>CM037863.1:42674209-43196151 GCA_021292105.1 Anadara kagoshimensis
TTGTTCGTACATACTCGTGCTACATTCGAGTCTAAATCGTACCAACTCACCCAGGCACGGTTGGAGCTCAATACTCGTACCAGTCAACCCGTGTACATAACCGAGTGTACCGTATTGGAACCGTGTGCCCAACCGTGTTCTGTGTGAGACAGGCTTTAATTAGAGTGTTAACAAGTAGGATGCCATTTTCTTCTTCAAGAAGACAGGAGTAAAAAGTTTGAAAATACAACAGAAAATAGAGTTTGTTTAGTCAAGCATTTACAGATTTGAGATTTGAAAAAACCTATTGTTTTGGAACATGATATCGTATAAAACAAACTAAAAATATTGAAGCTAGTACATAAGTCAAACGCATTAACTTCCAACAGGGAAGTGAGGTCGGGTGTTCTGGAAGAGTAAACACTGTTGAACCGTAAATTTCACACAAACGAATATGTCACGGTGTGAAAAATTTGTACGAATTCTTCAAACCTGTCGAAAAAAAAGCACAAATGTCACAAAAAGTGCTATATCTATGGTCTCGCTACAATATATTAAAATTTTATGTTGTTGTTGTATGATGCTTAACGCCGTATCAGCAATTTTTCAGCAATTCGCGAGGAAAACTGCTTTATTAATATTTATGGATTAATCTATAGAAAAGTTCGTGAATGCATGTGAAGTGCAAGTGTGTTGTAGCGTCTGCCTTGTACCCGCGCACAAGAACGACTTTAAGGTGCTAGCTCACCAAGTCAGTACGCCACTGACACACTGACAAGTGTACCAATCCCTCAGTCACATAATGCTGACACCGTGTGAACCAGTAAAGGCCAACGGCAAGAGAAATTCACTTTCCTACTAATGGGTATATTAGTTAACAGCTAGAGTAGTAGTAAAGTTCACCGTTAACAGCTTGGTCATGAACTTGTTACCATGAGCCCATTTTGAATATCATTTCAAGAAAACATCAAACATTAAAACTGAAAATTTCATGTCAAAACTATACAATTTATTAAGTCCTTAGATTTAAAAATAAGGTCATGACCTTGACCTTCAGGGGCGTTGCTGAGCATGTTGGTAAATTACGCACTGTAAACGTGAAAAATGTGCCGTTTTTGCTAGGGGGTACGTGGCATGCTCCCCCGGAAAATAAAAAAATACAACGAAAATGGTGCGTTTTCTATGAATTTCGACCCTTATCTGCAAATTTTTTCGACTAAACTTCAAATCGAAATGCAAACGACCACTGAATTGTACATTGATTCATATGTATAAATCGTCTTGTTCATTATGATAGTTTCAGTGTCGAGGGTTAAATTTTGTATTGCTTTCAAGTTTTAAAATATAGCTGTCATATAATTATTTTTAACATTTTTAAATATGATATTTGACAAAATTAACTTACGCACGGTCGTATGTGCGTGCGCCCTTGACCTTCTATGATCACCTTCGTTTTACATATAAAAACAGCATTACAAAGCATAAACATAAGACTTTTAATAAAATAGCACCAAACATAGTTTTAATTGTAGAACTGTGAGGGAATCGCCAGTACATTTGATTATTATTCTGTCGAGAAATTATATTAGGTGTCGGTTGAGAAGATGGCTCCGTCAATGTGGTCATGCTTGTGTTAAAACGATGATTCCATCAAAAGTTTGATGGCTCTGTGTCCAGGTTGCCCTGGATATATTTAACGTTCAATAGTGTCATTTATCTTTCGCACTCAATTTCGAGTACGCAAGTGGTGTGTGAAGCTAGCTGCTGAACCCCTTCCACAGCAAATGTACTCACTTCTTGTTGGAAGTATTTAGCTTTAATTTTAAGAATTGGTATGGATTGGTTTGTTTGTGTCACTGAACATCACACAAACTAAAGATCGCTGGAATTCTGTCTGAATATACTGCATAGAAATGTTCTGACAGCCATCTACCTTTCTAGGAAGTTTGTTAAATATTAACTTCAGTTTAATGATAAATCAGTGACTCAGTCATTTTTCCATTAAATAAAAACTGGTCAGTAAACCAGAACAATGGCCGCTTATTACATCCTCAGATGAAAAAAAGTCACCATGATTAAATGACCTAACATGTGTACTAATATGAACAGTTAATCAAATCAGTGACCGCTTATAACATCCACGTTTAAAAAACGTCATGACGATTCAATAAGCCAATGTCCGCAACGTCATGACGATTAAATAAGCTAATGTCCGCAACGTCATGACGAATAAATAAGCTAATGTCCGCATAACACGGGCAGTAAACCAAGTCAGAAAATGCTTTAAAACTAAAAATTAAAGCAACCAATGTCCGATATAGGATGGAATGACCAAAATGGTCAGTAAACTCGATCATTGACCGAATTAATTTGTCCGTTTTAAACTTTTCTCATTTTTCATTTTTCCCACCACCTTTCATGATTTCTGTATAAAAAGCCGATGGTTACTCTGGAATGTCATAATCCTTCTGACCACAGAACACAAATAAGTCTATACATCAGGTAAGTGTTTTATAAAATGTGTTTGTAAAAAAAACAAAAATACTAATCAATTTCCTAATCACAATTCAGAAGCAAAGTAAAAACTTTAAAAATGACAAATTTGGCTAAACACGGCACTTAACAAAGGCAAAGAAACGGTAAATCACAATGGTAAAATGGCAAAGCCTAGTCTTATTAGGGCCCTGAAAATGTTTTATAGCCGTCATCACAGTGTTATTTAAAAGTATGACGTCTCCGAGTCCAAGACTGTACACTGGCTATATTTGACGTCCCATAGTTCCATGTTCATTTCAAACAATTTACACGTGGCGGGTATACCTAGCTAAACAAGATGTTCCTACTTTAGGAGCACCCGGTATCACTTTCTTAATGGAAGTTCACGAGTTGAGCCTTATTTGTCAGTTTTAAAGGTTTGACTTTGTTTCTGGATTGTGATTCGAACATAGATTCGTATTTTTGTTTTTGATTGTAACAAAGGCGTAGAAATGTTAAATCACACACACACATAACTATAGAAGGGCGGTGTATATTCTTGCCAATAGCTAGATCATCCCAGAAAACTTTATAAAAACAACGATTGCATAGCAGATAAGAAACGATATTCTTAGATAACATATTATACCGGTTTTAATTTTACAGCAGTAGACGGCTGTTTTTGAATACAATTCCACATCTGTAGTGCTTTGACCAAAATTCTGAAACCAAAAACAAACATACTAGTCCATGTCCGAAACGCAATCCAGAAGTAAAGTAAAAACCTTGGAACTGACAAGTCGTCAAAACCAATCTTTAAAGATGTTGAAAAGATGCCCAAATTATATTTAAGTAAATTAAGCTAAGGAAATACTTGAAGGAGGAATGGTAAAATCACACAAATAACTATACGAAAGTGGTGTTCCAAAACCATCTTATTAAAAAAAATTAAATGTGTGTTACCGACAAAGGAAAACAGATGTCTACACAATGGTGATGATTGTTCTTAACAGTAACAGGGAATAATAATACTACTAATAATAATAATAAAATAATAATAATTATTATTATTAATATTACAAACAAGTAAACACCAAAACAGCAAATGAATTTTCCGTGAATCAAATAAAAATATGACGTGCATTGCTAAATTGATCAGTGCGGCATTTTGTTCGCTTGTGGCTTTATATTTTTCAGTTTCTATTTGGGACGACTAGCATAATCCAAGTTTCCCCTAAGCTAAGTTAATAAATGATTATAATTGATTTTATTTTTTATTTTTTCAGGTGTATATTTTCAACTACCGACAAAAAGATGGTTTCAATCAGCTTCAGTCTAATTTCAGGCAAGTTCTTGTTACTTTTGATATTACTAAAATGATTAAATTGAAAACATCGTTCAAAGTATACCAAAACGTGCTGGCCAGTGTTTAATTCAAAACCAAAACCAAAGTACAAACTTTGATAACTGACAATTTGAGACAAACATATGCACTTCCACCAGGGGCAAATAAAAATGATAAAAAGAAAAGAAAAGACCCCTCCCCCCCAAAAAAAAAATCATGCCAATTGATTTCCACTATCCCAAAAACCGTTCGCCGGAGAACAAGGTTAAACAAATGAACTTCGACAAGGTATTAGCATGGTTTTATATGAAAAGATGTAAATCAGGCGATCAATAATATTTGAAAAAAAATCCTAATTTGATATCGAACTTTATAATAAATACAATTTAATTAATTGGCCCATAATAACAATTTGACAGAAAGCTTTATTAAACATGTTAAATTCTTAGATCAGACTTTTTCCTTTTTATAAATAACACGGAATCAGGAAAACCATAGAAAATTCCAAGACAGCTCTATTTCATTTATTTATTTATTTATTTATTTATTTATTTAGCAATGGCATTACAGGTGTTTTTATGTTATAAATGTCGATACTTTATCTTATAACATGTTTACAGCAACAGTTTGTCATGTGAATAATACAGGTTCATCATCAAATATTTATTTATTTATTTATTTTGTAATTTCAGCTTTTACTATTGTATACCTGACAACATTCACTTCAGGATCAAGCAGCATACATATAACATTTACCTGTCCGGAACTGGAACAAGGAACATTTTGTGAAAATCAACCATTTTGTACATCTGTTCAAGCAGGCTGTGTATATGAATGCAGCCGTTTAACTAAAAGCCAGTGTAATGAATCCAACAAGAGCACAACAGGGTGTGATTATGTGTCGTTACTTGGAATGTGCGTGTGTCGAAGTTCCACTCCCGGATTCTGTGTTTAATAAAGAAATCTATAGACCGCTAATTGACCTCAAGTATGTGGTGCCAAATTCTGACATGACGTCATCATATATTTAAGAACTATTTCGGTACAATAACAATACATAGTAACAAACATTAGTATAATTTATCATGAAGGAATATTGAACATACTTATAGGGTGTATGCAAATGCAAAGTGTAAACAAAAAGGATGACGGAAGTGTATGCAAATAGGATGCTGATATGACATAAACCCGGATGTTGCCTCTCTCTACTATATTCTATTTTCGTATTTGCATATTGATAATTTTCGATTTGTCAGACTATATATTTATTATTGCATTGTTAATTCATTGTTAAGTTTATTTTTTTAAATAAAATTTTGTCCATGTAATAGTTGTTTCGTTTGATTATCAAATGATGTTAATATAGGCAAGCAATATTTACCTGTCCAATTGACCTTTTATTTAGATATTGATAAAAGGTCAATACATTTTTGAACATGGAACAAACGGACTCATGTTTTGTTTGTCTACATTTTAACTTTTCAAACATATATTTTTTTAACTTCAAACATATTAGATATGTCCAGGAATAAGTACATATTTGACGTCCTTTAGTTCCATGTTCCAGTTACTCACTGCCAACTTTAATTACCCATGTAGCAGGTGTAGCCAGCTAAACAGGAAGGTCTCACTGCCTTGGTGGACGCCCAAATAATCTCAAATGGATAGGTATCTTTTTAATTGATATATAGAATCAATTGATCAATTGTTAAGGCAGGGAGTAAAATATTTAGAAGCTATAGGTTTAGTTTCGCACTTTTTATATGTATTTATTGGTTAACTGCAAATCCTAACACTCCCCATGTATTGCGTGGATCTTACTTTGTGAATATTTCAGAAGAATTTCAAAGAGGTCAGTGTTGTTTGACTAAATACCTTATGTATACAGTCAAACTTGTCTATAAAGACCACCAAGGGAACTAGTAAAAGGGCCTTTATGCGCAGATGGCCTTTATAGACAAATTCAAATAATATGAATAAAGAACAATTAGGATACAATTTTATCGGTCTTTATAAGCAGGTGGCCTTTATATAGAGGTGACCTTAAAACAGGTTTTGTACAAGTAATTGTTTCCTAATCAGCACATAAACATTTATGTTCGGGATTAGTTCAGTTGTGTTTTGCAAACGGCTTCAATCTGTCAAAACATACTAATCCATGTCCAAATCACAATACAGAAGCAAAAACTTTAAAACTGCCAAGAAAGGTTATACACGCGAACCTCCACAAAGGAAGTGAGGCCGGGTGCTCCGGAATGGTAAATGCCTCCCGGTTAGCACTGGTCTACACTCGCCACGTGTGTTATCAAAATTGAGTGAAAGGAACATGAAACTATGGGATGGCAAATATATCCAGGGTAATTTTGGATACAAAGACGCCATACTTAACAATATTGTGATCACGGCCATAAAACAGTCTTGTTTTTTCTATCATCTCTACAATTGTGAAACCATGTTTTCAACCACATCCTTTTTATGCAACAATATAATTGCTTCTCCTGCTTATGTCGTATTTGTGGTTGTAGAGGCATAGAGGTAAATTTTTATACACATTCGCACATATTTATCACACATGTGTGAAGAATTCGTACGTATTTTACACAAGAGTGACGTATTTGTATGTGTGAAATTTTATCGTGTTTTGTTGGCTGCTAAATGTTGTGTAGTCATAATTGGAAATGAAAAGAAAACTGGAACTATGGCACATCAAATATATCCAGGACAGTTTTAGATACAAAGATATCATGCATCAATGTGAATAACGGTTATAAAACTTTTTTTGAAATAGCTGATAATCCCTAATAAGCCTAGGCTTGCAATATCTTTGCGTCAACAAATTATTTGTAGGCAGCTTGGTTGTTTAAACGAGACTATGTTTCTCAATGTGGACCTACTTTTGTATTATACTATCTCTATAGTATCATTAAGTGGAGTGAAGCAATACGCTAGTCAAGATTCTTTCACTTATATCGAGGTAGTCAGTTCAAGGATCATGGATGGAACCGGAGTACCCGTGAAAAACAACCGACCTTTGGCAAGCGAACTTAATTTTTTTTCTCACACTAGGATCTGTACTGAGTGGGATGCCGTTACACTTCATATTTTAACATTCACAATTGATCATATATACCCACCGTATTGTTTTATTAAGAAACAAATCTTGACCAGCTGGTTCATATATGAAACATATACTTTTTCAAATTTCCAATACACCTAATTTATTTTTTCCTTTTGTGAAAAAATAAAACTTAACCGTTTAAAAAGTCACAACAGTATTTTAATTAACATTTGTTAATTTAACAATGCCATTTGCATTTTGTAAAGAATTGTGAAAGATTTGAAACGATCAGTTTTTATACTTATATATTTAAATTGCATATTAGTTTTGTATGCAATCGGTAAAGTTAATCCAAGGCATCCAATCGTTTCAGTTATTCATGAAAGTGTGGTTGTATTTCTGAAGGGATTGGAATTTTCAATTTTATGCAGGTTCTCATCAGCTATATGGCACGTATTTGTAACCAGAGTCCATTAGAAGTCACATACTGTTCATTCTAGCTTCACAGTCTATATTAGTTTTGTATGCATCGGAGGAGTATGAAACATCAAAAGCTTGGCTTAATACGTTTCATTCATGATGTCACGATCGTTTTTTAAATGTTAGATTTCCAATCAGTTTTATTTATTTATTTATTTTTTTTTGTAATCTGTTATAGTTTTATTTCTGAAGGTTGAGGATTTTCCATTTTTTATGTTAAAACTAGGATTGCCAAACTTAAAGGGTCTATGAGTGCTAAACCTTCTTCAGTACTCAGGGATCCAGAAATCAAAGCAATTCTAACAGACATACACAACAAATATGTTGTTGTCCCAGCTGATAAGGCTTCCAACAACATTATTCTCGTTTGTAAGAGGTTCTACCTTGAATGTCTTATTAAGGAGCTTGGTTTAGATAGTATATCAAATAACCCTGCATATACTAGAACTAATTTTACCAAAGATGAAGTTCTTTCCAACCATAGGGGAGTTCTCGAGTCTTTTGGTATCAATCTTAAAGAGGAAGATCTTGATCTTCCTTACTTGTATTGGATTCCTAAACTACATAAAAATCCATACAAGGAAAGATATATAGCAGGCTCATCTAAATGTACTACTAAATCATTATCGGTAACTCTAACACAAATTTTGACAATCGTCAAAGATGGTCTTCAGTCTTATTCAGAAAAAGTATATTCTACATCTGGAATCAACCAAATGTGGATTCTCAAAAATTCTAAAGAATTACTTGAACATCTTGCTTCTAATACTTTATCTCATGTAAAAAGTATAAAAACATTTGATTTTTCTACACTATACACCACAATCCCTCATTCTAAATTGAAAGAACGTCTTAAAGAAATTATTCACTTGTCTTTCTTCTACAAAAACGGTAAGCCTAGATACAAATATCTGGTGCTGAATAGGGAGTCTGGTTATTTTGTCAAGCACCATACGGATTCCAAACAAAAATATACTGAAGATACCATCAACAAAATGTTGGAGTTTTTGATAGATAACATATTTGTTGTGTTTGGTAATATAGTTTTTCAGCAAACAATCGGATACCAATGGGTACAAACTGTGCACCATTGCTTGCTGATTTGTTTCTTTATTCTTACGAAGCAGAATTTATGCAGAACCTTGTTAAATCTGGAGAGAAAACTGTCGCCAAATCATTCAACTCAACATACAGATATATAGATGACGTTCTGTCTCTTAACAATCCTAAATTTGGAGACTATGTAAATGACATCTATCCTAGTGAGCTTGAAATAAAAGACACGACTGATTCCTCAAGTTCTGCTTCATATTTAGACTTATACCTGAAATATGACGCACAGGAAAGGCTACATTTGAAACTTTATGACAAACGTGATGACTTCAATTTTTCTATTGTCAACTTTCCTTTTTTTATGCAGCAATATACCTGCTTCTCCTGCTTATGGTGTATTTGTTTCCCAATTAATACGCTATGGTAGAGCTTGTTCCCACTACAGGGACTTTGTACAACGAAGTAGGCTGCTTGCAAATAAATTGTTGACTCAGGGATATTGCAAGCCTAGGCTTATCAAGGCCCTCAAAAAGTTTTATGGCCGTCATCACAGTATTGTTGATAAGTTTGATGTCTCTGTGTCCAGGATTGCCTTGGATATATTTGACGTCTCATAGTTCCATGTTCCTTTCACACAATTTTGATTACACACGTGGCGGGTGTAGCTAGCTAAACAGGAGGTGCTTACCCTTCCGGAGCACCCGGCCTCACTTCCCTGGTGGAAGTTCACGTGTCTAACCTAACTTGTCAGTTCCAAAGTTTTTACTTTGCTTCTGGATTGTGATTCGGAAATGGATAAGTATGTTTGTTTTTGATTATGCAAGCTCTGTATGACACATTTTTATAACCTGAACAATTAGAAATAACATGTTACACCGCCTTCCACAAATCTTCACATTTTTTTAATATTTATGTATGTATCGAGAGAGTATAAAATATCAAAAGCATGTTATTTAGCGTTGTCTATCGTTTCACTCATAATGTCATGACTGTGTTTTCAAGGTTTGATTTTCCCCCATTTTTCATTTTTTCGTTTATAAAATATGGTGTTATGGCTGTATTTCTGAAAGTTGAGAATTTTTCATTTTCTATGCAGTTTTCTGATCGGCTTTATATGGCACATCTTTGTAATCCGATAGATTAGACATTACATGCTACACCACATTCACAAATCACCATAGTTTTTGTTCTATTAGAAACCGTACATGTTACCTGACCTTTATTTGATTTATACACGCACGATGTTATTACTCTATCACAAAGGTTTAATTTTGAAATTTTATTAAGTTTTCTACTTTATTAAGTATGCCTTTATGATTGTATTTCTGAAAGTTTTTTTATACGGCACGTATTTATCGCCGGTGCACATAAGAAGTTAAACATTGTACTTACTAGCAACGCCATGCATGCAGTTTGTGTTTTTAAGATCCATATCAGTTTTGTATGTATCGATAGAAATTAAATCATTAAAATCTTGTTATTTCACGATGAAATCATCAAGGCTGGATTTCCCTATTTTACTTAGTATACAATTTTACTGATTGTTTACACATGTGGCAGGTGTAGCAAGCTAAACAGGAAGTGTCTTCCCTTCCAGAGCATCCGGTCTCACTTCCCTGGTGGGAGTTCACGTGTCTTACCTGACTTGTCGGTTTCAAAAAATTTGATTCGGACATGGATAAGTATGTTTGTTTTTTATTATATTTGTAGATATTATTAGTATTCTGGTTAGCTATATGACACATATTTATAGCCCGATCCCACTACAAGTTAGATGTTGTACTTCACGGCTTCCTCAATTATCGTTCTATTAGTGTTGTATACACCGGAACAGTAAAAACATCAAAATTTTGTTACTTGGCCTTCATTTGTTTCATTGATTGTATGACTGTACTCTGAAGGGTTTGATTTTCCACTTTTTTTATTCATTTTTTTAGTTTGTAAAATAGCTGCGATAAGTGCAGTTAAATTAAGAATCGTTGTCAGGACGTTCAATCCAAAGTCAAGTGAGATCAGTTTAAACCGGATGTCAACAACGTCATAAAGTGCGCATGCGGCACTTATACCACATGATCTTCTCCAGATTTTACAAGTTGTATCGAACAGGTATCCAACTAACAGTGGTCCAGGGACATATACTGAAAATAAAGAGAAATCAAGGAATCTGATAACTGTATTTTGCGTCCTAATTAGCATTGAACAAAGTATCGTACAGAAACGGCTGTCAAGTGCTGTAAAATTAAAACTAGTATAATATGTAATTTAAACCCCTGAGCCGATATCTCTGCTGGTGGCTGGTGCCTCGAGGATATCACAAACTCAGTAGGCAATAATTCCGTATTATTGTCAGAAATATACTTTAATTGTCTAAATTTCCTGTTAAAATTTGAAATTTCTCAAAAACTAAGGTATACTCCCTCATGCAAAGTATTTCCTTAGTTTAATTTGGTAAAATATATTTTGGTCTTTTGGGTAGCTTTTCAACATCTTCAAAATAATTTTGGTTTCATAATTTTGTTCCAAGCACTACTGATGAGGAATTGTATTCCGAAACGGCCGTCTAATGCTGTAAAATTAAAACTGGTATAATATGTAACAGACCTATCGAAAGTTTAACACTAAGCTAACGAATTAGTTCCAAATCAACAGGTCATATTTGCTAGATCTCAATAATTTTTGAAGTTGCCGAATAACAATTTACTCGAGGTAATTTTCAATATTAACAAAATTAATCATTGAAGCGTGCTATATTTGACCTGAATTCATTTACTGATATGGTTTCAAACTTAGAGGTAGTACGTAAACACCATTTTGCAGCTTGGTCCAATTATGGTACAGTGCTCTCAACATTGTTGCATGTCCTTATTGCGTTTAATTTCTTTGGGATTAATGACTCTGATTACTTTTTACATCACTGGCATACAGTCAAACCTGCCTTAAAGGTCACCGCTAAAGACCAGTAAAATTTTGTCCCAATTGCTGTTCATTAATATTTTTTGAACCTGTATATAAAGGTCACCTGCCCATAAAGGCCACTACAATGGCTTTCCTAAGTGGCTTTTATAGACAGATTTGACTATAATTTATGTTTGACAAAGGTTGTTATAACTCCGGTTACTTCTTACATCACTGGCATAATTATTTCCATGGTGATTAAATATAAACTTACCAAATAATGCCAAAGAAAAGGTCACTAAACCAATACAAAGAGCTCTATCCTTATCTTTAACAGATCTGTTCGAATAAAAAAAATTTCCATTAAAATTTATTTAATATGCTTATACAGTCCAACCTGATTTTAAGGTCACCTCTATATAAGGGCTACCTGTTTTAAAGGCCAGTAAAAAAAATTCCCAAATGCTGCTCATGCATATTTTTATAGACCGCTTTCACTGTATTGCATCTTGTAATCTTGCATCTTTCACAGTTGTTTTAATATTATTTGCGATATTTAATAATTTATCGTCGTACCTAAACAGTAGAAAATCTATGCTTATTTCAGCGTACGTTTTCTACACACAAAACACACCATGTTGCGGATGTAGCAAGCTTAACAAGAGATGCTTGTCCTTTCGGAACACCCGGCTTCACTTCCCTGGTGATCATCTAATTTGTGCGTTTCAAAGTTTTCTCTTCGCTTCTGGATTGTGATTCAGACATGGATAAGTATGTTTTTTTATTTTATCAAAAACAAACACACCGTCCATATTAAAATCAATATCCAGAGTAAATTAAGATAAAAGTTAAACAAGTGAAATTCCACAATGAAAGTGAGACCGGTGCTCCGGAAGGTAAGCATCTCATGTCTAGCTAGCTACATCCGTAACATGAAATTCTGGGAAGTAAAACTAATACAGAGCATCATAATATGTAATTTTCAACAATACTGTGATGACGACCATAATATTTTTGAGAGCCATGACAAAGAAAATAAAAAAAAGAAAATTGAAAGTTAAAACGAGTAATATAAATACTCTTTTAAATTTTTTTGTTTTTATATCTTGTCCACAATGTTCATACATAAGCAGTAGAAAATATGTTTTTGTGTTTGCTGTGTGATGTTACAACGGTAAATTGTCATGTCTCACCTAAGAAATGCGATGTACACAGGCATAATTGCCATCGTTCCAACAAATAGATGTCCGATATTGGTGATAATAAATGGTATAAAGTTTTGACAACCACTGTCACATATTCCAGGCCTGGCTGTTCCATTTATCATACTGCAACCCCCGTAAACCTGTAACATATTGATTTATTAATATAATATTTATTACCATTTTCATACGTTTATAAATAATGGATTTTGCATTTAATTGGATATCATTCTATTCAGTCCGATATTTGCCTGTCCAAATACAACGTACTTAACAAGATTTATATATTGCCCTGTACCTTGTTTTGTCATCACTCCTGGTTGTTTCTAATTAGTTATATTTTCGCTTACAATGCTATTCAAACACAAACATACTAATCTATGTCCGAATCACAACCCACAAGCAAAGTAAAAACTTTGGAACTGACAAGTTAGGTTAGACACGTGAACTTCCACCAGGGAAGTGCGGCCGGGTGCTCCGGAAGGGTAAGCACCTCCTGTTTAGCTAGCTACAACCACCACGTGTGCAATCGAAATTGTATGAAAGGAACATGAAACTATGGGACGTCAAATTTTCAAGGCTAAAGAGAGTCTATTCACTAGTTTTGGCAATCACGTACAATGTTTTTTATATCTTTATTGAATATTTCATAGCGACCAAAACTTACTCCTATCAAACTGAAGATGGAGGAAATGGAAGCAATTGATTAACACCAAGAGTCAAGAGCAGTACCGAGATGTTTAGTTTTGGGAAGACTTTTTATAATTATCAGAGAAAATCAGTATAGCAGATCTTCGGAAAAGGAAAACGAACTAACAAGCCTCGAAGGCCTGTCCAATATAAACTGGACCAAGTAAACCTTGTAATTCGTTAGCTCTGTGTTTTAGAGAACTTGGTCAATGAATCCCCTTGATATAATACGAAGCGTGAAAATACATTGATATAACTAAAAAGCATGATAAAAGTGTTTTTTTTATTTCTCAAAAACTATCGTAACTGCTCATGCAAAGTATTTCCTTATAGCTAAGTTTGGTTAAATATATTTTGGATCTTTATATTTTTTCAACCCCTTGGGAAAAAATTAGGTTTCATATGTTTGGCCCAAGCATAATGATGAGGAATTATAAATTTCGAAACGGTCGTCTATTGCTGTAACATTGACACCTAATATGTAATTATATATTTTTTATTGTTTTGCTACAAGTAAGTAATGTTAGTTTATGAAGCATCTAGAGTAGATAGCTATGGTATGGGTGTTGTTATATTTATATTTTAAATGAAAACGTTGCCAAAGCTTGTGCAAGATATATAGTAAACATCATACATACGTAATCTGCAGTGACATTGACGCATCCAGCATGACACGGTGAATAATATGTATTCCCATCAGTTCCACACACTGCTAGGTGGGGCATGAAGTTACAATTACAGTTCAACGAAGGTCTGTAAATAGAGTAGGTCATTACTTACTTATTATACCAGTACAGTCAAACCTGTCTATAAAAGTCACCCAAGGAAACCAACAAAAGTAGCTTTTATAGGCAGGTAGTCCTTATATACAGGTTCAAAATATACACAAAGACCAATTAGGATAATTATTTACTGGCATTTATAAGCAGGCCGCCCTTATATAGGGGTAGCCTTTACCACATGTTTGACTGTATTAATTTTACAGATCTAGACGACCGTTTCGGAATGCATTTCCTCAACAGGTATGAAACCAAAATTATTTTTTATTTCAACTGAATAATTTTTTCGTCTTTTAAGCATCTAAGGTTAATTGCATATGGTAATTGGATTTTGCTTTCTTATCTTTGTATCTTTAGTCAGAGACATTGTAATTATAAAAATAAGTTCTTCTTTTTAATAATTATATAGTTACATTAGAAAAATAAGTCCTTGCATACGGAGATAAAAACGTGTTAAATGACGCCCTGTAGCAGTTCGTCTTTTACAAAAACGTATATTCTTCATATCCGCGATTTTAGACGAGAGTGTTTTGTATCCTCTATTAGACTAAGACTAGAGAAGCCCGTATCAGGTACTGTTTTTGGCTCTCCAAAAATAAGCAAGTATTCACACAATTTAAAACCGATTGCATTGTAACTATTTGTATAAGATTTTCCTTTTCCCTTGTACAATAAAATTATAACTTACGCCGTTTCGTCTTTGATGATGACGTGGTTATCACATCCAAATATAAACTGTAATGCTTTGAATATGCACCATATAAAATGTAGTATAAAAACCATCTTAAGGCAGCCATTTCTGTCTAATTTTAGTCTCGTTACTAAGTAACCACCAATGAACGTTCCAAAACAAGCAGTCAACAAACTCTGTATACCTAAATGTAAAAGAAAAGCAAGAAAAATCAAACACAAACATACTGCCAGAAGCCAGGTGCTCCACTTTATAAAAGTTGTTCTATAAAGGTTTCATGAAGATGAACATATTGCCTTAACCACACTCCCACATCAAAAGGTACAAAGGAAAAAAATGGAAACTGGTAAATTAAGTTAACCATGGATTTATTAAAGAAAGGACAGGTGCTCCAATTTATTGGTTTTTCTAAGGTTTTATAAAAAACAGCTTTTATGAACAACTTGAATCAAACGAGATAACAAGGGCTTTGATCGATATATGATATATTTTGTGGTACCTTGTGTAGAGTTACTTCTCAGAGTCGTTTCTCTCTTTCAGCTTTAGTTAAACATGTTCCCGGCTATACCAAATGAGAGAGTAATCGTGTTTAACGTTTCAGTCGATAATATCTAACTTACATCGATATGTCAACAGATATAGGCGAAGGTTGAGAAATTTTGCGTAGGCGTTGCGCCGATGGCATTATACAGTAGGAATTTTTATCGTGCCACGCCTTCTGTGACACGGGACCTCGTTTATTTTTACACACGTAAGAGCTGCGACTTTCATTTAGTGATGGCAAGAACTTGGCGAAAGAGCAGTCACTACCCACTTACAGGTCTTGGATCAGACCCAGTCGGGATTTGAAACTTACGAAGCGAACACTCTACCAACGCAACTACCGCAGTGGTCTATACCAAATGCCACAGGACCATAGATGACGTTAGGTTTATGAAAACAAGCTAACATAAACAGGTGTTGAATCCAATGTTAATACGAGCCAATGAAATCACGTACTAGCCAATGAAACCACGTGTTTGAAACACGTAAAACATTTTTATACTACATACAATTTGCTAGAAATATCGCAGAACGTTTTAAAATGTATATCCAAATTGTTACTTCGGAAGTCTCACACAACCGCTCCATAACCGTTGATTATTTTGTCGAAGTTTAGTGGATTTAATATCATAATATTTATATCGAAAATATCACAATCTCAGTAGGCAATAATTGTGTATTATTGTCAGAAATATACTACAAGTATTGTCTAAATTTGCTGCTAGTTAAAATTTGAAATTTCTCAATACCTAAGGTATATAAACCCCCCACATGCAAAGTCTTTCCTTAGCTAAATTTGGTAAAATATATTTTGGTACTTTTATTTTTTCAACAGCTAAAATTTTGGTTTTACAATGTTGGTGCAAGCACTACTGATGGGGAATTGTCTTTCGAAATGACCGTCTAGTGCTGTAAAATAAAATTTCGTATATGTTATTTACCTAAAATAAGATTTGCTTGTGTCGCAGGTATGTTGTACTGTATCTCAAAGTATTTAGGTCCAAATGACGATAGGACTGCAGCGGAAAACATTGCTGTAACGGCACCAATCAAGTTGAACAACAAAACCGGGTTGGTAATTATACGAATAAAGGATTTCACCAACTCTGAAAAGTAGAATGCAATTATTTTCAAACGCAAACGAAACAATCTGTAGATACGACTAATTCTACTTCATATCTAGACTAATTTCTTTATATCCAACGCTAAATTTGAATTTATATGACAAACATGGCAACTTTTTTCTACTGTCAATTTGTTTTCTATGCTGCAAACTGCTTGGCCCTCGTGGGTATGGAGTAAATACGCTATGGTAGAGTTCAATCCCACTACAGTTTAAGTTTAAACAAAGAATCAAGCTGCTTGTGCAGATTTTGCAATTGCAAGACAATGGTTTTTTATATTTTACATAGGGAATCCGAGTTTTTCCAACCATATTAATGTTGAGATACTAATAGCAATTGACATATCTACTAAACTAAAAATTTTTTTGTAAATATATGTTAAATGGTTATCGGGAAATGGTGGGGAAAGAAATAAAGTAAACACTCCAACTTTAGTACCATAACAGCAATACCTACCTTTAATGTCAACACCAGGTTCTTCACCGTCATGGTCCTTGGATGCTTTTATATCGTCTGAATATCTCTGCTGCAGTGTTTTCGGGAACAACAAAATAACCATAACAGATCTACCTACCTTTAATGCCAACACCAGGTTCTTCTTCATCCTCATGGTCTTTGGATGCTTTTTCATCGTCTGAATATTTCTGCTGCAGTGTTGTCGGAAACAACAAAATTACCATAACAGCTATACGTACCTTTAATGCCAACACCGGGTTTATCCTCATGGTCCTTGGGAGATTTCTCATCGTCTGAATATTTCAGCTGCAATATTTTCGGAGGCTACACAATTACCATAACAGCTATACCTACCTTTAATGCCAACACCGGGTTTATCCTCATGGTCCTTGGAAGTTTTTTCATCGTCTGAATATTTTTGCTGCAGTGTTTTCGGGAACAACAAAAATACCATAAAAGCTATATCTACCTTTTATGCCAACACCGGGTTTATCCTCATGGTCCCTGGGAGATTTCTCATCGTCTGAATATTTCAGCTGCAGTGTTTTCGGGAACAACAAAATTACCATAACAGCTATACCTACCTTTTATGCCAGCACCAGGTTCTTCTTTTTCGTGGTCCTTGGAAGATTTTTCATCGTCTGAATATTTCTTCTGTAGTGTTTTCGGAAACGGCAAATATAAAAATCCACATATAAGTGCTAGAACACCATATAGAATGAACCCTATCCACCATGCACCTATCCACCGTGAATCAAATACTGTTAGTGTTGTTTCTGAAATAAAGATGGAAAATTAGTAATTAGAAATTTCATCATCAAATATTTTTATATTTGACGTGATTTTTACATTCGGTGCTCCTACAGACGTCCCATAGTTCAATGTTCTTTCCTTCTCAATTTTGGTTACACATGTGACGGGTGTAACTAGCTATCCATCCGGAGCATCCGGCCTCACTTCCCTTGTTGAATTTCACGTGTTTGATTTAATGTATCAGTTTCAAAGGTTTTACTTTGATTCTGGATTGTGATTTGGACATGGATTAGCATGCTTGTTATTTATGTTTAACTTAACGGACATTGTTTTAACTCATGGGATCGTTTTTAAATAATATCGACCGGGTTTCTTTAAGTACAGACTTTTTAAAAGTAGTGCATGACTGCTAAATAAATGTATATCTATTAAATATATAAGAAAGTATGCACTTAACTTCTCTATCCATGTACCAATCACTCCGGTCGCACAGTGGTAGAGTGCTTGCTTCGTATTTGTGAGGCCGTGGGTTCAAACCCCGGCCGGGTCTAACCAAACACTTGAAAGTGGGTAGTGAATGTTTATTCGCCAAGCACTCGGCATTACGAAATGAAAGTAACCGTTCTCTCGGATGGAAACTTAAAATAAACAATCCCGTGTCACAGTAGGCTTGGCACGATAAAGAGCCCTACTGTATAATACCATCAGCGCAACGCACAGGGAAAATATATGCACCACTTGATATAAGTGAAATATTTTTGACTTGGACGTTAAACACCATTACTCTCAACTCAACTCACTTATAAGTAATGTATTTTACTTACTTTTTAGATCTACAGGTATTTGAAGGAACAGACCTCCAAGTACCATAGCAATAAATGGTCCAAACAACCCAATTGTTGTTACTATACCTGGAAGTAAAACAATGACCTTTTAAGACACAGTACATACACTGAGTGGAAGCGCGTGGTTTAGTGGTTAAGGCGTTGGACTCATGATTCAAAGGTCGTGGGTTCGATCCCTGGACCGGGCGATGTGTTGTGTCCTTGAGCAAGACACTTAATTTTAAGTTGTTCCAGTTCACTCAGCTGACAAATAAATGAGTACCAGCAAAATGCTGGGGGTTAACCTTGCGATGGACCGGCGTCCCATTCAGGGGGGAGTCTTGTACTCTCAGTCGCTTAACGCCACAGAAACCGGGATAAGCTCCGGCCTGATGGGCCTAATGGCTCGGGACTGACTTTAACTTTAACATACACTGATTTCAAAATCATTTCTTAGCTAAGATCTTCCTTAACTTAAATCTGGCAAATTTGAAATCTGAATAATTTCGTTTTCAAGATTGTCATGAATCTAAGGTGTCATTTTGCTGTATAATTAAAACTGGTATAATATGTACAGTCCAACCTGCTATAAAGGCCGCCTCTATATAAGGATCACCTGCCCATAAAGGTCAGTAGAAATTTATCCCAATTGTTCTTTATTCATATTATTTGAATCTGTATATAAAGATGATGATGATGATGATGATGATGATGACGATAATGATGGTGGTGGTGATGATGATGATGATGATGATGATGTCGGTGAGGATGATGTCGGTGGAGATGATGATGATGATGATGTCGGTGGGGATGATGATGATGATGTCGTTGGAGATGATGATGATGATGATGATGATGATGATGATGATGATGATGATGATGCCAGTGGGAATGATGATGATGATGATGATGATGATGATGCTGATGATGATGATGCCGGTGGGGATGATGACGATGATGATGATGATGATGATGATGATGATGATGATGATGATGATGATGATGATGATGATGATGATGATGCCAGTGGGAATGATGATGATGATGATGATGATGCTGATGATGATGATGCGGTGGGGATGATGACGATGATGATGATGATGATGATGATGTCGGTGGGGATGATGATAATGATGATTATGAAGAAGATGATGATGTCTGTGGGGAAGATGATGATGTTGGTTGGGATGATGATGATGATGATGATGATGATGATGATGATGATGATGATGATGATACATTACCTAGGTAAAATCCGGTCTTTTTTCTTTCAACATTATTATCCACATAAAGGGTACCGAGAGATCCTCTTGGAGATGCAAATATTCCTTGTGCAATAAAGGTCACACAAATACAGACAATGGCCCAAGTAAGATTCCTGCTGCCGGACGAATTAGCGTCACATCCGGCGCTGAGTTTGGTAGGGTCAAACTTGGGGTCACATAGCAGCGAGAAATTGCTGGATCTGATGTTTGTATATTCTAGCATGTCCTGTGATGTAATAAAATGTGGTACCACTGTCAGTAGTGACGACACACCAAACAAAAATATACAAATGCCAAGCAACTTCGGTATGTGTTTTCTGAAATGTACGAAACAGACAATTAAGAAATAACATTCTATTTGAGTGTTTTCATTCGGTATAATGAATGAGAGTCAGGAATAGCATATTGAATGAACTGCAAAGATGTTCATGTCAAATATGCTTTTCCTGACTCTCATTCATAAAAATAGAATGTTATTTCTTATATTTACAATCATAAAAAATATTGATAGCATGTCTGAATTGTAAAATTGTCGCTACTACAATTCATTTCATTCAAGATTCCGACAATATATATGGAATTGTTGGAACAGCCTTGCTTCAAATAAGGATAGTTACGTCGGGGCTAGACTTGGATGCTGACCAATCAAACAATGCCTGACGTAATAGGATGACATTCTGTGACGTAATCGGCTAGTTGAACGTTACGTAATCAGATGTCATGACCCCACACTATATTCAAGAGCAATCGATTGCCAGTAAAACAAATAGGTTCATCTAAAGAAGGTCAATTCCAAAATATTAACTTAAATACATGGCACTATAAGATTTATTGACTGGTCGAGGACCAGGATATGGACCGTAACTATGACATACCCATAACCGCAGGCGAGTGCAACAACAAATTGGCGGTCCATATCCTGGCACGAGGACTCTCCATAAATCTTCATAGTGTTCTGTATTTAAGTAACTTCAGCTTTTATTCCATGTAACGGTAGACCGAATACTCTACCAACTTAGTTACCGCAGTGGTTTATTATTTATAAGGAGATGGTAAATTCAGGGAAGGTTAGAAAAAAAACAAAACGGAGAAAACCATTGCGCTGAGGCAAGATACCTGGCAAATTTCCAACACCTCTTGATAACAAATACCCCTGCCCCCAACATTGACCTCCTGACCTTGACCTTTGAGTTATGCACATTAAATTGATATGCGAGACATCGTCTAACGTTGGTTTACATATATGCCAAGTTTGATCAAAATTCATCCATAGACATGGAAGATATAGGACGGACACGATATTGGGACGAAAATCCATATGGACGGACAGACAGACAGACAGGTTTCTATATACCCCTTAAACTTCGTTTGCGGGGGGTATAAAATGAATGGTTTTTAAAAGCTATTTTACCTACCTTGCACAGAAATGACTGAATGCTATGACAAATAGTGCAAATCCCACGTCGCCGGCACAGACCATGAAACCAGCTATTGAGCTGCTGATGTTATACTGCTTTTCAATGGTTGTAATTTGTGACGCAAGGTACGCTGGCAGTGATTGGTTTATTAATTGACTCAGTCCGAATACGAAACTAAAAGGAAGTACTGACGCACAACACTGCATACAGCTTGGTCGACATTTTCCGATTCCGCAACCAGTGTTTTCATCTTTTGAGTCGAGTCCATCTTGTCCTTCTTTCTTCAACTCCAAATTTATGTCTTTCAAATCACCGGTATTTTTTAATTCTCGAGTCATTTTAACGGTTGATGTTCATATATCTAAAAATAACACAGTATGAAAACAAAGACAAGCTAAAAATTTAGTGCCGACCAAGTAGCACATCTCCATCTCGCGATGGTTTGTTGGGCTTTACAAAAGTGTGGCAATGTGGCAAAATAAGCAGAGTATGGCCGTATATTGAATACGATAAATGTGTTGTGGTCATAATTGACGGATCGCCGGCCACGCCCACAGTGTTCCGTCAAAGGCCCAGCATGCTTGAATTGCACACAAAAAGAATAAAAATTCGGCCTGAATTGTGCCATTAAATGACGTCATTAATTGCCGTGACGCTGCTTTGGTACCGTGATGGCCGTCAGTGTCGGAACATAAAAGGAATGACCGACGATACGTCATTTGTATAAGAAGGCCCGACCCCACCACAATAAGCGGTGTTCAGTATAATCAAATGTAATTTAATGCAATTTTATTGGATGGATTAAGAAAATTATTTTCAATGTTTATAAATATAGCGAATTACACTGACGTGCATAGTTCTGAAATCAATGTTTAAGCAATTTAAATATATTCTTAGATCATAAAAAAACTATTACGAAATTTAGCTTCAGTACAGGCTTGTCGAAAGTTTAACAATAAGCCAACCAAACTGCAGTAAATCTCGGACACTCGTTAGTTACAAGTACAGTCCTATCGAAAGTTTAACAATAAGCCAACAAATTGGCAGTACATCTCGGGCCCTCGTTAGGTATACTGTAAACGCATTTATCTTCGCGATGTACTAATTTCCGCTTATTTCGCGGTAGTTAGTTTTGCGAAAATTTAATTTTGTTTACTCTGAGATAACGCATATTTAAAAAGCACAAAAATTTAACTATGCGGAAATGTGTAAATTTCATATACCTCGAAAATAAATACACGCGAAATTAAATTCGTCTACAGTATCTCGATCGCTTTTGACTGCAGATGTCTGTCTCTCGACAGTTTTACAGTCTCTAAGTATCAACCACTGCGGTAGCTCAGTTGGTAGAGTGCTCGCTCTGTAAGTGGAAGGTCGTGGGTTCGATCCCCGGCCGGGTCTGATCCAAGACTTAAAAATGGGTAGTGACTGTTCTTTCATGAAGCACTCGGCGTTACGAAATGAAAGTCACGGTTCTTTCGGATGGGAACTTAAAATGAACGAGGTCCCGTGTCACGGTGGGCTTGGCACGCTAAAGAACCCTGCTGTATAATGCCATAAGCGCAACGCACAGGCAAAATCTCTGCACTTTCGTCTATAGCTGGCGACGTCTCGATATAAGTGAAATATTCTTGACTGGGACGTTAAACCCCATTACTCACTCACTCGCTCTAAGTATCGGTCACTCGACAGACAAGCTTCGACTTTAATACTTTTTGTGTGTTAAACTTTCGACATGTCTGTACAGTATGTTCTAAAGTTTCATTTAATGTAATCTACATTTTTCAAAGTCTCGTATAACATACTAGTTATATAATAGTTCAGTAATTCAGGGGTAAAACAGTAAATAAAGGTTTTATGCGCTGATTCAAGGCCGATATTTTAAATCACTCAAGCAACCGAGCTACCATAGCGGGGTAAATCTGTGAACACGGAGTTAAAAGATTTTATGCGTAGTTTCAGTACATGTATAAGGTAGGCCGCAGTGGCCTAATGGATAAGACGTCAGTCTACAAAACCAGGGTCTCTCACCACTTTGAGTTCGAGTCCAGCTCAGATCACATGTGTGAAAGTGAATTTTCATTGCTGTTGGCCTTTACTGATTCACCTGGTATCAGTATATTGGATAGGGGAGTGATTCACTTGTCTGCGGCTTGCTAGCACCTTAAAGTCGACCTGGGTGCGCGGTGGTACAAGGCATACATCACACTCGCACTTCACATGCATACACGAAATTGTTCATAGATCAATGAAACAGTTCTCGTCGCGAATAGATGTAAAATCGCTGATGCGACGTTAAGCAACATTTAACCAACCAACCAATACATGTACATACGAGTAGTGTAGACGGAGCTTTATAGGGGGGGGGGGTCGTGCATCAGCACGGCACCTGCACTGCACGGCGCACGGCCCGATTAAAAATGTTAATGAGATGCATGACGTAAGGGGTCAAGTGTGACGTCAAAGGTTAAATTTCAATAGATGAAGTGCACGTCCACACCTGCCATCTGTTTCTATAGGACATGTGTCGTGGACCCAATGAATCACTCTATTGTATGAGAATTAATTCATAATACGCGGTCTGGTATAAATGGACCAATCAGTGATGAACGCATTGGAGCTCTTCGCTTTAAGATAATATTGTGTAAGCATTATCTCGTCACTTTAAGCGCAATTATGACTTATGTTCGGACGTTTATATTTTAAAACTTACATGGAGGATTTAGACGAAGGAGTTTTTGACATTGAAAAAGAAATTGATCATTTGTGCGAATTGCTGAAAAAGTTACATTTATAGCAGGTATGGATTCAGGTAAGTCTGTTTAGTGTACATATAAACATTAAATAGAAATATACTTAATTTAACTTGTGTGAGCATAAACAAGTAAACACAAAACCTAGAATTATGTTGTATACCTTGTCAATGAATTTATATTACGCGCCATACGATGACCCCCTTTTAAAAAATGTCATATTATTTTAAACAGTCTACCTGTATTTATATTTAAATATGTTCAAAAGAACGAACTATAGTAAATAAAGTTCATTCACGCATTCAATGGGGTATAACCTTATCAAGATTCTTTTTAAAGGCGAAACTTGAACATTGTAATTAAAGTGTCAAAATAATATGTCAGCGGGGTTAAAGAGTGTAAACACACACACACACACACACACACACACACACACACACACATTTAATTATCAGAAAAATATATTAAATTTTAAAACGTACAAACAGGTTATAGATATTTTATTATTGAAAAATCTCGTTCATAAGAGTGTAGTTATGGTTTATCTTTAATGAATAATTTTATATTGTAGGAAATGAAGCTAATACAGTCAGAAGAGATTTGTGTCTTCTAAATATCGGACATGATCGTTTTCTAGTTGCACAAAGATATAACTGCCATTTTTTAATACATATTCGTCAATATGGTAAAGGAGAACACGGACATTATCCTACCAAAAAAGGAATTGCTTTAAGTGTAGAACAATGGAATTTATTACACCAGGTACACTGGAATGAAATTCAATATTGCATAGATAATTTTGACAAAGAATATGTTTTTAACGTCTATGAAATGGGAGTTATGATCGACTTGGGTAGGAATATATTTGTGAATATCAAGAAACCATTTCAAGTCGTGGACATAAGAAAGTGGTTTATCCCGCATGGAAAACAAACTCTGGTTCCATCAAAAACGGGTATTGCCTTAACATTTAACCAATGGACTTCAGTAAGACAGAGTGTTGACTATCTGGATAAATATGTATTGAATGATGTCTCAAATTAAAAGACAATTGAGAAGAACAGCTGTTGTTTTTGTAAACATTGTATGTAATTCAATGTAGAATTAAGAAGAACAGTCGCTCTTTTTGTAAAAAAGTGTATGTAATTCTATGTAGAATTGAGAAGAACAGCTGCTGTTTTTTGTTAAAATTGTGTATTATTCAATGTAAAATATCCATTTAAATAATCTGAAATAAAGAAAATAAACTATACTGTTTTATTTGGTTGTTTTGTTTAGTATCCCAATCTTGAATAAAATGTAACGATAATAATGTACTTTAAAGTAATAAAATCACAAAAACATTAATGACAAATGTTGAGGTTATAACTTCATGGTGTTTTACGCCACGTTAACAAAGGAGGCTACTATTTATTAGAAGAAAACTTATGGTACTTAGGAATATTGCTACGATGAGAGGGGTTACGTGTGGATTTAATTTGCTTCTGATAAACGAGGTCCTAGGTCACTTGATATTGTCTTGATTGAAAAAGAACAGCGGCTCTTTTTCTGTATATATATTTTTTCAAAAGGTAGACCTTGCATTTACTTGGGAGATTTCGAAGTGACAAAATGTCGCACAAATGTACATTATGTAAAAAATCATACGTATGGCCAAATGATTTAGGAAGACACACAAAAGTAATACACAACACACAGGAACAGTCAAACATATTAGAATCCCAGCAGCAGGAGCAGCAGCAGCAGCAGCAGCAGCCTTACGATAATGATTCTAAGCAGCAGCAGCAATTATCAAGGTCCTACTATGATCCTAAGCAGCAGCAGGAGCAGCCTTACGATAATGATCCTAAGCAGCAGCAGCAGCAGCAAGCTTACTATAATTATCCTAAGCAGCAGCAGCAGGAGCAGCAGCAGCAGCAGCCTTACTATAATGATCCTAAGCAGCAGCAGCAGCAACCTTACTATAATTATCCTAAGCAGCAGCAGCAGCAGCATTGGCTACCTGCCTATCATCTATCGAAACTAAATGAGTTTAAGTTTAAACATCCTTTCACGGCATTATTTACAGGACCGACATCTTGTGGGAAGACTTATCTCGTGAAAGAAATATTGCAAAGAAAGCTGATTGAACCACAACCCGATCGAATTATTTGGCTTTACAAGAGATGGCAGCCATTATATGATGTTATAAAGAGTACCGTACAACCACCCGTCGAATTTATGCAAGGCATTCCTATAGATCTTGAAAATGATAGTTTTATTAATCCAAAACTCAAAAATCTAATTATAATAGATGACTTGATGTCCAGTTTAGCCAAAGATTCTAGATTTAACGAGTTGTTTACAGAAGGGAGCCACCATAGGAATTTGTCAGTGTTAGCCATAACTCAAAATTTATACTTCAGTAGAGACCCAACACAGAGAAGAAACTGTCATTATTTAGTACTGTTTAAAAACCCGGTTGATAAACAGCAGATCATGACGTTAGCCAGACAAATGTACCCCGGAAAAAGTCAAGTTTTCATGGATAAATTTGATAAAGCTACTATGGAAGAGAGAGGCTTTTTAGTGGTGGATTTAAAACCGACTACATCGGAAAATAATAGATTGAGAGAAAACATTTTTACAACAGTTACAAGTTCAACTGATAAAGTGAACGATAGGGAATTAGAAGAAAAAAGAACAGCTGCTTTTCTAAATCCGCCGGAGAATACCAGTAAAACAACAGCTGTTCTTCTAAATTCAGCAGTGAATAACGCATCTAAAACACCGGTCGTTTCTCCAAACTATCAAATACAAGAAAAAACTTGGACTGAAAGGATGTCTGAAAAACCAACTGTTGCAACACAGACTGCAGTAATACCAAACTATCAAGAATACGAAAGTATGCCATCTTGCGACGATTGTGGACTCGTGTTTGATAATTTCAGTGATGTTCAGCGACATGTGAAAAATTGGTGCACTGATTCTAGATCCAATAAACGTAAGGCGGAGCAGATAGGAGGACGCCTAAGCAAAATAGCAAAAGTATCCAGTAGTCAAGTGTGGGCTAAACTTATTGGTGGTCAAGTATTCCGAGACAATGCAAAAGTACAAGCTGCCATGAAATCATATACACAAGATGGTTACTCTCCAAGTGAAGCTCGTGGAAAAGCAATACGAGACTATTTGTCGGAATTAAGTAAAGATTTTAGAAAAGCCTATGTCGAGTTGTTAATCAACGTGGATAAATTAAACCATGATCCTGTGCACCTTGAAATCATGAAAACAGCCCAACGTTTTGAGACTGATTTCGACATGAAAAAGTTTGAAGCCATCCAGCAGGCGGTTAAATTGCGAAAAAGTTTAATCAATGATATGATTGAAACTTTGACTAGAAGTCAAGATGATGATGGTGATGATGATGACCATGGTGATGAAACAGATGATATGAGTGATGATGATGATGATGATGATGATGATGATGATGATGATGATGAAACAGACGAGGTCAGCGATGTTGAAAGCGAGACTGAAAAAGATTAACGGGTATAAAACAGGGGTGTTTTGTATTAAATTAGACAGTATAAAGTGGACTTTAAAGGTGTAAAGATGCCTAGTTGGGAAGATTATTTGAAGAATATTTATTTTGACCCTTCCAATCCAGCTGCATTTTCGGGACCAGACAAATTGTATAGATTTGTAAAAAGAGATGGTAAATTCGTTATCGGCAAATATAAAATAAGAAAATGGTTACAAAGACAAGAACCTTACAGTTTACAACGCCCAGTAAGAAGAAAATTTAAAAGAAACAAAATAGTGGTCTCCGGTATTGACGATCAATGGTCAGCAGATTTAATGGATATGGTGAAATTTTCCAAGTACAATGATGGTATACAGTATGTGCTACTAGTGATCGATGTGTTTTCGAAATATGTTTGGTTACGTCCCTTGAAAGATAAGAAAGGACAGAGTGTTACGGAAGCCTTTGAAGATATTTTTAAACAAGGGAGAATACCAAATAAATTACGAACAGATGCCGGACAGGAATTTAAAGCCAAAGTCGTACAAAGATTATTTAAAACTAAATACATCAAGCACCTGTTAGCATATAACGAAACCAAAGCCGCAGTGTCCGAGAGAGCGATAAAAACTTTGAAAAGCAAAATTTATAGATATTTCACATTTAAACAAGGTTATGAATATGTCAAAGAACTTCAATCGTTTGCCGATAGTTATAATCAAACGTTTCACCGCACTATTGGAATGGCTCCTGCTAGCGTAACTAAGAAACAACAACCCCGTATATGGAAACGTATGTACATTCCTCGACAGAGACAAGACAAAAAGAAAAGTTCCTCTCCAAAAAGATTAAGAATACGAAAGCCTTTTAGATTTAAAGTGGGCGATAAAGTTAGAATTTCACACTTAAAAAATATTTTTAGTCGTGAATATGACGAAAAGTGGACAGGAGAAATTTTCACTATTGCTTATCGATTTTTAAGAGACGGTTTACCCATTTATAAACTCAAAGATTACGATGGTTCTGCAATTTCAGGAAGTTTCTATCAAAGCGAATTAGCTAAATCAGATGTAAGAGATGACGATATGTGGAAAATCGAGAAAATCTTAAAAACAAAGGGGAGAGGACAAAATAAACAATATTTGGTTAAATGGTTATATTGGCCCAAGAAATTCAATTCCTGGGTCAAAGCCAGTGATGTAAAAGATTTGTAATTTTTATGCATATTATTTGTATATAGCAGTGTGTATATATCATTATGTAATGTATTTAAAATTGACTTGTAAAGCATAATAAAATTATTTTAAGATTAATTTTACGTTTGTTATTTATTTATCTACTCTAGAAATCTGTGGTCGGATTCGAACTCTATGAACAAATTAAATGATTTCTTCTCTCTATTGACAAGGTATTTTTGTGTTAGAAGTAGACAGGGTTGTGATAGGATTCGAACCTAGTACTATTTAAACTGTGATGGGATTCTATTCACTGAAGGAACATGATAGAAATAACAACAACAACAAAAAAATATACTTGCACTTTATATACTTTGAGTAATATTTATATACATAATCTTTTTTCCAATTGATACATTTTTACAATTAATGATTTTAATTTAGTTTCCCATTTCACAGTTTTCAAACAAGTTTCTCTCCAGTCTTTACACAAATATTTTTGGCGATAAAACGTATCTGTTTCCGAAATGATATGTGCAGACAGTGTTTTCCAGAGTGTTATAACTTTGGAGTCGTCAAGTTCTTTCAATGTTGAGTTGAAGTAAAGTTCCACTTTATTTTTAAAATCCGAACAATCATGTTCTTCATTAGAATCGCACTGACATGCGTAACACAACTCCTTTCCTTTAAGGTTTATTTCTTCTTTCATACGTAAGGCATACGCTATATTTAACGTATCTTCCAACTGGTTTAAACTGACTGGATAACGTTCAGCTTCCATCCTTATAGTCTACAATATAGGAAAGTGTCACTGAATCATCGACTTACACGTCAATATCCCATATTTCATATCGCACAAGGCTTCAAAAGTGTCGAAATCTAACATGATACTAATGCCAGATTTCCTCAAGCGCAGTTTCACATTTGGTCCTTTTTTGAATACTTCTACACTAACTTTAGGTGATATTTGAATCGAAATATAGTTTTTATCCACTGCGGTAAACAGACAATCTGGGATTTTACTAAGGTCGATTTGACGTTGAGCCATCTGTAAAAATAAAGAATTTGTTAATTTAACTTCAGAATTCTTCCATATCTTCCCACCAGTCTATTACATCACATACCCATTCATGATCGGCGCGTTCACCGCAAGTACATTTTTCAACATCAATCTCCATCCTTTCAAAGTTTATTCCAGTCATTTTTAAATATATACAACTTAGAGAATGTCTTTCAGTATCTTCAATTTGTTCCGCAATGTAGTTACAACAAAAACACACTAAACAATTCTTCAATGTATCAAAATAAAAACCTGTTCGTGCCAATTCATAACTTTGAGATTCCGAAAACAAATGTTTTAATGTCTCTAGTCTATCTTCAAAGTTCATATATTTTTTAAGAATTACTGAATCCATACCTGCTATAAATGCAATCTTTTAAACAGCTCGCACAAATGATCAATTTCTTTTTCAAAATTCCCTTCGTCTAAATCGTCCATATAAGTTTTAAAATATAAACGTCCGAACATAAGTCATAATTGCGCTTAAAGTGACGAGATAATGCTTACACAATATTATCTTAAAGCGAAGAGCTCCAATGCGTTCATCACTGATTGGTCCATTTATACCAGACCGCGTATTATGAATTAATTCTCATACAATAAAGTGATTCATTGGGTCCACGACACATGTCCTATAGAAACAGATGGCAGGTGTGGACGTGCACTTCATCTATTGAAATTTAACCTTTGACGTCACACTTGACCCCTTACGTCATGCATCTCATTAACATTTTTAATCGGGCCGTGCGCCGTGCAGTGCAGGTGCCGTGCTGATGCACGACCCCCCCTATAAAGCTCCGTCTACACTACTCATACGAATAAGGACAATTTGGTTAACTTGCCGGTTCATACTCGCAGATTGATTGATTGATGGCTAGATGAATGGATTGACTGATTAGTTAACCGTCACTTTCACGAATATTTCACTTATATCGGGACATTACCAGCTGTGAGTTGCAAAAATGTCAACCTTTGCAGTGCGCACCAGACAATTTGCAGGAAGGGTTTTTTAGCGGTATACATCTTGGCACGATGCATACATTTGAAACAAACAGTGACTTTTTCTTTTATATACCAGTGGTAAACGAAAGAACATTCGCTACCTATTTTCAAGTCTAAACCAGACCGGTTCAGGGTTCAAACCGGACTTCCCACATACGGAACAAGCACTCTGCCAACTGAGCTTCGTGTTTAGTGGCACGGTGTTTAACGTCCCATTCAATATTTCACTTATATCGAGACATGGCTAGCTTTAGGCGAAGGTGCAGAAATTTTGCCTGTAAATTGTGCTGATGATATTGTACAGCAGGGTTTTTATCGTGCCACGCCCTTTGTGACACGGGGTCTCGTTTATTTTGAGTCCCATCTGAAAGAACCGTGACTTTTATTTCGCTATGCCGAATGCTTGATGAAAGAACAGTCGCTACCTATTATCAAGTCTTGGGTCAGACCCGATCAGGGTTCAAACCCACGACGTACCATTTAATAGGTACTGTATTAACTGAGCTACCGCATTGGTTGTAATTCATAAATATGTGACTTAAATATGCAACAAATGGATTACATCACTTACCTTTGTGTGAGAGCTAGAATCCGTCTGTAGTCAAGACACAGTACAGGACTGTCAAAGGTTTAACAGAAAGTTAACGAATTACCATCGAATCAGCAGTCTTCTCGTTGTTGGCGATATCTTGTCAGCTATCTAGCTCTGTCAACTTTTCGGCAGCTGGTATCTATCTTTTGGTAGTTTTCTCTGTCACTAGAGCACCATATCTTTCCCAATCGGTGGCGGAACTTTGAATCCTTTTCGTTAGCTCAGTGTATATAAAATATAAATATTTTAATCTCGGCTTCCTTCGTTAGCTGTTTGGAAGCTGTTATCTATCTCTTGATAGTTTTTTACTTTTACTAGAAATCCATATCCTTTTTTTAGAGGAACGTCGAATCCTTTTCGCTATATCAGTGCCTTTACTGTATATTTCTCTTTTTGATTTTAGAATAATATATGGTTTTATGACCTACCCGAGTGTAGACATTTGGTAAAAATACCCCAGTTTATACTTTTAAAAATTGTTGACAGAAATCGTATGTAAATATTTACATTCAAGTACTACCCCGTGTAATAAAACCTAACACAATATAATTATTTAAAACTCAAGGACAATCAAATAAAATTATAACATTTTTTTATTTAAAATTTTGCTTGTTTACTCTATATACCCTGTATCATGTTCAATTGGCTCTGAAAACACCGTATTATGAACTTACGTACAGTACAGACCTGTCCAAAGTTTAACACTGAGCTAACAAAAAAGGCCAAAGCTCGGCTGTAGATTGACCGAGATATGGATAGCCAGCGGCCTAAAAACTAGAGAGAGATAGATAGATAGAAGGTGTAATAAAGCTGTTGAGATATACTTAACAAATGGCCAAGAGGGAATGTCCAGGTTCGGCACTTATGTGTTGGACTATAGTGTTAAACATGTACCTGTTCCGGGTGATGGGACACACGAGTATAGACAGTACTGAGGTACTATAGACAACGATCATATAGTTAGTTTGTCACGATGTTTTATTTTTAAAACTAGTGACAACATCTTAAACCCTGCATATATATATATATATATATATATATATATATATATATATTAACACTTTTTGCAATGCGCCACTGCAAAAAAATATAACCTTGTCTTACAATTAACTTGCTGGAATCCTATCATGTCGTGATATTTAAAAAACATCTTCACATGACTTTATGAGCGATTCGTGACACACATATTTTTAAACTTCTCCATATAAAAGATTTTTGTGTTAGTAAGTCCAGGCCCCGGTTTCACAATCATTCCTTAACTAAGATTTTCCTTAACTTAAATCTTGCAAAATTTCAAATCTTCATAATTTTGTTATTTGTCAAGATATTCAGGAATTTAAGGTGTTATTTTTAAGATCACATCAAGATTAACACATTTGCATTTAGTTTTTACAAAAATATTCATCAATAGTTCCAAAAAAACAGAATACCAAAATTTGCTAAATTTAAATTAAGGAAAATCTTAGCTAAGGAATGATTGTGAAACCGGGGCCAGGATTGTTTATAATTCAAAATACATTTTGCTCATTCTATTTTTTTCTCATTTAAATACTGTAACCGTATTTCATTTCGCGTGAATTTATTTTCGCGGTATATGAAATTTTGACATATATACGTAGCTAAAGTTTCGCGGTTTTGAAATATACACTATAAGACAATAGGCATAATTTAATATTTGCACGGTATTAAATTTCGCACAAAAAAACGACCACAAAATAAGCGAAAATTGGTATATATCGCGAAAATAATTTGATTTCTACAATTTCGGTACTAAAACTACTGATGAGGAATTTTCATTTCCGACACGGCTGTCTAGTGCTGCAAAATTATGACAGGTTTAGTAATAATAACAATATTTAGTTAACCATTGAACTGTCTAGAAATGGCGTTTATACTGCTATAACTTCCATTGCCGTCCAAAGCAAACCGAATAACGCGCGCTAGCGCATTATGACTAGTTTGCTATGCACGGCAATGGAAGTTATAGCACTATAAACGCCATTTCTAGAAAGTTCAATGGTTATATTTACATTTCGCATTTTTTTTGAAAATTTGATTTTTGTTTTTGAATCCTGAAATCAATTTAAAACACTGTCGTGTACGACATGCAAATTCAATACCTGGAACAGCCTATTAATGACGTCACGGGCATAGGTGTCAGCAAGAAATGAGTGACGTCACATAAGCAAATGTTATTATAGTCCTATAACTTCATTTTGTCTAAAACAGAGTTAAATACAATGGAACACCATAAATGTAAATATCTAGAAATAAGCAGTGTCGTAACTTGCATATAAGCCATTAATTCTGTGCTTGCACATATTTTGATAATGTTGCTATTTGTTTGTATGATCTCTGTTGAGCACTACGGCTTATTCAAGTACTTTTTTCTAGCTCTGTCACCGATTTTTTCTTAATAAAAACTGAAAAAAAAATTTTAATTTTAATTCTCTTTTACTCATGTAAATATCGTTTTTGAGCGTTGAAAATGCACTACATTGCTTCAATTTTTAATTAATTCCGGGAAACATACACTTGAATCCTTAGTATAGGTAGGCCTCGGCGGCCTAATGGATAATGGATCTTATCGCTGTGAGTTCGAACCCCGCTCAGACCACATACAGGAAAGTGAATTTTCCTTGGGGTGGACATTTACTGGTTCAACTGGTTTCGGTATAATGTGACTAGAGAAGTGGTACGCAGTGCACTGACTCTATGAGCTAGCATGTTAAAGTCGCCCTGCGTGCGCGCTAGTACAAGGCAGATCATACAACACACTCGCACTTCACATGCTTACACGAACTTTTTCATAGATTAATCCATAGAGATTAATAAAATAGTTCTCGTCATGAATAGCTGAAACATTGCTGATGCGACGTTAAGGAATATTCAACCAACCAACCAACCAACTCATGTAAATATTGTTTTTGAGCGTAGAAAATGCACTACATTGCTTTATTTTTTAATTAATTCCGGGAAAGCATACTCTTGGATCCCTTAGCATAGGTAGGCTTCGGCGGCCTAATTGATAAGACGCCAGCCTACAAATCCCAGGGGCTCTCATCGCTGTGAGTTCGAACCCCGCTCAGACCACATGCGGAAAAGTGAATTTTCCTTGCCGTAGATCTTTACTGGTTCACCTGGTATCGAATAATGTGACTGGGTGAGTGGTACGCTTGTCAGAAGCGCACTGACTCTATGAGCTAGCACGTTAAAATCGCCCTGAGCGCTAGTACAAAGCAGAACATACAACACACTCGCACTTCACATGCATGCACGAACTTGTTCATAGATTTATCCATGGAGATTAATAAAATAGTTCTCGTCGTGAATAGCTGAAAAATTGCTTTTGCGACATTACGCAACATTCAACCAACCAACCAAATGCGGATAAGGTAAAGGCTGATAAAATTGACGTAACTGCACCTCTCGAGTTGAAAGATTAAGTGGGGTTGAAAAATGCATTTTAGGTTTCCCCCATGGTTCATTTCAAGCACCGTCACCATACACAGTGGTGTTTGAGGGATTTAAGGTTATGTTTTAAGCCTCAGTCAATTTGATTTGTTTTCATTTCTATTAAGTTTCAAGTCTGAGATTGCTTTGGTAACCCATTTGTATCCATGGAAAACCCCAAAGACCTTCAGTAACTGACAAACAATCTCTCACAAGCCTCTGCCTCGAGTGGTAATTATGCACAACTATGTGCATATTATAGAAGTTTATTTTATGATTTTGAACCGAATCTATATAACCAATGAAACACAAAAAATACAGGTGCATGTTCAAATGACAAAAATGATAATCCCAAGACCGGGTGCTCCGAAGAGTTATTTCTGCATAAATCTAAAACAAGCATATTAGTCCATCTATGTTCATATCGCAATACCCTTTGAAAACTAGTGCATTTATTAATACTTATTCAAGTTACTTTCTTTGTTTAAATGGTGATGATCAAAACCAAACATTCCAATCCATGTTGAAATTACAATGCAAAAAATCAAAGTAAACGTTTTGAAAACTGCAATTTAAGTTAACACGTGAATTTCCACGAGGGAAGTGAGGGCGGATGTTATGGAAGTGTAAATAGTAGCTAGCTACACGCGTCACGCCTCAAATCGAATGATAGAAACATGGAGCATAAAATGCATCCATGGTGACTAGAAAAGATTTTCAATTTCGTGTTGATAGCTCTATTGGATCACTTCAAACCATCCAACTATTTCACAACCAGCGATTAATATGTGTGTATCTGAAAAAAAGTCAGTTGGCTACAAACTTTTTTTTAAATGGGTGGTCAACACACACACACACACACACACACACACACATATATATATATCCAATTCAGTACAGAACTGTCGAAAGTTAAACACTAGAGTCACGAATTTGTGCCGAATGGACAGCTAATAGCAATATATCGACAACTTTTTGGCAGTTGTTCCAATCGTATATCTCTCGGCAGCTGTTCAGTAACTTCCTATCCAATTCTCAGCCGTTCGGAAGACAAGTTTCGACTCCCTTTTCGTTAGCTTGGTGTTAAACTTTGGACAGGCCTGTACTGTATATCAGTAAACCAACAACAAACAATACATACATGAGTTATCAAAAAATATATGGAAAAAAGGATTACAAAATAACAGTGGTGTTAATGGTGTTAAACTTTGGACAGGCCTGACTGTATATCAGTAAACTAACAACAAACAATACATACATGTGTTATCAAAAATATATGGAAAAAAGGATTACAAAATAACAGTGGTGTTAATGGTGTTAAACTTTGGACAGGCCTGTACTGTATATCAGTAAACTAACAACAAACAGTACATACATGTGTTACCAAAAAAATATATGGAAAAAAGGATTACAAAATAACAGCGGTGTTAATGGTGTTAAACTTTGGACAGGCCTGTACTGTATATCAGTAAACCAACAACAAACAATACATACATTTGTTATCAAAAAATATATGGAAAAAAGGATTACAAAATAACAGTGGTGTTAATGGTGTTAAACTTTGGACAGGCCTGACTGTATATCAGTAAACCAACAAGAAACAGTACATAAATGTGTTATCAAAAAATATATGGAAAAAAGGATTACAAAATAACAGTGGTGTTAATGGTGTTAAACTTTGGACAGGCCTGTACTGTATATATCAGTAAACCAACAACAAACAGTACATACATGTGTTATCAAAAAATATATGGAAAAAAGGATTACAAAATAACAGTGGTGTTAATGGTGTTAAACTTTGGACAGGCCTGTACTGTATATATCAGTAAACCAACAACAAACAGTACATACATGTGTTATCAAAAAATATATGGAAAAAAGGATTACAAAATAACAGTGGTGTTAATGGTGTTAAACTTTGGACAGGCCTGGCTGTATATCAGTAAACTAACAACAAACAGTACATAAATGTGTTATCAAAAAAATATGGAAAAAAGGATTACAAAATAACAGTGATATAATTTATTAAATTACAACTATGAATTAAAACATTGGAAGTCGATGGCAATATGTTCAATGACGTGTTTATACGGCTATAGTTCTATCCTGATTTTCTCAGAATCAGTGGTGAAAATGTAAATATCTTAAAACAAGTCATTGAACCAACAATCAATAAATGATGTATTTGTTATTTAAATATGGCAAAAACATATACAGTGTTACGGCAATATAATTCATTAAATAACCAGCAACATTGATTTAAAACATTGAAACTCGTTTTTGTTGCAAACTTAAACATCACAATTAGTATATGTCCAATGAAGTGTTTAGTACATGCACTATTGGAAGGCTACAAACGAACTCGCTATTTTCACTTATGTACGCTGACATCCATAAAAACTTTACAAATTCAAATTGCCATAGGTTTAAATAGGTTTACATTAATTCATCTTATCAATTTTAAAATATTAAAATTTTTCCTGTATTTTAAAGTGATAAGTATGTTATGACGGGACAAGTTGTAAACATATATAATGATTTATAGAGGGCAGTGTACATATTTTAAAACATATCATTGAACCAACATTCAGTAAATGTACATGTGTTATCTAAAAAAATGGCAACAACATATATGAGCCCGTCCAAGTAAAAACGTCCCTTATGGCCAAATTTTGACATTTTCAGATTTTGTTAGATTTGAATAGAACATTTCATGACCTTTCTAATGATATATGGCATTCACTACTTTACAAGCGTTAAATATATGTATTTTGGTCAATAAAAAGGAGTGTTTGTTGCCATTTTACATTTTTGCCGCCATAACGTCATGATAACGTCACGTTTGAACAATGTGACTAATTTCAGCGTTTTGTGATAATAAAGTGATTTATAAAAATTGCAAACGGGTACTGGGTCATTCATTCCTACATCTCTTGTAACGTTTCTAATATAATCCATGATTTATGTCAAAAAGCGTCTATTGTTCAAGCAAAAACATCAGAATTTTTGTCAAAGAGACTGCAAGGTAACAAACTATTTTGCCTCGAGTTGAGCGACTTTTTCCTGCGCATTCATTCTATGAATGTAAAAAAACTTTGGAAGTGAAAACTTAGTATTACCAGATAACAGTACGAAAAAAATAAGATGACGACATTGATAAATTGATTGATTGATTGAATGGGGTTTTACGTGTTTTAGTCAAGAATATTTATACTTATATCGAGAAGTCACCTGCTTTATGCGAAATGGCAGAATGTTTTCTTTGCAGTGCGCTCAGGGAAATGTGCAGGGAGGGTCTTCCGTGACATAGGGCATCGGATTTTCTAGTCTCTTCTGAAGAACCTTGTGACTTTCATTTTAAAAGGCCGTGTGCATGGCGAAACAGTCACTGCCTATTATCAAGCCTTGTCAGAGCCTGCCGGGGTTCGAATCTACGACCCCCACAAACGGAACGATATTAAGAAATGATTGTATGTGGAAAACAAAGAATGAGAGCCGAGAGTCTAGGGACCGGTTGTCTTGATACCGACTTTCGTATTGTTGCGTCTTTTATCGCCTGCGCTCTTGATTGAATCCCACTGAGGCAGATCCTAGTTCGAACAAGATTTTGTTAATTTGCGTTACTGAAGATTCACGGCGGCTTATTCCACCAACACCATCACCACCATCCCTTACAGAACTGACTGTCTTGTTATAAGTGAAATACTATTAACTACACATGGAGACTAATCGTGTGGTTTTTTTTTAAAACTTAACGAAAAACAGTTTTCTGGATACAGAATTTTGCCTGATTTTAATCGATTAATTAACAAATATATCAGGATCCATATAGCCCGAGCCCCCTAAAATATTTGTTATGTTTTACCGAATCTCTAAAACTTTATACCTTATAAATTTTAGATTTTACTCAAATAAATAAATAAATAAATAAATAAAGTCGACACAAGCTGAAAACTGCTTGAATATTGAGTTTTGGAGATTCGGTATAATAATTGTTAAATATGTATCAATCGAAAACAAATAGTGAATAATTTGGTCCCAATTCAGTATGGCAAGTTTAAAATTTCTGCATGTTGATCAATTTATCAAAAACTTGACAAACGGTTAATTTTACAGGACTCCAATCCAAGATCATGAATTCATATGCTGTGCCTGTATTGGACTGAATTCATACCTTATATTTTATTATTTTAAAAATTTATCGTAGGTTTGATGGGATTTTATCCTAAATGGGCCGATTTGGTTTGTTTAACACACATTTCTAAATATTCTTATAGTTATAATTTAAAAAAGTAATAGTATTACGAGTATATTTGAAGTTTTAGATTTTTGCTCAGACAAATGTATATTTATTTGCATTTCTTTGTGCAACTCCATCTTCATTCTATTATTTGTTAAAATGAGGGGTATTTTCCGCCTTTGCTATTTGTTTTCAAATCAAGTTTCGATGGTCATTAAAACTTGCCCTGCATGTATTGAATATAATTGATGTTATACTATAAGCTTAGTTAATCTGTAGGACAGGGGTTCAAATCTGAATAGCTACATGCATTACATGTATTTATTTAATTTGTAATATTCCTTTAAATTTGTCTTTTCTACAAATCTGTATTTTTATGTTCTTTTCTCTTAAAAACACACTCATTCCTTTAGGTCAAGCCACTGGTAATATTATTTTGATTACACATGTCATCCCCGTGAATTCTAAGTGGACCGTTATGTTAATCAATACTTTATCACTTATCGTATAAAGATGAAAACTATGGTTTTTAAAATTTACAAATCGGCACATTACTTCTATACATGTATATGAGGTAATGGTATGTGGGTGCCCTTTTGTCTTTGGTGTGTTCATAATTATGCATTTTACAACCGTGTTCTATGCAAAGCTGTTTAATTGTGTGCTTCACAACGCTGAAATAGCAATCGGACAATTTTGAGTATACATACATGTAAAAAGATTCTTATCGGTCTGATTTAAAAAAAATAAATTGTCAAAATTTAGATAATAAGTTAAAGTAGATAATTTAAAAAGCTTGAAAACTTGTAAACATGTTCTCTTGCCATCAAAAAGAAATTGTTTGATGGGTTGAGTTTTATGTATTTTTTCCACGAAAAAAAATCAATAGCTGATCAATACATTTTGACGTATCTATTTTGTAGAATTTCGTTAAAATGATGTGAACATTACAGTTTACAACGGAAAATTATAAAAATAAAACGGTTTTTTTTTTCATTTTCCTTACAAGTTGACAATCGATTCTCGTAAAGCCGACTTTATTTCTAACTTCGGTCAACTCGGTTAAAAGGTATCGGTTAAACGGATAATGCAGTGATAAAGAAGGTAGGATGTCGGCATTGAAAATTTCAAAATTAAAAGTATGGACATGCGTGGAATGCAAGTTAATTATGTACTAAAGATGTATTCCCTAATTTAATTTTTGCCATGTACCAACTGATCACTACACAATCCACTCTTAATATTGACAGTTCAAATACTGAGTGTTAGAGCAATTGCAAAGTTAAATAAGGCGCACGATAGAATTTCGTATAAATTTATGATAAAAATGCATTTTTCTAGCAAAGCATATTCCCAAATCCAAAGGACCCAATATGGTACTAGCCAATAGATTCATATTATTTCATAAAAATTTCAAAAGTAGCACGGGAGTGGTGTACATGTGTATGTGTCACAAGAAATTTGAGCTAGCTCCAATTTTTTCTGTATTTACCAAACAACATTAATATTTATCACAGTACTTAGCAATTGTAGAAATAAATGTGCATTCAAATCGTATAAAAATTAATATCATCACGCATTACAAAAAATTTAAAAATTACCAAAATGATTACTTCAAATTCTTGAAGATTTGAGCGAATAATAATACGAGTAATAAAAATATAGCCAGTCTAGAATTAAAATAAGAAAATCGAAAAGACCGTCAAATTTAAAAGAAGACAAAAGAAATTGGATAAATAAATAAAATTAAAATGTAAAAAAAAAAAAAAAAAAAAAAAAAAAAAAAAAACAAAAAAAAAATTAACCCGTAGTGATTTGAACTGGCAACAGACATTTTTTTCAAAATCGTAAAGCTAGAACCTATCCATTGCGCCACCAACGCCAATGTCAAATATTTTTGTTATTCTCAAATACATGAAAATGCTACATTGTACGGTAGCTTGTGACGTCATGTTGTTTACATTTGATTCAATATTCAGACAACGAATCTTTTTATAATAGCCAAGGAACCCATTCCATTCGTAAATCAAACTGGAAATCTACTCAGAGACATATCAATCGAAAATAACAACACTCGAAAGAACGTGTATAGTTTAATAATTCTTCACCTGCAACAATTGTGCTTTGCCTTTGATTTACTGTCGAATTTGACACGTTTTAATTTTATTCCATTTTATATTACCCCATTAAAATATTATTAGCTAAAATCATTATGTGATTTACAATTAGGTGTTTTCTGCTAATTTGGATCAAAATAAACCTTTTCGAGTTAGCCTACTGTTCAAAGTTATTTTTTTCATTAGTTGAGTCATTTTGCGCAGCGAAACACACTTTCGTCTCCCGAACTTTCGACGTCATTTTCTCCGCTTACGTCACAATGCACATAAGGGACGTTTCTACTTGGACGGGCTCATATAGTATTACATTATATAGTTTTTGAAATTACAAGCAACTTTGAATTTAAACATCGGAAGTAGTTCTTGTTGCAAAATAAAACGTCACGGTGAGTATATGTTCAATGACATGTTTATAGTTCTATTGGAAGGGTTCAACCCATCTAATTTTCTCACAAGCAGTAGTTCATATGCATATATCTTAAAACAAATCATTGAACCATCAATAAATAAATGATGTGTTATCTAAAATATATCAACAGCATATACAGTATTACAGTTTATATAATTTATTACATTACAAGCAACATTGGATTAAAACATTGGAACATTGGGACGTTAATCATATTTTCTCAACTCAATTCATTATTTATAATGTTAACGTAGCGAGTAACTGTTATACATGTATAGTGTAGCGAACTAGAGAGCTGACACCTGACTATGCCCAGATTATACAGTTTAAAATATCACACGCTTTTTGGTATTTTTGTATAACATAACAAATTAGGTCACATATATAACCAAACAGAGTAGTCAACAATTACGGCGCAACCAGTGCACTCTGGTGGCATAGTATAAGTCAACAAAGTGGAATACTGAAAAACAATCAACTTTGATTAGACACGTGACGGCTGTAGCTAAACAGGTTTGCTACCGTGCTGTATAATGTCACAAACACAGTGCACAGGAAAAATGTCTGCTCCTTCGCCTATAGCTGGCGACGTCTCGATATAAGATAAGATATTTTTGACTGGGACTTAAACAGCATTATTCAACTCAACTCAACTATACATGAATATACTGGTCAATAATAAATATCAAAATTAAAAGTTAAGCGGACAGACCAATGTTGTTTGATTATAATAATAGCATGTCATCATTTGTTTGTATAATATATTTATACAAAACAAGATATCAGATTCTTCATACATATGGAAGTAAGGCATGTGGTTATTTAAGAAATAACATTCTTTTTGAGTGTATGCATTCGAAATTATGAATGATAGTCAGGAATAGGAGAATTAAAATGAACTGGAATGCTAATTCTTATATTTACAATCATAAAAAATATTGTTAGCACGTCAGAAATGTAAAATGATCTCTACAATAATTTATATTTATTCACGATTTCGACAAACATATGGCATTGATGGAACGACCTTTCTCCAAATAAGGATAGAAACGTCGGTACTAGACGCTTGGATGCTGACAAATCAAATAATGCAAAATGCAATAGATTGGCATTCTGTGACGTCATCAGATTGTTAAACGTTACGTAATCAGAGGTCATGACCTACAACGTATTCATGGGCGATAAAATACCAGCAAAACAAATTGGTTTATATAAAGAGGGTCAATTCACATGGTAGGTATAGAACTTTAAATTACATTCCAACCTGTATATAAGGACCACCTGCTTATTAAAGCCAGTAGAATTGTATCCCAATTGATCCCAATTGATCCTTATGCATATTTTTTTAACCTATATATAAAGGTCACCTACTTATACAAGTCACTTTTACTAGTTCCCTTGGATGGTCTCTATGAACACGGTTGGCTTTAATAGGGTTTTTCCTCAGTATGATAATTGGTTATGTTTTGGTCATGATAGTAGTTAGGCTGGCTTGATGTATGTGAATTAGCCATATCAATGCCCACATCGCTCACAGCCGTGATGTAACTTGGGTCATTTCTTCTGTTATTTTGTCGTCTTTGGTACATGCATATAATAATGACGATTAGCAATACCAATATCACACCAACCGCAACACCAGCTGCTATTCCTATTATCAATATCATGTTCTGTTCAGAACCTTCAATTGCATTCTGGGTAGTTGTTGTTGAAGCAGGTTCACCCCGTGAATCACATTGGTCCTCTGAAAAGTGTAAATTAGAAACACTAAAATACAAGCCTTCATAACTAATGCATTTGACATATTTTGTATGTTGAAGATAGCCAAATTTGAATTTACATGTGGCGGACGTAGCTAACTAAACAGGAGGTTCTTATCATTAAAAGGAACCCGTCGTCACTTCCCCAGTGGATGTTCACAGTGCTACGGAAGGGTAATCCCTCCTTGTTTTTCTTGCCAAACCAGCCACGACTGTTATCAACCCCCCCCCCCCCCCCCAAATAAAAAAAAATTAAATAAATAAAACGTACAAGTCAATGTTATTAGCCTATTTTGGTTATATATGTATACGGCACGAATATAACAATCCATGCTCAGGTGTTTATCTAAAGTTGTCAGTTTTAAAGCGTTTAAAGCGTTGTCACTTTGCTTCTGTATTTTGATTTGGACATGATAATTGCATCGTATGAGAAACGTGTTTATGAATTTTATAATTTACAAACAAGTTATAGCTGAAACATTATTTAAAAAAATTATAATTATGAAATCTGCATCTAAATCAATATAACTATGGCTGTGATGATTAGTACATAAAGCTTGTGAAAAAGAAAAACGTACCGCTGACACTTTTTCCAAAAGGGCATTCTTCTGAGAGTCTACAACAACCTGGCTTTAGTATATTTCCCTTCAGTGTCTGTGTACACCAACTACATCCAGCAATACTATAACATTTCCTGAAATGCATCAACCCAGTGTCAAATATGATTGCTTTGTGTAGATTTTAGCTAGCTAAACTTAAGGTGTTTACTTTTCCGGAGCATCAGTCTTCACTTCCCATGGTAGACGTTTCTGTGTTTAACTTAATATCTTAAATAAACATACCGAAACATTTCAAAACACCAATACCAAAGCAAAGTAATAACTTTGAAGCTGGCAAATAAGTTACACACGTGAATTTCACAAAGGAAGTGTGGCCAGTTCCTTCGGAAGGGTAAGCATCTCATATCTATCAACAATATGGTGATCACATCCATAAAACTTCTCGGGGGCCCTGATAAGCCTGGACTTGCAATATCCCTGAGACAAGAATTTATTTGTAGACAACTTGCTTCCTTTTATAAAGTTCCAGTTTTTGTACCAAACTCAACAATAATGTGTAAATTGTAACACAAATAGTACAAGCAGTAGGAACAGGTATTTTGCTACATAGAAAAAAAAATTGACTTAAGAAAAGTTGACGACAGAATAGAAAAAATGAAGTCATTACGTTTGTCATACAGCTTCAAATGTAGCCTTTATGATCCTTAAAATTGAGTCTTAATATGGAGCTGAACTTCAAACTGGGGCCCGATCCACTTATTGGAATGGAAACAAAATTATCCAAAATATTCGTTTTTCTTTTATTCTACTTACTCTCTGTTTTGTCGACTTTCACATTTTAATTTAAAACATGTTGGTAAATTTTGTACCCTCGATTTTTCGTCCAGTTTAACCGTCACTAAGTTGATAAAAGGAGCACTGCACGGTGGTCCCGTGTCACTGAAAAACAAGAACTACAGCTCAAAAAGTATTTATAACAACCTTGATACCTTGAGCAGTCATTTTCAAAATGTGTTAGATAAACAACAGCGGTAAATTACCATCATCTCTTTATCATTTGTCATGGTAGTTCGATAAGCTCACGTATGTTGTAAATTCGTTACTAATCCTATTTAAATTGTGCAGCATTAGACGATTATTTCAGAAAATAAATCCGCATCAGAATTCGGAATTGCAAACAAGTACAGGTGACCTTGGTAGTTATGATTTTAACGCAATGTAATGTACTGAAAAGAAGTGTTTCCTTTTGTTGTAGTATTTTCACAAAAGTAAAATTCTAATTTCTATTTTCTACATCTCGAAAGTATAAGTAACCCCAGCCAACCCTGGTTAGATACATTTTACAACAAGTTCTGTCACTTAAATATAAAATAGTAATACCTCTTCATGTACTTGTTTTCACATTAGTTAAAATTTGTTTCTTTGTGACAGTTGACCATGGTTAGTTCTATTTTTACAGCATGTGTGAAGTATTATTACCTCTTGATATACTTGTTTTCACAATAGTTAAAATCTATTCTTCTGTGACAGAGACATCCACATGAAGTTTGACTGTCTGAACAGGTTAGATACTTAAATGTCTACAATGAAAAAAATAAAGTTGAACATGCACTTATTAAATCGGCACCAGAATATGCATAAATGAAATTTTAAAAAAAATGGTTCTATTTTCAAAAATTCAGGTTGTAATATAAACAAAACGTTTCAAACGTGTCCGTGACGAAAAATAACTTCATAACATGCACAGTCCAATCTGCCTTAAAGACCACTTCTATAAAAGGACTACCTGCTTATAAAGGCCAGTAGAATTGTATCCCAAATGTATAAAGTTTTCAAGTAATAAAGTTTAACCTGTCTTAAATGCGACCTCTATATAAGAGCCACCTGCTTATGAAGGCCACTAGAATTCTATCCCAGTTGTTCTTTATTAATATTACTTAAACCTGTATATAAGGGCCACCTGCCCATAAAGGTTACTTTTACTTGTTCCCTTGGGTGCTCTTTATAGACAGGTTTGATTGTATTGTGATGTGTTTAATTATTCATGGACTAGTATGGACATATTTTTATTATGTATTAAGTTCTCACATTACGTATTGTTACAGTCAAACCTGTCTATAAAAGCCACCCAAGGGAACCAGTAAAAGTGGCCTTTATGGGCAGGTGGCCTTTATATACAGGTTCAATTAATATGAATAAAGAACAATTGGGATACAATTCTACTGGCCTTTATAAGCAGGTTGCCCTTATATAGAGGTGGTCTTTAAGGCAGGTTGGACTGTTTTTGGACACGAATTGGCTCTTTGCCAAAACATGAACAAATTACCCCATATAATGCTTTCATAAATACAAAATGTATTTAATATATTATTTCATATTTGTAGCTTTTTTAGAAAATAATGTTTGGTTATATATATTACAAAATGTGTTCTAGACTTCAATTTAATTTTTGACCAATAAAAGAGTGGGGAGAATTAGGACTAAAATTTTCATACAAAATTATTTGAAACAAACGTTCAGAGTCCGGTTGTTCAAAGCTGTGTAGCTTTATCTATTGTGTTGTGTTTTAGGGAATGATTCTGAAATATCTGCTTAAAAGTTCATGAACATAATTGGTTTTTTTTATAAAATGCTGTTAAGGCCAAAAATGTTTCTTTTGCATCAAATATGTTGAAATTTCAATAATATTTTAATTAAATTAGTTGTTTTGTTAAGCTCACAAAGCTTTGAGCAACCAGGTTAAGAAGTATATGTAATACATTACATTGCAACATTGTGTTTGAACCAGCTGCCTTTTCTTAATGATCAGGAACAAATTGCTGTTGGTTATCGGTCGTAACTCATACGCAATAGGTTATTCATTTTATCAATACCAATTTCTTGGACTCTGGTAAAGTTACCTATGTTGGAATAAATTTACATATAATAGACATTAAGATAACCGTATAAATGCAGTATTATAAATTGTATTAAGGAAACTGTTTTATTTAAAATATGACATAAAAGTAAATTGATAAGTTAATCAAATGCACAATGTACAAATAAATCTATAAAACACAGAGTAACTGCAATACTGATGGTGCGACAAATGTGCAATTATTATTTAATTTTCAAAGTAGCCGCGAATAACTGCAATAATGCTGATGCGACAAATTCACAATTATTCTTAAATCCCAAAATAGCCGCAAATAGCTGCAATAAAACTGATACAACAAAGGCACAATTATTTTTTAAATCTCAAAGTAGCCGAGAATAGCTGCAATAATACTGATGCAAAAAATAACACAATTATTTTAGCCCCGAAGAGCTGCAATAATACTGATGCGACAAATGCACAATTATTCTTAAAATCTCAAAGTAGCCCCGAATACCTGCAAAAATACTAATGCTACAAATTCACAATTATTCTTAAAATCTCAATGTAGCCGCGAACAGCTGCAATATTGCTTATGCAACCAATGCACAATTATTTGTGAAACAATAATTCACTCACACGTTGCTCTCACTATCTCAGAAATATATATTATATAAGTTGAGCCAACACTTTGTAAATAGTAAATAGAGATGAAAATAATAAACAGTATCATTGTTAAAGTCGTCCTTTATTGGTTTGGAAAGAATTTATATTTTGATATACTTATTTGCTGTTTAAAAACATCAAATAACATAATGAATTTTCTCAATTAGAAACGATATTCAGCTAAGGAAATACTTCCCTTTGTTTTTGAGGATTTTCATACTTTAACTAAACAACATTTACAAAATTATATTTATAAAACATTTTTGCGTATATACATAGTTTCAAATTCCAAACTTACTCGATATGTAACTTGATCTCTTGTATATTCAAAATCCGTGCATATGCGAGTGGTTAAAATTCTTTCGGCAACAAGATCACGAGCTATTGGTCCTTCCTAGACACAAATGAAGAAAAAAAAATTGTGAATTTTTTTGCAACAAAACTTGTTTTGTTTTGCAATATAGTTCATGTATAGATACATACGGGGACTTTATTTTCACACATACATATCATAATGGGTGTTAGTTTTGGTCCTACGTTGATCCATGTTGCAAACTATAGAAGTTTATGGAAGGTCGTTTCATTTGAATCACATTTAATTAGGAAATATTGCAAGGGTTTAGTTACAAAATATTTATTAATTTAAAAAGATCATTTCAATATTTTGATTAAACCTCAGAACAAAAATTGAAAATGTGAATACATACTATGTGAATATTGACATTATTTTCGTATGTGGGCGTTCCTGGACTTAAACCTTGGCTGGGTCTTACCAATACTTGAAAAATGGTAGTTACTGTTCTTTCGCAAAGCACTCAGCATTTAGAAATGAAAGTCAATGAGTCCTTTGTAATCCCGAGACCTTCAAAACCGATGCCTCGTGTCACTGCAGGCGTGGTTACTCTTCTTGTACACTTTCCTAAACGCACTGCAAAGGTCAAAATTTATGCCACTTCACCTTTACCTTGTGACGTTTCGGTAGAGTGAAGTATTCTTGACTGGGACGTTTAACCCCATTCAATTAATCTTATAGATTTAAATTTCACTTGATTGCTCTATACTGTACCTTATGTGCAATGTGGTAACTTTTCTCTAATTCAGGATCGGTATAACTCTCCACAAAGTCACGATGCATGACAATAAACCCACTGTTGTCAATCACAAAACAACTGTAATATATGATAGGAAACAAAAACAAGTTTTAATCATCATTTCACAAAATATCTAATAAACATTCAAAACCTTGTAAAACAAGACAAATTCTAATCTTTGACTAAATAATATACTTTCACACAATTTTGATTTCACATTTGGCGGGTATAGCTAGCTAAACAGAAGGTGCTTACCCTTCCGGAGCACCCGACCTCACTTACCTGGTGGAAATTCACGTGTCTAACCTAACTTGTCAGTTTCAAAGTTTTTACTTTGCTTCTGGGTTGTGATTCGGACATGGATTAGTATGTTTGTTTTGATACTAATACGAATTATTCAGGGTTTTGGCAGGTAAGTTACCAGGACCCACGTTGAAATATAGCTAATTAAAGTTAATCGCTGAATACACTATAATTAACAAATCATATATCATGTGTATGGTTTAATTATTGATTAACTTTATTTATGCTTTGTACATCCGGACCCTAAGACGCAAGTTAACTTTCAAAGATTAATGTAACATTCAGTAGCAGCCAAAAGGTGGGATTATATTTGAGTATACATGTAAAACGTTTTGTAACCCTTTAAATGGTACTTCTTTGGTCTATGTAACCTCGCTTTTGAATTATGGTTGACTCGCATACGTTATCGCTATATTTGTCTGACTAGACATTCGTATTGTACGAGTTCTTCCCTTTTTCCGATAAACTTCCTGTGTGGATTACATATACCAGTTTTAATTTTACAGCACCAGACGCCATCTCGGAATAAATTCCTCACCAGTAGTGCTTGGACCAAAATTATGAAACCAAACTTTTTTGAAGATGTTGAAAAGCTACCCAAAGGACCAAAATATATTTTACCAAATAAGCTAAGGAAATACTTTGCATGAGGGAGTATACCTTAGTTTTTGAGAAATTTCAAATTTTAACTCCTACCTGTTTTTGACGTAAATTTTTGACGTTAAAAATCTTGCTATTTTAATGGTGGATCCATCTTACCTATAGTCCTCTTCGCATGCTGGATAGTGTCAAAATTCTATTATAGAAATAATGAATTGGTATATCTATTGCCATAACTGCCATTGGTGAGTCTGTTTTGTTATGTCTTCCATCGATTCTGAAATAAAGCAATACTTGCGAGATTAACAAATCTAGCTGTTATACGTATAGTTTCATGTTCTTTCATTAACGAATTTCATGGTACTCGTTATGACCATCAAAATTAACGTTTCTTAAAACATGAAATATAGTTATGGAATATATGCTTAGCGCTAACGGTCGTTTTTATCCGTTTTTACTGTTATATGTAATAATTTATTGAACCTCTAATCATTTCGGTTCTATTACACATGGAACTATCTCACAGTACATTTTGAAAACGATTAAATAAATTCAAATTGGTCACATTAATCGTAAAGAAAGTTTATAAAAAGTCTTTAAATTCAAAATAACAGGATATCGCAGCTTAACAGTCCATGCTTAACTGCCTTCATTTTCAGTTTTGATCTTTTCTTTTCTATGAATCGATATATGCATCTAATGCTTATGATGTGTATTCATTTTACAATAAGTACAAAAGTAAGATATAATTGAGCTTGTTACCACTACGGGAACTTAACATAACGAAGCCAATGGCTTAAAATGAATTGTTTTATTTTTTTCAAATCATAATTAAAATCAACACACCTCCTTCAAATATTGTTTGTGTAGTGTCAGTAAATATCCTGCTCCCCACAAATCCTGATAAGGCGCTGATAAAACAAACAGTCCTTTCTGTGATAGTGCACGCCAGTACCTTGAATTTGAAAGATTATCCATTTATTTTCTTATATTTGATGTTATCATTTGTTTAAATAATAATAATAATTACCTAATCGAATAATCGGAGAGGGGATATAAAGTAATGTATTCCGTCCATCCATAAGTTCTCCTTTATCGCCTTAGATATTGATAAAACTTCATAATTGGTCCAAGGAGAATTGTAGTTATGACCTTTCGATTTTAGAAATTCATATAACAAATACCTGGCTTGTGATCTTGTTTTTACTAAAACCTAATCTTATAACTTTTACATTTTAACATTACATTTTAGATACGGATATATATATATTGAAGATGTAAAATATGCGTTAGTGCCGCCATGTGACCAGTTGATATTTACATGGGCAAATTACATAGTAATAGGTCAAATGACAATTTCAAATTATAGGCATTGGTTTTGACTTATAATTTCGAGTAAAATTTTGCTTTCATCAAGGTATCAAAACAGTACCTACAGATCCTAATCTTATCAAAATATTGTAAAGAATTGAGGTTCTAGTAATGCCACCTTTATCTTAGATATGCTTTTATGATAAAATTATATGACAAACAGAAACAGTTACATCTTTACATTTGTTTTTATGTCAATTATTGCAATGATGAGTGAAATTGTTAAAGATTATCAGTTAGAGTGCTGGAGTTTGGTGCTTTTTCTCAATACACTCAGGTTTTGTACCATTCCATAACTGGCCATCACAATATACATGACAAAATCCGACTTTAAAGTTTTCAGTCATTTGGCAATTACCGGTTGATTATATATATTTTAAAACAAATAGTTCAGGGTTGCAATGATAAAATATAATTTACCAAGGTCTTCTATGATGGTCCCATTCTTTCTCCAGTTGAATTCCTGGAAAAACACGCACTACTCCATCTTTGGTCGAAATATATCTCCATATAGCATATTCTGCAGGATGAGACTTCCAAAATGATTCTACTTTATGAGTTACACCAACCGTTGATCGAACCGTACTCTAAAATATTAATATTAATTCATCAACGGAAAAATCATCACTCTAATGTATTGTAGCTGTGGATTGATATGTTTGGTTTTGATGAAAGAGTTAAGTTGTGAATTAAGTAATGGTATCTAACGTCCTAGTCAAGAATATTTTATTAATTTCGAGACGTCGCCAGTTATAGTCGAATGAATGTGCAGAAATTATGCCTATGTGTAACACTGGTGGCATTATACAGCAGCCTACCGTGACGCGTGACCTTGTTTATTTTAAGTTTCCGTCTAAGTTACTAACATTTCGTAATGGCTAATGCTTCATAAGAGAACGAATAGTCACAACCCACATTCAAATCTTGATGGAGGGACTTGTTTGTGATTGCAGTAAACTATTAACAATGACACATTGAAAAATACAAAAAACGAAAAAAAATCCAACAACAGTGTTATATCAAAACATTTAGATTTATGACGTACTAATCGAAATTTGATATTTTCTTGTAGCGTTGTTCTATCATTTACTTGTATAATTTTGTTTCTTGTTTGCATTGCCCTTTTCAAAATTTATTTTTCACTTGAATACTGCAAAGTTTCGTATCTTTCCAGAGTATCCGCCTCACTTCTTTGGTAATATGCACGTGTTTCATTTAATTTGCAAGTTTTCAAATGGTTTACTAAGTGTGTTTAATTTTTTTGTTTTTCAATTTATGTGTGCAGTACATACTTTTAGTCCGAAGTTTGTATTCGTTTTCCAGTAAAATACCTGCCATAGTCGAGTATCATAGCTTGCGTTTCTGGCTTGTCTATATACTCAAACGGTTTCTCAAATGCTGAAGGAGTCAGCATTACAGATGATCTCTCTGTAAATGAAACAATTACATGTTTACAATGAATATAATGTTGTATGGCGACACATATATGTATATATAGCAGTTATGTCAAACATGTCAAACAGTTGTATGGCCGTCATCACAGTATTGTTGATAAGTTTGATGTCTATGTCTTCAGGATTGTCCTGGATATATTTGACGTCTCATAGTTTTATGTTCCTTTCACAAAATATTGATTAAACACATGACGGATGTAGCTAGCTAAACAAGAGGTGCTTATTCTTCCGGAGCGCCCGGCCTCACTTTCCTGGTGGAAGTACACGTGTTTAACCGAATTCAGTTCCAAAGTTTTTTCTTTGCTTCTGGATTGTGATTTGGATATGGATTAGTTTGTTTTGGATTATATTGGACTGTCTAGTAAGTTTAATTATTGGTTAGACTGTAATCACATTATTTGCGATCCCATCTGTAAGTAGCTTTATACAGAAATATTAATATTACATGTGTTAAGTTTAAAGAGCTAGACAAATGTTTCGGAATACAATTCAGTGGCGCTTGGACCAAAATTGTGAAACCGAAATTTTATTAAAGCGGTTTAAAAATATCTACAGGACTAACACATCTTTAAAACAAAATTTAGAAAAAGAAAAACTTTGCATGAAGGAGTATACGTTAGGTTTTGTAATTACAATTTTAACTAGCAGCAAATATAATGCCGACGATTATACACATATTCCGTCGATGTTGGTTAATTAGAGTTCCTAGCATTTGATTTTTACACGCTAACAAAATCAAATAATGACACTTTTGCAAATGATTATATTAATTTGTAAACCACTGGTTGTAACATACACAGTTCTATCACAGATCGTAGTGTCAGAAACCTTGTCAGTTCAATTGCAAAAGGTAGAAAACTTAATATATATTTAAAATATACAGAGAAAGGAATAATACCATAACTCTCCTCAAATGGAAAAAATATAAATGCAATTAGTATCTATTCTAAATTTAACATTTTTTGTAAAAAAATTTATCTACATACCAATTGTTGCAAAACGGCTATAGTGTCGACAACTGTCCCAGGGTGGATTGGCGATATCACCTCTATGATACATAAACACATCATCGCTACCAATCATGTCCATTAATTCGGCACCCTTGTCACCTTCCCCTACAACAACACAGACTGAAAATCTGGTTCCTTTAACCTTTAAATAAAAACAAATAGGTTTTTTAGTAGCCTGGCTAGTTTCAGATTAATAAGGGAAAGGAAACAGGCGAAAGAAATAAAACATAACACATATTCATAATAAATATGATAATGTTATAAAAACAACACACCAATCTATTTCCAAAACACGACCTAAAGTGAAAACTTTAGAAACTGGTAAAAATTATTATTTACACGCGAACTTCAACCAGGGAACTGACACCTGACTCTCCTAAAAGTGTACGCCTCGAGATTAGCTACCCACATCCGCCAAGTATCTGGCAAGCATGAACCTAGCTACAGAAAATAAATACAATGTATAGAAATGTATTGTACTGTAAAGTTTGTTAGGATTGTTAATAAGAAATGTAAAAATGAATGACTTCGAACATGGATTAAAATGTTTGTTTTTCATTCAATTTTTTCCCTTTCTGTGTATTGTACTCAATGCAATAAAACGACAGAATGGTTGTTGAAGATTATGAACAGATTTGTATGTTTACCTACCGGAGTCCAAAAGAAATGAGATAAAATATCTCTTGATTCTATTCCCTCATTCACCGTGGAACCACGGCGAAATATCCGTTTACTTATGTAGGTAGTGTTTCCAGATTCACCTCTGAAAATTAAAAAATATTATAGATTGTAATATATTTTTGTTTATAAATTAATTAACATTAGGGATGAAGTAATATGTGTTAAGGTTTCAGTCAGAATTTTTATTGATACAGAACCCGTCAGTTCTACATTGATTGAAAAAACAAAGACCCATCCCCAAATAAAAAAAAAAATAAAATTCTGATGTACATAAATTGATTTGGCGAATTTCAAATAACTAGTATTTGTCCGAGTACGCGTTAGAAAATTGTAAAATGGACGTGATTAATGTTATGGCTTTTTCTTACGTTAATCTTTTCGGATACTGTCTTTTATATTATTTATTTTTGATAGGACAATAAACGAAACAACCATTGGCATATAATCAATTTGACAGGAACTTATTTTTTTTGAAACATTTCAAACATCCCAGTGTCTCATTTTCTTTTTTTTATCAAGTCTCATTTAAAAAAACCTTCTATTTTTATTTCTTTGCTTACTCAAAACGACCATCTAGTGTTGTAAAATTAAAATTCGTTTAATATGTAATTTTATTGGATTATTTTTTGTTTTGTTTTGTAATTGTTAAAAACAAACATACTAATCCATGTCTGAATCACAATCCAGAAGTAAAGTAAATACTTTTGAACTGACAAGTTAGGTTAGACACGTGAACTTCCAACAGGGTGAGGCCGGGTGCTCCGGAAGGGTAAACACCTCCTGTTTAGCTAGCTTCACCCGCCACGTGTACATGTGTAATCAAAATTGTGTGAAATGAGTATTACAAAATCAGTAACCGATGACAGTAGCAATAGTTACCATATGCAACAAAGCACATCAAAGGCTTTGAGATAAAAGGGGCTTTAACTTTTCACCTCTAAAGTCCTCGATGTAGCTAAAAAAAACAAATAATTCATCATTTCTATGTACCCGGCCTCACTTCTCTGGTGGAAGTTCAAGTGTTTAACTAACTTGACTGTTCCAAAGTTTTTACTTTGCTTCTGGATTGTGATTCGGATATGGATTAGTATGTTTGTTTTTGATTGGCACAGTTGTTAAATTATGCTTATTACCGGATCATAGATTTGATTACATCCTCTATCCGTGGTCCTGTCTCGAAGTGTCTTATGTTCAGGAGAACAGGATCTGACGAACCTCCCAATGTTTGTGGTAGTATTGGGTGCACCATTGCTCGTTCATGTTCATCTATCATAAATGCGTACGAAAGCTCGCCATCATCAAAGAAGGTAATGTCAGATATTAGGTCACTTATTTTTAGATCTGTGCAAACAACTCCATCAAACTGTCCTGATCGATAAACAGCCTGACAAATGGATGATATCAATCCTGAAATATAAATAAATCCCAGTTGGTTTAAAAAGATTACGTTCGTTATAAAAATATCAAATGTTGACAATAAGAATGATTTATGTGTATCGAAAATTGCCCTGGATGTATTTGGTGTCCAATAGTTCCATGCTCCTATCATCATAAATTTCAATTTCATACACGGCGGCCATAGCTAGCAAAACCTTTCCGTAGCACCCGACTTCACTTAACGGCTAAAGGTCACGCATTTAACTTTTTACTTTTTCCTGTCATAATAAAACCAATTCGCACTGTAATAGGACTATTAGTTTCCTTTCGAAAAACTATATATAATTCCACAGCAGGCGGATGTAGGAAGTTGTTACCATTCCGGAACGCCTGACCTCACGTCTTATGCATTTAATTTTCTTTGCCAGTTTCAAAGATGAGATTAAGATATTGACATGGGGCAGTGAGTTCTAAATGTGATTGATTATAATAACAAAAAGTTCAGAATTTTGTACGGCGCTATCAAATTTACCGATTTCAGATAAGATATCTTTGTATGGAGTGGAGAAGACAGTTTGTAATACAGCGTCGTGTTGTCTCGGTATGTACTGGTAATATGACGACATAAAAATCTTCAGGTCCTTTGGATTTTCAATTTTCCATGCCTGTCCTTTCTACAAAATACGATGGGAGTTTATGAAAAAATGTTGAATTTTGAACTAAAATAAATAGAAATTTTATTCCTTGTAATCGAATTTAAATAGGTAATAATTGTGTTTTAATATCAGAAATATACTATTGTCTAAATTTGTTGTAATGTAAAGTTTAAATTCCTCAAAACTGGGATATTCTCCCTAATGCAAAGCATTTCCTTAGATAAATTTAGTAAAGTATATTTGTCTTTTGGTTAGTTTTGTTTCATATTTTGGTTTAAGTACTACTGATGAAGAATTGTATTTATGTACATAAATATTTAATGATTTAAAATCTAGACATTATTGATAAATGAAGAAACTTATTAAAAAGGTACTTGTTTGAAAGACTGATGTGTTCATTAGTAAATTTTTAAATGTACATAAACCCGTCTGGTGCTGCTGGTTAGATACTGTTTTAGTAACAATTACAGCATCTGGGCTTGTACCTCTTTTCATGAACAAAGCATCGCCGAGGATATCATTAACCAAGGCCCGATTTGCACGTAAAACCACATTCAATGTTAAAGGCATTTTGAAACCTTTTGTTGACTTCGGATAAGACAAAACCGTGTCAGATATAATCTACTAAATTCCAATATTTCAAACTTTTGCCAAATGAATGTAATTATTTCACCTGTATTTCTCCAAAACTTTCGTTGTTAAGTTTTTGATTTGCCATATCTTCTAAAAGTTGTGTTGTCTCATCCCCAATATCTAAAATAGTATTTAACAGTTACAATGTATGCTTCAGATTGTATATTTTCCTAACACTCTTCGTATTTTCTTGAGCATATTAATGACAGATTTCCGAATTAACCCTAAAAAGACCGCGGTGGCTTAACGGATAAGAAATACAGGGTCTCTCACCGCTGCGAGTTCAAGTCCTGGTCGGACCACATGTGGGAAAGTAAATTTTCCTTGTCATTAACCTATACTGATTAACTTGGTATCAGTATAATGGACTGTGGGAGTGGTACGCTTGTCTGCGGCGTACTGACTCGGTGAGCTAGCACGTTTAAGTCGCCCTGAGTGCGCGCTAGTGCAAGACAGACCATACAACTCACTCGCACTTCACACGCATACACAAAATGCTCATAGATTAATCCATATAGATTACTAAAATAATTCTCGTCATGAATAGCTGAAAAATTGATGTCCTGATGCGACGTTAAGCAACATTCAACCAACCAACCAATTAACTCTGAATTGTTTTTACGCATATACATCCCCCTCACAAAACCTTGTAGGATTTATTAGTACCTCTTCCAAGCGCAAAAGTAAAAATAACTACGCTGTTGTTCAATTTTTCATTTTCTCCTTTGATGACCTCCAATGGATTTCTGCCTCGTGTATATTTACCGTCTGTTAGGAACAGTATTATCTGATCTGTAATGAAATACATCAATATGCGTTATTTCTAATACATTTAATGTTCGATCCGTATCAGGAAGGTCGTGGGTTCGAAACCCGATTGAGATTGACCATGACTCAAAATAAGGTAGTGATTGTTCTTTTGCTAAACACTCGGCATTTAGAAATGAAAGTCGTATGATTTTTAACAAGATACCGGTACCCTAAAATCCGACATGTCATGTTAAAAAACCCTTCCTGCACGTGTCCAATTAAATCAACTAAACTTGTACATATGCTATATGACAAACAAGATGACATAATTTTTTTATCGTTAACTTTCCATTTCTATGCAGTAATATGCATACTTATACCTTCCTAATTTTGATTCAAGATAAACTGGCCTTGATAAAGCTTGTTACAACATTTTATGACTATTTTTTTAAATGTTTGAAATTACAATAATGCGCATCATACCTACCTCTGTTCTCCGATAAGGGTTTTTCCAGTTGATCGAAAAAATTGAAGGCAGACGAAAGAGCAGCCTCATAATTAGTTTCTCCGGTTGCACCAAGAAGATTAATGTAGGATTCCATCTTCTTGATATTGTGAGCCGTTGCCGTGGCTAGATTATTGTTATAACAACCGTCTGGTGTCTTTGCCTCCGAATTAAATGAAACCAGACCTATCTAATATATATAAAAAGACAAACAGCGATTTAATTCTTGAATCTGTTTTGGTAGAGGTTGTTCCCACTACAGGGGGGATTTTATAACAAAGCAAGCTGTGTTCAAATAAGTCCCGCTCTATTCAGGACCCTCCCTATTTATGGCCGTGATTATAATATTGTTGATAAGAATATTTCTGTATCCGAAAAAAATCTTAATAGATTTCTCACCCCGTGGTTCCATGTTCCTTTTGATTTCAGACGTAGCCAGTGTAGTTAGCTAAACATGAGTTGCGTATCTTTTGGGACACCCGGTCTCACTTCTCATTAAAATTGAGATTGACGGCCACAAAATTTTCAGGGCCTTGATATCAGAAACAAACATACTAATCCATGGCCGAATCACAATCCAGAAACAAAGTAAAAACTTTTGAACTGACAAGTTAGGTGGTGGGTGTTCCGGAAGGGTAAGCACCTCCTGTTTAGCTAGTTACACCCGCCACGTGTGTAATCAAAATTGTGTGAAAGGATCAAACATTACATTAAAATAAAGATAATCAGAACTCTTATGTACAAGGTTGTTCGAAACGAACAAACAGTTGAAAACTAGTCTTACACTTCCTATGCAATAGAGAATCCTATGGGACAAATTAGTCAAATCAATAACGAATATACCAATCTGTGTCCAAATCACAATTTTTAAGCAAAGTAAAGTAAAACAATTTACAGCCGACACATTAAATTTAACAGGAAATGAGAGCGGGTGCCTAAATATTGAATTGTTATTTTAATAGTTGTAATTTAATAAAAGCAAAACCAACTCACAGTCCATGTCCATTACACAATCTCAAAGTAATTAAAAAACGTGACTATGCGACATCAAAATATCCAGTACTACCTTTGACGTTATATATCACCCTTTTGGAGCACCCAGTCTCACTTCCCTGCTGGAAAGTTAACATGTTTAACCAAACTTGACAGTTTCATTGTTTCCACTTTGCTTTTGGTATTGTGATTTGGGCATGGATTGGTATGATTGTTTTTACTTTCCTTTTGAATTGCAGTTTGGACATGGATTAGTATGTCTGTTTTTACTTTGATTTGGGATTGTGGTTTGGACATGGATTAGTATGTCTGTTTTTACTTTGATTTGGGATTGTGGTTTGGACATGGATTAGTATGTCTGTTTTTACTTTGATTTGGGATTGTGGTTTGGACATGGATTAATATGTCTGTTTTTACTTTGATTTGGGATTGTGGTTTGGACATGGATTAGTATGTCTGTTTTTACTTTGATTTGGGATTGTGGTTTGGACATGGATTAGTATGTCTGTTTTTACTTTGATTTGGGATTGTGGTTTGGACATGGATTAGTATGTTTGTTTTTGTCTTTGGTTTGGGATTGTGGTTTGGGCATGGATTGGTATGTTGCTTTTTACGTTGCTTTGGCATTGTGGTTTGGTCATGGATTGGTTTATCTGTTTTTACTTTGCTTTGGCATTGTGGCTTGGACATTAATTGGTATGTTTGTTGTTACTTTGCTTTTGGATCGTGGTTTGAAACATGGATTGGTATGTCTGTTTTTACTTTACTTTGGAATTGCAGTTTGGACATGGATTAGTATGTTTGTTTTTAATTTGCTTTGGGATTGCAGTTTGGACATGGATTAGTATGTCTGTTTTCACTTCGATGTGGGATTGGGGTTTAGACATGGATTGGTATGTTTGTTTTGAAATGTTTTGTGCGATATTTCGACAGCTGACAATTATACATGTTTCTACTTATCTTACCTTGTCGTTGGGGCTCAGTGTTTTAAGTACAGTAATAGCAGCATCTTTAGCAATCTGAAGGTATGGGACATTGAAGTCTAAGTTATTCATGGATCCTGATGTATCTGTAACAATAACTACATCTTTCGGTTTTGGTCTGGCTCCAGATGCAAAATACGGCCTAAAAATAATGTTTAATATAATAGTTTGTGATAGAAAAGTTAAATACCATGATTAAACAAAGTGTGCTGCTTTCTTCGTCAATAAATTAACTTTAACTTTGTAATTATCAAAGTAATAAGAAACACGGAATAACAAAACCAATGGATTAAAATAAACACGTACAATGTATTTTTATGTTACATATCCATCTTTATTCTTTATGTCGACAATTGCGGCACATATTTGGCAAGCAGTACGACCAATATGCCCCTAACAGAGAATTATTCATTTATGTTAAATACGAAAATAATTCTTTTCTGAAACTTGATCTTCTTGTGGTTGTCAGTCCAAGGTTGATAGCACTACACAATATGTTTACGATTTAAATTAATTATTTGTTAAAGTTTTAAATCATTTTTAAATTTATGTTATTCAAAGCATTTCCATAGTTCAAATAGAAATACTGTTTAATTTTTTTATTATTGAAACAGTATGTTAGTCTGTGATATGTTCATGTATTCTAATGTAAATAAACAGTTTTTGCATAATCTCCATTGTTATTTGAAATACATCTACACATACTAATCAAAAACAAACATACTGCCATGTCCGAATCAGAATCTAGAAGCAAAATAAAACCCTTGGAACTGAGAAGTTAGGTTAAACACGTGAACGTCCAGTAGGGAAGTAAGGCCGTGTGCCCCGGAAGGATAAATACCTCCTGTTTAGCTAGCTACACCGCCACGCCGTATATGTGTCTTACCAAACGGATAATTGAACCATCTGTCTTATGTGACTTTTTTCTGATTTCACGGAAAGTTACTTCAGAGAGGTTTGATGGTATAGTTGACAAAGAGCCTATAAGTCTCGTTATAGACTTAAGGAAATAGTAGAAATCACAAACAATTAATTTTACCTGAATCTGGGGTCGTAGTCACAGTCACCTAATTTAACAGATGGATAATTTACAAATATCCCTTCTTTACTGCCATAATATTGCCATATTAAGTCCGGATTATTATTTCTGTTTTGAATCATTAAATCTTCGATTGACTTCGAAGGGTATCGACGATTCGATGTCGTCGACGATGATTCGGCGTAACAACCTTTATCTAGATTTACCTGAAATGAAAAGATAATCTGTAAATGAAAAAGGAACCCTCCTAAAAAGCTCAATTAATCGTTCTGTCCTAGCTGGATTTGGTAAAATAAATTTTGGTTCACCTATTTCACCATTTTGGTTCAAGCACTACTGATGAGGAATTTAATTCCGAATATTCCCTCTAGTTCTGTTAGATTAAGCCATGTTTAGCATCAATTCATGTAAATTTGCTATGAAAGGGGACATGGTTGAACTAAAAAAGTTCATTATATCAGTATACATATCTGATTGCACAGGTAATTTTAACACATTGCGCCTTTAGTGGAGGTATTTTCATATTTGGTTGGCAATTTACAATTTAAGTTGTATTCCTAAGTTTAAGTTTCAAATGGCACTGTAGTAGAAGTCCAGTGGTTTTGTGTGGTTAATTAACAATTAACAATTGAACCGTCCTGAAACGGCGTTTATACTGTTATAACTTCCATTGCCGTTCAAAGCAAACTGAATGACACGCCAATGGAAGTTACAGCATTCTAATTACTTTTGGTCTCAAACAGAGTTCCTTGTTATAAAACTTTATAAGTATAGACGGACCTAAACCATCAAACTTAATGTAATATAAACAGTGGTTCATAAATATTTACATTTAACATTTTATAAGACGTCTATTTTACAACCATTAGCCTTGATTTTATACATCAAATATCATAATTTTAAGACACCAAACTGCGGAGAGGTATTATCTTACGAAAAAAAAACCAAATTAAAGAAAACTGTTTGAATAAGTATGACAAATCACGTGACACAGAGGTAATATTTAGCGTGACTCCTGTAACTTTGTAGAGGAATAACAATGGAGTAAGATAAGCGATAGCTTCTAAGTATAATTTGCTTTGTTTTATGACATAATATAGTTATATAATATTTTTGTAAAGCGTGATAAAAACTCTTTAATAAAAGCAGTATTATTTCTAAACCAAAGGGTATTCATATCTATATACACAGGTGTGAAGTAATACCATATATATATATATATATATATAGTTAATTTACGTGAAGCATATAAAATTATTTAGCATAGGCTTTTCAAGGCCTACAAAAAGTTTTATGGCAGTCATTATTATCACAAAAATGTTGAGAAGTATGATGTCTCTGCATCCAAAATTATTTAGCCTAGGCTTTTAATGCCCTAAAAAAGTTTCATGGTCATCATCGCAATATTGTTGAGAAGTATGATGTCTGTGTATCCATGATTTTTTAGCCTAGGATGTCAATATCCTCAAGACGTTTTATTGTCGTCATCAATATCACAATTTGGCTGAGAATGATGTCTCTGTAGCCAAAACCTGCATATGTTTAACTTCTCAGTTGGTTAGTGTAGCTAAACAGGATATCCTTATCCTTCCAGAGCAACCAGCCTCACTTCCCTGGTGGCAGTTCACGTGTTAACTTTAATTTGTCGGTCAAAGTTTTTGTTTGTGATTTGGACATTGTTTTGTGTGTTTGTTTTTGAAAGTTATTGGTGTTCCATTATAAAGCCTTTTTTCACTTTTAAGTTTTAACACATCACAACTATAGAATTGAATCAGCATAAAATTGCGTCTTTGGATGTTACAATGTGGAGTGAGCCAAATGATGATTTTCTGCCAAGTGGCGAACCCTCTCGATACCCCAAACTTTGCATAGACAAACCAAAATCAAACATACCAATGTTTGTCCCAACAACAATTTCATTGCGAAGTTCATTGAAAAAAATGAAGTGAATCCAGGTGCTTCGAAACGGTAAGCAACTCGTGGGATTCGAACCTAATACTTTAGATCTGAAGTTTTGACGCTCTAACAACTGTACCATATAAGGTATAATTGTATATACTTGATAACCACCTACCTTTGTTCTATAAATAGTATTCGGGGTCAAGGACGAGGCTTCACAGCATTTTTCGAACACTAGCTTGTCTTCGAACACGTCATTTTCAATGGCTTGTCTCAAATCCGACAATGGTTTAACAAGGCCTTCGATCTTGGCAGATATCCCATTTGCTATCTGTAATTACGAATTAAACTCAATGTGTTATTACATCAACCGCATTTTTTCATTTGACTCAACAACTTAAATATCAATGTTCACAATATTTGACTATTTTGTACAATATGTAAATTTTGTATATTAACTATGTTATATATATAATAAATAGAATATGTCTACATAAGGTCAGTAATATCATCTTGTTTTATGGCTGGGGATTTACATAATTTCGGTCCAATAGAGAAGCATGATTATAATATTTCTAAAGAATTATAACTTCCAGAATAGTTAATTGAAAAAAATCTACTTGTAATAAATCTTGAATATAAAGGGAAATAATTCCAAATCTGTTTTGCCTCTAGTACAAACTGTCAGCAATAAGTAATAAAGTTGTGATGTCGTAATCCTGCTTCCCTCTTGTAGTAATCCTGCTTCCCTCTTGTAGGAATCCTGCTTCTCTCTTGTAGTAATCCTGCTTCCCTCTTGTAGTAATCCTGCTTCCCTCTTGTAGTAATCCTGCTTCCCTCTTGTAGGAATCCTGCTTCTCTCTTGTAGTAATCCTGCTTCCCTCTTGTAGTAATCCTGCTTCCCTCTTGTAGTAATCCTGCTTCCCTCTTGTAGTAATCCTGCTTCCCTCTTGTAGTAATCCTGCTTCTCTCTTGTAGGAATCCTGCTTCTCTCTTGTAGTAATCCTGCTTCCCTCTTGTAGTAATCCTGATTCCCTCTTGTAGTAATCCTGATTCCCTCTTGTAGTAATCCTGCTTCCCTCTTGTAGTAATCCTGCTTCCCTTTTGTAGTAATCCTGCTTCCCTCTTGTAGTAATCCTGATTCCCTCTTGTAGAAATCCTGCTTCCCTCTTGTAGTAATCCTGCTTCCCTTTTGTAGTAATCCTGCTTCCCTCTTGTAGTAATCCTGATTCCCTCTTGTAGTAATCCTGATTCCCTCTTGTAGTAATCCTGATTCCCTCTTGTAGTAATCCTGCTTCCCTCTTGTAGTAATCCTGCTTCCCTCTTGTAGTAATCCTGCTTCCCTTTTGTAGTAATCCTGCTTCCCTCTTGTAGTAATCCTGATTCCCTCTTGTAGTAATCCTGCTTCCCTCTTGTAGTAATCCTGATTCCCTCTTGTAGTAATCCTGCTTCCCTCTTGTAGTAATCCTGATTCCCTCTTGTAGTAATCCTGATTCCCTCTTGTAGTAATCCTGCTTCCCTCTTGTAGGAATCCTGCTTCTCTCTTGTAGTAATCCTGATTCCCTCTTGTAGTAATTCTGATTCCCTCTTGTAGTAATCCTGCTTCCCTCTTGTAGGAATCCTGCTTCTCTCTTGTAGTAATCCTGCTTCCCTCTTGTAGTAATCCTGATTCCCTCTTGTAGTAATCCTGATTCCCTCTTGTAGTAATCCTGCTTCCCTCTTGTAGTAATCCTGCTTCCCTCTTGTAGTAATCCTGCTTCCCTCTTGTATTGCAAGACAATCATTTCTAGATATGCCACTGCATATAAACTTACAGTCAATGTATGGCAACAAATGCCGTTATGAACAAAAGGTTGCAATAATGGCTTAGAATATTGGCGCACATAGATGACGTTTCATTATTATTGACTGATTTAAAATAATTATTTATTCATTCGGCGAAAAACACACCGTTTGACGGCAAAACAAGTTCTACATCCAAGGCAAATCAATGTTCCGCAAAAAAAAACCTAACACAGTTATTCAGATTTAAAATTGGCTAAATTTAAGTTGAAGAAATTCTTAGTAAAGGAATATATAGTTCCGAAACTTTGAAGAAAGGGGGAGGGTATATACTTGTTTACCCATGACCTTCCGCCCTTCCGAAACAAAAAATTCGTTACAGTTCTCTCAGCGACTACTGTGTACAGCCACTTGAAAATCAGTATGAGGTCTCATGCTGCAAGTACAAATTTCAAGTCTGACAGACATTTACTTCCTTTTTACTGACAGTTTATTTTTCGGCCTGGATATACCTTCGGGATATAATCAGCCGGTCCCAAGCCCGGACAAAGGAGGAGGGTTGGGCATAGGGTTAACACCCCTATCCCGTAAAAAAGTCCTGTTACAGAAACCGCAACTACATCAACAGAAGATAGCCCAGAACCGTGTCAGATGGAGAGGTGTTGTTGCGGCCCTTTGTTCCCCAGGGAATCAAGAGGAATAAGTCAAGTTATTTTTCTACCTTTACGGTCACCAGTTGAAATTAAAAACGGGGGTATACTACGTGAACAGTATAGCTCAAGGATTACTGTTATTACGATACTCACCTTATCAACAATACTTTTACCATTAAGTGGTTCTTGATTATAGGACGGTTGATCATACGCCCTCTGAAATAGACAACAACGAATACATCAACGGAACCAAGAATACGGGAAGATACAGAAAATGTAGATAAAATATACTATGACACATTTTAGTCACCATTGATAAAATATGTATGGTTCCGAAAAACCTTTTGAAATTAGATAATATATTTTGCTATATACCAAGCATTTAATGAAGCCTACTATAGTAGAAGTATCCATATCCAAAAGCATGTTTACCAGTATAGATGTGTGTCTCGTAAACTATTATTGTAAGGAGAGAGAGAGAGAGTGAGAGAGAGAGAGAGAGAGAGAGAGAGAGATCCTGGAAAAATGTTAGAGGAAGAGAGAGGGGAAACTACTAAAAGGTCACAGAACAGGAGAGAGATATCGTCTAAATGGAGAGAGAGAGAGAGAGAGAGAGAGAGAGAGAGAGAGAGAGAGAGAGAGAGAGATTCTGGTAAAAAGAAATAGGGAAAGAGGAGAATGTAGTAAAAGGTCAGAGAGAGATCGTCTAAATGAAGAGAGAGAGAGAGAGGGGGGAAGAGAGAGAGAGATTTTGGTAAAATGTAATAGGGAAAGAGAAGGGAAACTAGTGAAAGATCAAAGAGGGAGAGAGAGAGTGAGAGAGATGTACCTGAACCACTGATATCCCTAGAGCTTCGTCTCCTATTCTCTTTAATTCTTGCTCAAAAAGAGTTTTATCCAACAAGCCGTTAACTCTTATGACCGGTATGAGTAAAGCTGTGAGGCAGACACAACACAGCAGATATGTTTGTCTTTTCTGAATCATGATGCCAAATACATCCCTGTTACCTGCATAATAAAAGAATAAATTTTCAAACAAAGTTGAAATTATTTGTTTTGTTCTCTAACTAATTATGTTTGCTTGATAATTACCGCGTAACTTTTAGGTTATCATATGGTTAAACGTGTATATTTACATTTTGTCTGTTTTCTGTCTTCTACACAAGGTTTCAGAGCAATTGCGTTCATATCGGCTATGAACTGCAAGATCTACCTTGGTGACGTCACGGGAATTCTATTCACAACAATCGGCGTATGTGACGTCACGGGAATTCCATTCACAACAATCGGCGTTTGAATACACAATATGAAATACAAAAAACCGGAACTTTTTATTGATTGTTTGCATAATTGTGATTATTTATTACCGAAATAATTGTATTTAATAAAAAAATGAACAATTTAGTAGAAATCTTGTATGCAATTTGTTGTTTTTTCCACGCACTATTTTGTCCTAGAATTTCTGGCGCCAAACTGCACAGCTGATCAGTTGGATCTGCTGTTCCATCAGCTGTTCCGTTAATCGAAAATCGTTGTTGACAAAGCGCGGAATTAAAATTTTCTAAAATGATTTTGAACCAAGAAAAAGAAAAGAAAATAGTTTTAAACGTAAATATAACAATTGAACTGTTTAGAAATGCGGTTCATAGTCGATATGAACGCAATTGATATGCAAGGCAAACTAATCATAACGCGCTAACGCGTGTTATTCAGTTTGCTTTCATATCAATTGCGTTCATATCGACTATGAGCCGCATTTCTAAACAGTTCAATTGTTAAATGCAACGAAAAAATATGCAGTCATTTTAGGTGATCAATTGAATGAGGGTGCATATCCTTGTTAAGATGAAGTCATTTGAAATGTGATCGTCTGGTTGGTCATGTATGTCATTGTAATTAAAATTAAACACACACACACACACACACACACACACACACACACACACGTAAGAACTTGTTCATAAATTAATAAAGTAGTTCCCGTTACAAATAGCTGACAAAATGCTGATGCGACGTTAAGCAACATTCAACAACAACAACAACAACAGTACATGTCTAAAGACGGAAAATTTGTCCCCGTTATCATGAGACTATATGTATATGCGTCCATCCCCTCTTATTTTGTAAGGGGTGGCCGAGTGGTCTAAAGAGTAAGCTTACAGTTTACGACACACAGTTTCTCTCACCGCCTATGTTCGAGTCTCAACTCTGTACAGAAACTAATGCGAGAAAGTTTGTCAGTCCGTTTGTCGAAGGTAGGTGGATTTCCCCGGACATTCCTAATCCTCTATCATCCAAGATCTTGCCGCCTCGATACAACTGAAAGAATCATGACTCGGGCGTAAAACTCCATTACGCCACTCTCTTACTACGCTTGTTAAATGCCGCCTGTTTGTTTATTGCAGTGTTCTTGAATTTATCAGTAACATAATGCCTCCAGGTTCAATTACAGTCGAACCTGCTTTAAGGCCACCTCTATATAAGTTTCACCTGTTTTTAATGACCAGTGGAGTTTTATCGTAATTGCCTTTTGTTTATCCGCTTTTACTGGTACCCTTAGGTAGCTTTTATAGATAGGGGTAACTGTATTTGAACCTGTATACAAATGCCAACTGGACATCTTTACTGGTTCCCTTGGGTGGCCTTTATAGACAGGTTTGATTGTACTTCAATCCATTTCAAATATATTGAATACATCTAAATATTCATTTTCTATCTTATTTGGACATGGACCAGTGTGTTCCTGTCTGATTAAAGAAAAGCACGGTATTGATCTGTCAAAATTTTTAAAAAAAAATTAAATTTTTAAAATTTTTAAAATTTTGAAACTGAGATATGAAAAAGGAAATGGGATTTCAACTGTCGAGTGACTGAGATATGGATAACCAGTGGCCGAAAACCTGCCGCGAAATAGATAACAGATTTCTAAAAGCTGTTAAAATATAGCTTACGGGGCGCCGGATTGGGCTGCACTGATTAGTTAAACTTGGTGTTAGACTTTCGACAGGTGTGTACCGTACATGAACTTTATTCAATTTAAATATATTTAAATTTATAAAGGCAATTCATACGTAAAATTTGGTAAACTGTATGAATCAGTTTATTAATTTTTTGGTAATACATGCACAGTACGACCCTGTTGAAAGTTTTAACACTAAGCTAACGAACGAGTGCCGAATCCAATCTCGGTCTCCTCTTTACTTATATTGCGACATTTTTACGGAAGCGGCTGTCTAACTTTTCGGCAGCTTTTCGGCCAGAAGCTATTCATTTATCGGTACTCGGTAGTCGAGATTCGACTCATTTCTATTAGTTCAGTGTTAAATTTTCGACAGGTCTAGACTGTACCTTGAAATTTAAACAGAAAACTACTGAAATGTATATTTTGGTGGGCGTTATATATCATAGTACATAGTATTTAATAAAATATTGAAAGGAAATTAAAAAATAATGGAAACTTTTTATATACGCATAAGATTTAAAATGTATAACATACATATTGTATGTTAAATAGATACTGATATTATAAACTTAACGTACATGTGGTACAAACACGATTTCATAATCACAATTTTCTTAAATTATCTATTTGTGTAATATCTTGTCATTTTGCTAGACTGGCTGATATAACTTGAAAAATATATTACTAGTATATTCAAGTTAAAACGATTAAAGATATGGTTAAAACAGAGCGAAAGGTTGTTGTGTTATCGCGTTTAGCGCACTACGCAAAATGAAGGGTCGACTCATGAATTATAAAGTGTAGGCTGATATGTGGATGTAGGAGGTCGGGATTCGAACCCCGTCCGTGTCTTACCAAACATGAAAAAGGGATAGTTGCTGTTCTTTTACCAAGCCCTAAGCTTTTAAAAATGAAAATCATAGTCTCCGTCCAAACGAATACCCGTGTCACGGTAAGTCTGGCAACCTAAAGCACTCATTTTGTACATTGCAAAGGTCAACATTTCTGTCAATTCATATAAAGCGGACGTCTCGATATAAGTGAAATATTCTTGATTGGAAGGCAAGTTAAGCTAAACACATGAACTTTCACATAAGTAGTGTTAGAATTCGCAGTTTATACATGAACTATATGTCAATCAAAAACAAACATACTAATCCATGGCCGAATCACAATCCCGAAGCAAAGTTAAAACTTTGGAACTGACAAGTTAGGCTAGGCACGTGAACTTCCACCAGGGAAGTGAAGCCGGGTGCTCCAGAAGGGTAAGCACCTCCTGTTTAGCTAGCTACACCCAACATGTGTGTAATCAAAATTGAGTGAAAGGAACATGGAATTATGGGACGTCAGATATATCCAGGGCAGTCCAGGACACAGAGACATCAAACTTATCAACAATACTGTGATGATAGCCATAAAACGTTTTGAGGGCCTTATAAGCCTATCCATGAGTCAACAATTTATATATCTATATTAAACTAAAGGTCAAGCGGACAGGTCAATGTTGTTTGCCTATACTTGAATGTACACAAAATTGTTATTAGTTGTAAAGTTCTTGTAGTTCATTGTACTTCATCATTTGTTTTAATGTAATAATAATAATAATAATAATAGTAGTAACATCCCGTTTGAAATTAAAATGAAAATGAAAGGAACATTGAATTATATGAGACGTCAAATATAGCAAGGATATCTTAAAATTAGTTATGTTGCATTGTCAATAATAATAATAAAAATAATAATAATTACATCCCGTTTGAAATTAAAATGAAAATGAAAGGAACATGGAACTAAAAGACGTCAACTATACCCATGATACTTTAAAATTAGTTATGTTTTATTATCAATAATAATAATAATAATAATAATAATAATAATAATAATAATAATAATAATTGCTACATCCCCCGCGTTTGAAATTGAAAATGAAAATGAAAGGTACATGAAACTATAAGACATCAACTATTTCCAGGATATTTTATAATAAGTTATGTTGTATTATCGATAATAATAATAATAATAATATAATAATAATAATAATAATAATAATAATAATAATAATAATGATAATGATAATAATAATAATATAATAATAATAATACGTGTAATATTTATAATATAAAATGTACTTACCAGTTTTTAAAAATACGAATACACCACTTCCATTTAATATTTATAAACATCCACTATTGAATAGAGGTAGATTTGAAAATAAAAAAACTTCCTTATGACATTTTATTTAACAATTAGACCATATCATGTTTGATGTTTGTTATGGTAAGCGGCTTTAAAAATAACTTATTTTTCGTTCCTTCCTTTCAGAATGTTCTTTAGAATTATCGAGTAATCGCTGGTTTTAAATTATTGTTCAAACCAACTACTTGTTAAAATACGTGTCAGCCATCGTTGTCATAAAAAGACAAATTTTAAAAAAATAAGATAATAAGATAAAGAAATTATATATTTTTGTTGTCCGGGGTATTATCCCGATTTTAAAACAACTCGCTGTGCATGTTTTTAACAACTTCTAACTACAGTACAGACCTGTCGAAAGTTAAACAGTAGGTTAAGACATACCGGCAGCTAACTCGGCCCTCGTTGTTAGCTATATCTCTAGCGCTTATCGACAGCTGTTATCTATCTCTTGACAGCTTTAGCGCTTATCGACAGCTGCTATCTATCTCTTGACAGCTTTAGCGCTTATCGGCAGCTGTTATCTATCTCTTGACAGCTTTAGCGCTTATCGACAGCTGCTATCTATCTCTTGACAGTTTTAGCGCTTATCGACAGCTGTTATCTATCTCTTGACAGCTTTAGCGCTTATCGACAGCTGCTATCTATCTCTTGACAGCTTTAGCGCTTATCGGCAGCTGTTATCTATCTCTTGACAGCTTTAGCGCTTATCGACAGCTGCTATCTATCTCTTGACAGTTTTAGCGCTTATCGACAGCTGCTATCTATCTCTTGACAGCTTTAGCGCTTATCGACAGCTGCTATCTCTCTCTTGACAGTTTTAGCGCTTATCGACAGCTGCTATCTATCTCTTGACAGCGTTAGCGCTTATCGACAGCTGCTATCTATCTCTTGACAGCTTTAGCGCTTATCGACAGCTGCTATCTATCTCTTGACAGTTTTAGCGCTTATCGACAGCTGCTATCTATCTCTTGACAGCGTTAGCGCTTATCGACAGCTGCTATCTCTCTCTTGACAGCTTTAGCGCTTATCGACAGCTGCTATCTATCTCTTGACAGCGTTAGCGCTTATCGACAGCTGCTATCTCTCTCTTGACAGCTTTAGCGCTTATCGACAGCTGCTATCTATCTCTTGACAGCGTTAGCGCTTATCGACAGCTGCTATCTATCTCTTGACAGCTTTATCGCTTATCGACAGCTGCTATCTATCCCTTGACAGCTTTAGCGCTTATCGACAGCTGCTATCTCTCTCTTGACAGTTTTAGCGCTTATCGACAGCTGCTATCTATCTCTTGACAGCTTTAGCGCTTATCGACAGCTGTTATCTATCTCTTGACAGCTTTAGCGCTTATCGACAGCTGCTATCGATCTCTTGACAGCTTTAGCGCTTATCGACAGCTGCTATCGATCTCTTGACAGCTTTAGCGCTTATCGACAGCTGCTATCTATCTCTTGACAGCTTTAGCGCTTATCGACAGCTGTTATCTATCTCTTGACAGTTTAAGCGCTTATCGACAGCTGCTATCGATCTCTTGACAGCTTTAGCGCTTATCGACAGCTGCTATCTATCTCTTGACAGCTTTAGCGCTTATCGACAGCTGCTATCTCTCTCTTGACAGCGTTAGCGCTTATCGACAGCTGCTATCTATCTCTTGACAGCTTTATCGCTTATCGACAGCTGCTATCTATCTCTTGACAGTTTTAGCGCTTATCGACAGCTGCTATCTATCTCTTGACAGCTTTATCGCTTATCGACAGCTGCTATCTATCTCTTGACAGCTTTAGCGCTTATCGACAGCTGCTATCTATCTCTTGACAGCGTTAGTGCTTATCGACAGCTGCTATCTATCTCTTGACAGCTTTAGCGCTTATCGACAGTTGCTATCTATCTCTTGACAGTTTTAGCGCTTATCGACAGCTGCTATCTATCTCTTGACAGCTTTAGCGCCTATCGACAGCTGCTATCTATCTCTTGACAGCTTTAGCGCCTATCGACAGCCGCTATCTATCTCTTGACAGCTTTAGCGCCTATCGACAGCTGCTATCTATCTCTTGACAGTTTTAGCGCTTATCGACAGCTGCTATCTATCTCTTGACAGTTTAAGCGCTTATCGACAGCTGCTATCTATCTCTTCACAGCTTTAGCGCTTATCGACAGCTGCTATCTATCTCTTCACAGCTTTAGCGCTTATCGACAGCTGCTATCTATCTCTTGACAGCTTTAGCGCTTATCGACAGCTGCTATCTCTCTCTTGACAGCTTTAGCGCTTTTCGACAGCTGCTATCTATCTCTTGACAGCTTTAGCGCTTATCGACAGCTGCTATCTATCTCTTGACAGCGTTAGCGCTTATCGACAGCTGCTATCTCTCTCTTGACAGCTTTAGCGCTTATCGACAGCTGCTATCTATCTCTTGACAGCGTTAGCGCTTATCGACAGCTGCTATCTATCTCTTGACAGCTTTATCGCTTATCGACAGCTGCTATCTATCCCTTGACAGCTTTAGCGCTTATCGACAGCTGCTATCTCTCTCTTGACAGTTTTAGCGCTTATCGACAGCTGCTTTCTATCTCTTGACAGCTTTAGCGCTTATCGACAGCTGCTATCTATCTCTTGACAGCTTTAGCGCTTATCGACAGCTGTTATCTATCTCTTGACAGTTTAAGCGCTTATCGACAGCTGCTATCGATCTCTTGACAGCTTTAGCGCTTATCGACAGCTGCTATCTATCTCTTGACAGCTTTAGCGCTTATCGACAGCTGCTATCTCTCTCTTGACAGCGTTAGCGCTTATCGACAGCTGCTATCTATCTCTTGACAGCTTTATCGCTTATCGACAGCTGCTATCTATCTCTTGACAGTTTTAGCGCTTATCGACAGCTGCTATCTATCTCTTGACAGCTTTATCGCTTATCGACAGCTGCTATCTATCTCTTGACAGCTTTAGCGCTTATCGACAGCTGCTATCTATCTCTTGACAGCGTTAGCGCTTATCGACAGCTGCTATCTATCTCTTGACAGCTTTAGCGCTTATCGACAGTTGCTATCTATCTCTTGACAGCTTTAGCGATTATCGACAGCTGCTTTCTATCTCTTGACAGCTTTAGCTCTTATCGACAGCTGCTATCTATCTCTTGACAGCTTTAGCGCTTATCGACAGTTGCTATCTATCTCTTGACAGCTTTAGCGCTTATCGACAGCTGCTATCTATCTCTTGACAGCTTTAGCGCTTATCGACAGCTGCTATCTATCTCTTGACAGTTTTAGCGCTTATCGACAGCTGCTATCTATCTCTTGACAGCTTTAGCGCTTATCGACAGCTGCTATCTATCTCTTGACAGCTTTAGCGCTTATCGACAGCTGCTATCTATCTCTTGACAGTTTTAGCGCTTATCGACAGCTGCTATCTATCTCTTGACAGCGTTAGCGCTTATCGACAGCTGCTATCTATCTCTTGACAGCTTTAGCGCTTATCGACAGCTGCTATCTATCTCTTGACAGCGTTAGCGCTTATCGACAGCTGCTATCTATCTCTTGACAGCGTTAGTGCTTATCGACAGCTGCTATCTATCTCTTGACAGCTTTAGCGCTTATCGACAGCTGCTATCTATCTCTTGACAGCGTTAGTGCTTATCGACAGCTGCTATCTATCTCTTGACAGCTTTAGCGCTTATCGACAGTTGCTATCTATCTCTTGACAGCTTTAGCGATTATCGACAGCTGCTTTCTATCTCTTGACAGCTTTAGCTCTTATCGACAGCTGCTATCTATCTCTTGACAGCTTTATCGCTTATCGACAGCTGCTATCTCTCTCTTGACAGCTTTAGCGCTTATCGACAGCTGCTATCTATCTCTTGACAGCTTTAGCGCTTATCGACAGCTGCTATCTATCTCTTGACAGCTTTAGCGCTTATCGACAGCTGCTATCTATCTCTTGACAGCTTTAGCGCTTATCGACAGCTGCTATCTATCTCTTGACAGCTTTAGCGCTTATCGACAGCTGCTATCTATCTCTTGACAGCTTTAGCGCTTACCAACAGCTGCTATCTATCTCTTGACAGCGTTAGCGCTTATCGACAGCTGCTATCTATCTCTTGACAGTTTTAGCGCCTATCGACAGCTGCTATCTATCTCTTGACAGCTTTATCGCTTATCGACAGTTGCTATCTATCTCTTGACAGCTTTAGCGCTTATCGACAGCTGCTATCTATCTCTTGACAGCTTTAGCGCTTATCGACAGCTGCTATCTATCTCTTGACAGTTTAAGCGCTTATCGACAGCTGCTATCTATCTCTTGACAGCTTTAGCGCTTATCGACAGCTGCTATCTATCTCTTGACAGCTTTAGCGCTTATCGACAGCTGCTATCTATCTCTTGACCGCTTTAGCGCTTATCGACAGCTGTTATCTATCTCTTGACAGCTTTAGCGCTTATCGACAGCTGTTATCTATCTCTCGACAGCTTTAGCGCTTATCGACAGCTGCTATCTATCTCTTGACAGCTTTAGCGCTTATCAACAGCTGTTATCAATCTCTTGACAGCTTTATCGCTTATCGACAGCGGCTATCTATCTCTTGACAGCTTTAGCGCTTATCGACAGCTGCTATCTCTCTCTTGACAGCTTTGGCGCTTTTCGACAGCTGCTATCTATCTCTTGACAGCTTTAGCGCTTATCGACAGCTGCTATCTATCTCTTCACAGCTTTAGCGCTTATCGACAGCTGCTATCTATCTCTTGACCGCTTTAGCGCTTATCGACAGCTGTTATCTATCTCTTGACAGCTTTAGCGCTTATCGACAGCTGTTATCTATCTCTCGACAGCTTTAGCGCTTATCGACAGCTGCTATCTATCTCTTGACAGCTTTAGCGCTTATCAACAGCTGTTATCAATCTCTTGACAGCTTTAGCGCTTATCGACAGCGGCTATCTATCTCTTGACAGCTTTAGCGCTTATCGACAGCTGCTATCTCTCTCTTGACAGCTTTAGCGCTTTTCGACAGCTGCTATCTATCTCTTGACAGCTTTAGCGCTTATCGACAGCTGCTATCTATCTCTTGACAGCTTTAGCGCTTATCGACAGCTGCTATCTCTCTCTTGACAGCTTTAGCGCTTATCGACAGCTGCTATCTATCTCTTGACAGCGTTAGCGCTTATCGACAGCTGCTATCTATCTCTTGACAGCTTTATCGCTTATCGACAGCTGCTATCTATCCCTTGACAGCTTTAGCGCTTATCGACAGCTGCTATCTCTCTCTTGACAGTTTTAGCGCTTATCGACAGCTGCTATCTATCTCTTGACAGCTTTAGCGCTTATCGACAGCTGCTATCTATCTCTTGACAGCTTTAGCGCTTATCGACAGCTGTTATCTATCTCTTGACAGTTTAAGCGCTTATCGACAGCTGCTATCGATCTCTTGACAGCTTTAGCGCTTATCGACAGCTGCTATCTATCTCTTGACAGCTTTAGCGCTTATCGACAGCTGCTATCTCTCTCTTGACAGCGTTAGCGCTTATCGACAGCTGCTACCTATCTCTTGACAGCTTTATCGCTTATCGACAGCTGCTATCTATCTCTTGACAGTTTTAGCGCTTATCGACAGCTGCTATCTATCTCTTGACAGCTTTATCGCTTATCGACAGCTGCTATCTATCTCTTGACAGCTTTAGCGCTTATCGACAGCTGCTATCTATCTCTTGACAGCGTTAGCGCTTATCGACAGCTGCTATCTATCTCTTGACAGCTTTAGCGCTTATCGACAGTTGCTATCTATCTCTTGACAGCTTTAGCGATTATCGACAGCTGCTTTCTATCTCTTGACAGCTTTAGCTCTTATCGACAGCTGCTATCTATCTCTTGACAGCTTTATCGCTTATCGACAGCTGCTATCTCTCTCTTGACAGCTTTAGCGCTTATCGACAGCTGATATCTATCTCTTGACAGCTTTAGCGCTTATCGACAGCTGCTATCTATCTCTTGACAGCTTTAGCGCTTATCGACAGCTGCTATCTATCTCTTGACAGTTTTAGCGCTTATCGACAGCTGCTATCTATCTCTTGACAGCTTTAGCGCTTATCGACAGCTGCTATCTATCTCTTGACAGCTTTAGCGCTTATCGACAGCTGCTATCTATCTCTTGACAGTTTTAGCGCTTATCGACAGCTGCTATCTATCTCTTGACAGCTTTAGCGCTTATCGACAGCTGCTATCTATCTCTTGACAGCGTTAGTGCTTATCGACAGCTGCTATCTATCTCTTGACAGCTTTAGCGCTTATCGACAGTTGCTATCTATCTCTTGACAGCTTTAGCGATTATCGACAGCTGCTTTCTATCTCTTGACAGCTTTAGCTCTTATCGACAGCTGCTATCTATCTCTTGACAGCTTTATCGCTTATCGACAGCTGCTATCTCTCTCTTGACAGCTTTAGCGCTTATCGACAGCTGCTATCTATCTCTTGACAGCTTTAGCGCTTATCGACAGCTGCTATCTATCTCTTGACAGCTTTAGCGCTTATCGACAGCTGCTATCTATCTCTTGACAGTTTAAGCGCTTATCGACAGCTGCTATCTATCTCTTGACAGTTTAAGCGCTTATCGACAGCTGCTATCTATCTCTTGACAGCTTTAGCGCTTATCGACAGCTGCTATCTATCTCTTCACAGCTTTAGCGCTTATCGACAGCTGCTATCTATCTCTTGACAGCTTTAGCGCTTATCGACAGCTGCTATCTATCTCTTCACAGCTTTAGCGCTTATCGACAGCTGCTATCTATCTCTTGACCGCTTTAGCGCTTATCGACAGCTGTTATCTATCTCTTGACAGCTTTAGCGCTTATCGACAGCTGTTATCTATCTCTCGACAGCTTTAGCGCTTATCGACAGCTGCTATCTATCTCTTGACAGCTTTAGCGCTTATCAACAGCTGTTATCAATCTCTTGACAGCTTTATCGCTTATCGACAGCGGCTATCTATCTCTTGACAGCTTTAGCGCTTATCGACAGCTGCTATCTCTCTCTTGACAGCTTTGGCGCTTTTCGACAGCTGCTATCTATCTCTTGACAGCTTTAGCGCTTATCGACAGCTGCTATCTATCTCTTGACAGCGTTAGCGCTTATCGACAGCTGCTATCTCTCTCTTGACAGCTTTAGCGCTTACCGACAGCTGCTATCTATCTCTTGACAGCGTTAGCGCTTATCGACAGCTGCTATCTATCTCTTGACAGCTTTATCGCTTATCGACAGCTGCTATCTATCCCTTGACAGCTTTAGCGCTTATCGACAGCTGCTATCTCTCTCTTGACAGTTTTAGCGCTTATCGACAGCTGCTATCTATCTCTTGACAGCTTTAGCGCTTATCGACAGCTGTTATCTATCTCTTGACAGCTTTAGCGCTTATCGACAGCTGCTATCGATCTCTTGACAGCTTTAGCGCTTATCGACAGCTGCTATCTATCTCTTGACAGCTTTAGCGCTTATCGACAGTTGCTATCTATCTCTTGACAGCTTTAGCGATTATCGACAGCTGCTTTCTATCTCTTGACAGCTTTAGCGCTTATCGACAGCTGCTATCTATCTCTTGACAGCTTTAGCGCTTATCGACAGCTGCTATCTATCTCTTGACAGCTTAGCGCTTATCGACAGCTGCTATCTATCTCTTGACAGTTTTAGCGCTTATCGACAGCTGCTATCTATCTCTTGACAGCTTTAGCGCTTATCGACAGCTGCTATCTATCTCTTGACAGCTTTAGCGCTTATCAACAGCTGCTATCTATCTCTTGACAGTTTTAGCGCTTATCGACAGCTGCTATCTATCTCTTGACAGCGTTAGCGCTTATCGACAGCTGCTATCTATCTCTTGACAGCGTTAGTGCTTATCGACAGCTGCTATCTATCTCTTGACAGCTTTAGCGCTTATCGACAGCTGCTATCTATCTCTTGACAGCGTTAGTGCTTATCGACAGCTGCTATCTATCTCTTGACAGCTTTAGCGCTTATCGACAGTTGCTATCTATCTCTTGACAGCTTTAGCGATTATCGACAGCTGCTTTCTATCTCTTGACAGCTTTAGCTCTTATCGACAGCTGCTATCTATCTCTTGACAGCTTTATCGCTTATCGACAGCTGCTATCTCTCTCTTGACAGCTTTAGCGCTTATCGACAGCTGCTATCTATCTCTTGACAGCTTTAGCGCTTATCGACAGCTGCTATCTATCTCTTGACAGCTTTAGCGCTTATCGACAGCTGCTATCTATCTCTTGACAGCTTTAGCGCTTATCGACAGCTGCTATCTATCTCTTGACAGCTTTAGCGCTTACCAACAGCTGCTATCTATCTCTTGACAGCGTTAGCGCTTATCGACAGCTGCTATCTATCTCTTGACAGTTTAGCGCTATCGACAGCTGCTATCTATCTCTTGACAGCTTTATCGCTTATCGACAGTTGCTATCTATCTCTTGACAGCTTTAGCGCTTATCGACAGCTGCTATCTATCTCTTGACAGCGTTAGTGCTTATCGACAGCTGCTATCTATCTCTTGACAGCTTTAGCGCTTATCGACAGCTGCTTTCTATCTCTTGACAGCTTTAGCGCTTATCGACAGCTGCTATCTATTTCTTGACAGCTTTAGTGCTTATCGACAGCTGCTATCTATCTCTTGACAGTTTTAGCACTTATCGACAGCTGCTATCTATCTCTTGACAGTTTTAGCGCTTATCGACAGCTGCTATCTATCTCTTGACAGCTTTAGCGCCTATCGACAGCTGCTATCTATCTCTTGACAGCTTTAGCGCCTATCGACAGCCGCTATCTATCTCTTGACAGCTTTAGCGCCTATCGACAGCTGCTATCTATCTCTTGACAGCTTTAGCGCTTATCGACAGTTGCTATCTATCTCTTGACAGTTTTAGCGCTTATCGACAGCTGCTATCTATCTCTTGACAGTTTAAGCGCTTATCGACAGCTGCTATCTATCTCTTGACAGCTTTAGCGCTTATCGACAGCTGCTATCTATCTCTTCACAGCTTTAGCGCTTATCGACAGCTGCTATCTATCTCTTGACCGCTTTAGCGCTTATCGACAGCTGTTATCTATCTCTTGACAGCTTTAGCGCTTATCGACAGCTGTTATCTATCTCTCGACAGCTTTAGCGCTTATCGACAGCTGCTATCTATCTCTTGACAGCTTTAGCGCTTATCAACAGCTGTTATCATCTCTTGACAGCTTTAGCGCTTATCGACAGCTGCTATCTATCTCTTGACAGCTTTAGCGCTTATCGACAGCTGCTATCTCTCTCTTGACAGCTTTAGCGCTTTCGACAGCTGCTATCTATCTCTTGACAGCTTTAGCGCTTATCGACAGCTGCTATCTATCTCTTGACAGCGTTAGCGCTTATCGACAGCTGCTATCTCTCTCTTGACAGCTTTAGCGCTTATCGACAGCTGCTATCTATCTCTTGACAGCGTTAGCGCTTATCGACAGCTGCTATCTATCTCTTGACAGCTTTATCGCTTATCGACAGCTGCTATCTATCCTTGACAGCTTTAGCGCTTATCGACAGCTGCTATCTCTCTCTTGACAGTTTAGCGCTTATCGACAGCTGCTATCTATCTCTTGACAGCTTTAGCGCTTATCGACAGCTGTTATCTATCTCTTGACAGCTTTAGCGCTTATCGACAGCTGCTATCGATCTCTTGACAGCTTTAGCGCTTATCGACAGCTGCTATCTATCTCTTGACAGCTTTAGCGCTTATCGACAGCTGCTATCTATCTCTTGACAGCTTTAGCGCTTATCGACAGCTGTTATCTATCTCTTGACAGTTTAAGCGCTTATCGACAGCTGCTATCGATCTCTTGACAGCTTTAGCGCTTATCGACAGCTGCTATCTATCTCTTGACAGCTTTATCGCTTATCGACAGCTGCTATCTCTCTCTTGACAGCTTTAGCGCTTATCGACAGCTGCTATCTATCTCTTGACAGCTTTAGCGCTTATCGACAGCTGCTATCTATCTCTTGACAGCTTTAGCGCTATCGACAGCTGCTATCTATCTCTTGACAGTTTAGCGCTTATCGACAGCTGCTATCTATCTCTTGACAGCTTTAGCGCTTATCGACAGCTGCTATCTATCTCTTGACAGCTTTAGCGCTTATCGACAGCTGCTATCTATCTCTTGACAGCTTTAGCGCTTATCGACAGCTGCTATCTATCTCTTGACAGCGTTAGCGCTTATCGACAGCTGCTGTCTATCTCTTGACAGCGTTAGTGCTTATCGACAGCTGCTATCTATCTCTTGACAGCTTTAGCGCTTATCGACAGCTGCTATCTATCTCTTGACAGCGTTAGTGCTTATCGACAGCTGCTATCTATCTCTTGACAGCTTTAGCGCTTATCGACAGTTGCTATCTATCTCTTGACAGCTTTAGCGATTATCGACAGCTGCTTTCTATCTCTTGACAGCTTTAGCTCTTATCGACAGCTGCTATCTATCTCTTGACAGCTTTATCGCTTATCGACAGCTGCTATCTCTCTCTTGACAGCTTTAGCGCTTATCGACAGCTGCTATCTATCTCTTGACAGCTTTAGCGCTTATCGACAGCTGCTATCTATCTCTTGACAGCTTTAGCGCTTATCGACAGCTGCTGCTATCTATCTCTTGACAGTTTAAGCGCTTATCGACAGCTGCTATCTATCTCTTGACAGCTTTAGCGCTTATCGACAGCTGCTATCTATCTCTTGACAGCTTTAGCGCTTACCAACAGCTGCTATCTATCTCTTGACAGCGTTAGCGCTTATCGACAGCTGCTATCTATCTCTTGACAGTTTTAGCGCCTATCGACAGCTGCTATCTATCTCTTGACAGCTTTATCGCTTATCGACAGTTGCTATCTATCTCTTGACAGCTTTAGCGCTTATCGACAGCTGCTATCTATCTCTTGACAGCGTTAGTGCTTATCGACAGCTGCTATCTATCTCTTGACAGCTTTAGCGCTTATCGACAGCTGCTTTCTATCTCTTGACAGCTTTAGCGCTTATCGACAGCTGCTATCTATCTCTTGACAGCTTTAGTGCTTATCGACAGCTGCTATCTATCTCTTGACAGTTTTAGCACTTATCGACAGCTGCTATCTATCTCTTGACAGTTTGCGCTTATCGACAGCTGCTATCTATCTCTTGACAGCTTTAGCGCTATCGACAGCTGCTATCTATCTCTTGACAGCTTTAGCGCTATCGACAGCCGCTATCTATCTCTTGACAGCTTTAGCGCTTATCAACAGCTGCTATCTATCTCTTGACAGCTTTAGCGCTTATCGACAGTTGCTATCTATCTCTTGACAGTTTAAGCGCTTATCGACAGCTGCTATCTATCTCTTGACAGTTTAAGCGCTTATCGACAGCTGCTATCTATCTCTTGACAGCTTTAGCGCTTATCGACAGCTGCTATCTATCTCTTCACAGCTTTAGCGCTTATCGACAGCTGCTATCTATCTCTTGACCGCTTTAGCGCTTATCGACAGCTGTTATCTATCTCTTGACAGCTTTAGCGCTTATCGACAGCTGTTCTATCTCTCGACAGCTTTAGCGCTTATCGACAGCTGCTATCTATCTCTTGACAGCTTTAGCGCTTATCAACAGCTGTTATCATCTCTTGACAGCTTTATCGCTTATCGACAGCGGCTATCTATCTCTTGACAGCTTTAGCGCTTATCGACAGCTGCTATCTCTCTCTTGACAGCTTTGGCGCTTTCGACAGCTGCTATCTATCTCTTGACAGCTTTAGCGCTTATCGACAGCTGCTATCTATCTCTTGACAGCGTTAGCGCTTATCGACAGCTGCTATCTCTCTCTTGACAGCTTTAGCGCTTATCGACAGCTGCTATCTATCTCTTGACAGCGTTAGCGCTTATCGACAGCTGCTATCTATCTCTTGACAGCTTTAGCGCTTATCGACAGCTGCTATCTATCCCTTGACAGCTTTAGCGCTTATCGACAGCTGCTATCTCTCTCTTGACAGTTTTAGCGCTTATCGACAGCTGCTATCTATCTCTTGACAGCTTTAGCGCTTATCGACAGCTGTTATCTATCTCTTGACAGCTTTAGCGCTTATCGACAGCTGCTATCGATCTCTTGACAGCTTTAGCGCTTATCGACAGCTGCTATCTATCTCTTGACAGCTTTAGCGCTTATCGACAGTTGCTATCTATCTCTTGACAGCTTTAGCGATTATCGACAGCTGCTTTCTATCTCTTGACAGCTTTAGCGCTTATCGACAGCTGCTATCTATCTCTTGACAGCTTTAGCGCTTATCGACAGCTGCTATCTATCTCTTGACAGCTTTAGCGCTTATCGACAGCTGCTATCTATCTCTTGACAGTTTTAGCGCTTATCGACAGCTGCTATCTATCTCTTGACAGCTTTAGCGCTTATCGACAGCTGCTATCTATCTCTTGACAGCTTTAGCGCTTATCAACAGCTGCTATCTATCTCTGACAGTTTTAGCGCTTATCGACAGCTGCTATCTATCTCTTGACAGCGTTAGCGCTTATCGACAGCTGCTATCTATCTCTTGACAGCGTTAGTGCTTATCGACAGCTGCTATCTATCTCTTGACAGCTTTAGCGCTTATCGACAGCTGCTATCTATCTCTTGACAGCGTTAGTGCTTATCGACAGCTGCTATCTATCTCTTGACAGCTTTAGCGCTTATCGACAGTTGCTATCTATCTCTTGACAGCTTTAGCGATTATCGACAGCTGCTTTCTATCTCTTGACAGCTTTAGCTCTTATCGACAGCTGCTATCTATCTCTTGACAGCTTATCGCTTATCGACAGCTGCTATCTCTCTCTTGACAGCTTTAGCGCTTATCGACAGCTGCTATCTATCTCTGACAGCTTTAGCGCTTATCGACAGCTGCTATCTATCTCTTGACAGCTTTAGCGCTTATCGACAGCTGCTATCTATCTCTTGACAGCTTTAGCGCTTATCGACAGCTGCTATCTATCTCTTGACAGCTTTAGCGCTTACCAACAGCTGCTATCTATCTCTTGACAGCGTTAGCGCTTATCGACAGCTGCTATCTATCTCTTGACAGTTTTAGCGCTATCGACAGCTGCTATCTATCTCTTGACAGCTTTATCGCTTATCGACAGTTGCTATCTATCTCTTGACAGCTTTAGCGCTTATCGACAGCTGCTATCTATCTCTTGACAGCGTTAGTGCTTATCGACAGCTGCTATCTATCTCTTGACAGCTTTAGCGCTTATCGACAGCTGCTTCTATCTCTTGACAGCTTTAGCGCTTATCGACAGCTGCTATCTATTTCTTGACAGCTTTAGCTTATCGACAGCTGCTATCTATCTCTTGACAGTTTTAGCACTTATCGACAGCTGCTATCTATCTCTTGACAGTTTAGCGCTTATCGACAGCTGCTATCTATCTCTTGACAGCTTTAGCGCTATCGACAGCTGCTATCTATCTCTTGACAGCTTTAGCGCTATCGACAGCCGCTATCTATCTCTTGACAGCTTTAGCGCCTATCGACAGCTGCTATCTATCTCTTGACAGCTTTAGCGCTTATCGACAGTTGCTATCTATCTCTTGACAGTTTTAGCGCTTATCGACAGCTGCTATCTATCTCTTGACAGTTTAAGCGCTTATCGACAGCTGCTATCTATCTCTTGACAGCTTTAGCGCTTATCGACAGCTGCTATCTATCTCTTCACAGCTTTAGCGCTTATCGACAGCTGCTATCTATCTCTTGACCGCTTTAGCGCTTATCGACAGCTGTTATCTATCTCTTGACAGCTTTAGCGCTTATCGACAGCTGTTATCTATCTCTCGACAGCTTTAGCGCTTATCGACAGCTGCTATCTATCTCTTGACAGCTTTAGCGCTTATCAACAGCTGTTATCAATCTCTTGACAGCTTTAGCGCTTATCGACAGCGGCTATCTATCTCTTGACAGCTTTAGCGCTTATCGACAGCTGCTATCTCTCTCTTGACAGCTTTAGCGCTTTCGACAGCTGCTATCTATCTCTTGACAGCTTTAGCGCTTATCGACAGCTGCTATCTATCTCTTGACAGCGTTAGCGCTTATCGACAGCTGCTATCTCTCTCTTGACAGCTTTAGCGCTTATCGACAGCTGCTATCTATCTCTTGACAGCGTTAGCGCTTATCGACAGCTGCTATCTATCTCTTGACAGCTTTAGCGCTTATCGACAGCTGTTATCTATCTCTTGACAGCTTTAGCGCTTATCGACAGCTGCTATCGATCTCTTGACAGCTTAGCGCTTATCGACAGCTGCTATCTATCTCTTGACAGCTTTAGCGCTTATCGACAGCTGCTATCTATCTCTTGACAGCTTTAGCGCTTATCGACAGCTGTTATCTATCTCTTGACAGTTTAGCGCTTATCGACAGCTGCTATCGATCTCTTGACAGCTTTAGCGCTTATCGACAGCTGCTATCTATCTCTTGACAGCTTTATCGCTTATCGACAGCTGCTATCTCTCTCTTGACAGCTTTAGCGCTTATCGACAGCTGCTATCTATCTCTTGACAGCTTTAGCGCTTATCGACAGCTGCTATCTATCTCTTGACAGCTTTAGCGCTTATCGACAGCTGCTATCTATCTCTTGACAGTTTAGCGCTTATCGACAGCTGCTATCTATCTCTTGACAGCTTTAGCGCTTATCGACAGCTGCTATCTATCTCTTGACAGCTTTAGCGCTTATCGACAGCTGCTATCTATCTCTTGACAGCTTTAGCGCTTATCGACAGCTGCTATCTATCTCTTGACAGCGTTAGCGCTTATCGACAGCTGCTGTCTATCTCTTGACAGCGTTAGTGCTTATCGACAGCTGCTATCTATCTCTTGACAGCTTTAGCGCTTATCGACAGCTGCTATCTATCTCTTGACAGCGTTTAGTGCTTATCGACAGCTGCTATCTATCTCTTGACAGCTTTAGCGCTTATCGACAGTTGCTATCTATCTCTTGACAGCTTTAGCGATTATCGACAGCTGCTTTCTATCTCTTGACAGCTTTAGCTCTTATCGACAGCTGCTATCTATCTCTTGACAGCTTTATCGCTTATCGACAGCTGCTATCTCTCTCTTGACAGCTTTAGCGCTTATCGACAGCTGCTATCTATCTCTTGACAGCTTTAGCGCTTATCGACAGCTGCTATCTATCTCTTGACAGCTTTAGCGCTTATCGACAGCTGCTATCTATCTCTTGACAGCTTTAGCGCTTATCGACAGCTGCTATCTATCTCTTGACAGCGTTAGCGCTTATCGACAGCTGCTATCTATCTCTTGACAGTTTTAGCGCCTATCGACAGCTGCTATCTATCTCTTGACAGCTTTATCGCTTATCGACAGTTGCTATCTATCTCTTGACAGCTTTAGCGCTTATCGACAGCTGCTATCTATCTCTTGACAGCGTTTAGTGCTTATCGACAGCTGCTATCTATCTCTTGACAGCTTTAGCGCTTATCGACAGCTGCTTTCTATCTCTTGACAGCTTTAGCGCTTATCGACAGCTGCTATCTATCTCTTGACAGCTTTAGCTTATCGACAGCTGCTATCTATCTCTTGACAGTTTTAGCACTTATCGACAGCTGCTATCTATCTCTTGACAGTTTTAGCGCTTATCGACAGCTGCTATCTATCTCTTGACAGCTTTAGCGCTATCGACAGCTGCTATCTATCTCTTGACAGCTTTAGCGCTATCGACAGCCGCTATCTATCTCTTGACAGCTTTAGCGCTATCGACAGCTGCTATCTATCTCTTGACAGCTTTAGCGCTTATCGACAGTTGCTATCTATCTCTTGACAGTTTTAGCGCTTATCGACAGCTGCTATCTATCTCTTGACAGTTTAAGCGCTTATCGACAGCTGCTATCTATCTCTTGACAGCTTTAGCGCTTATCGACAGCTGCTATCTATCTCTCACAGCTTTAGCGCTTATCGACAGCTGCTATCTATCTCTTGACCGCTTTAGCGCTTATCGACAGCTGTTATCTATCTCTTGACAGCTTTAGCGCTTATCGACAGCTGTATCTATCTCTCGACAGCTTTAGCGCTTATCGACAGCTGCTATCTATCTCTTGACAGCTTTAGCGCTTATCAACAGCTGTTATCAATCTCTTGACAGCTTTAGCGCTTATCGACAGCGGCTATCTATCTCTTGACAGCTTTAGCGCTTATCGACAGCTGCTATCTCTCTCTTGACAGCTTTAGCGCTTTTCGACAGCTGCTATCTATCTCTTGACAGCTTTAGCGCTTATCGACAGCTGCTATCTATCTCTTGACAGCTTTAGCGCTTTTCGACAGCTGCTATCTATCTCTTGACAGCTTTAGCGCTTATCGACAGCTGCTATCTATCTCTTGACAGCTTTAGCGCTTATCAACAGCTGCTATCTATTTCTTGACAGCTTTAGCGCTTATCGACAGCTGCTATCTATCTCTTGACAGCTTTAGCGCTTATCGACAGCTGCTATCTATCTCTTGACAGCTTTAGCGCTTATCGACAGCTGCTATCTATCTCTTGACAGCTTTAGCGCTTATCGACAGCTGCTATCTATCTCTTGACAGCTTTAGCGCTTATCGACAGCTGCTATCTATCTCTTGACAGTTTTAGCGCCTATCGACAGCTGCTATCTATCTCTTGACAGCTTTAGTGCTTATCGACAGCTGCTATCTATCTCTTGACAGCGTTAGCGCTTATCGACAGCTGCTATCTCTCTCTTGACAGCTTTAGCGCTTATCGACAGCTGCTATCTCTCTCTTGACAGCTTTATCGCTTATCGACAGCTGCTATCTATCTCTTGACAGCTTTAGCGCTTATCGACAGCTGCTATCTCTCTCTTGACAGCTTTAGCGCTTATCGACAGCTGCTATCTATCTCTTGACAGCTTTAGCACTTATCGACAGCTGCTATCTATCTCTTGACAGCTTTATCGCTTATCGACAGCTGCTATCTATCTCTTGACAGTTTTAGCGCTTATCGACAGCTGCTATCTATCTCTTGACAGCTTTATCGCTTATCGACAGCTGCTATCTATCTCTTGACAGCTTTAGCGCTTATCGACAGCTGCTATCGATCTCTTGACAGCTTTAGCGCTTATCGACAGTTGCTATCTATCTCTTGACAGCTTTAACGCTTATCGACAGGTGATATCTATCTCTTGACAGCTTTAGCGCTTATCGACAGCTGCTATCTCTCTCTTGACAGCTTTAGCGCTTATCGACAGCTGCTTTCTATCTCTTGACAGCTTTAGCGCTTATCGACAGCTGCTATCTATCTCTTGACAGCTTTAGCGATTATCGACAGTTGCTATCTATCTCTTGACAGCTTTAGCGCTTATCGACAGTTGCTATCTATCTCTTGACAGCTTTAGCGCTTATCGACAGCTGCTATCTATCTCTTGACAGCTTTAGCGATTATCGACAGTTGCTATCTATCTCTTGACAGCTTTAGCGCTTATCAACAGCTGCTATCTATCCCTTGACAGCTTTAGCGCTTATCGACAGTTGCTATCTATCTCTTGACAGCTTTAGCGCTTATCGACAGCTGCTATCTATCTCTTGACAGCTTTAGCGATTATCGACAGTTGCTATCTATCTCTTGACAGCTTTAGCGCTTATCAACAGCTGCTATCTATCTCTTGACACCATTGCAGTCACTAGCTATCCGTATTTTAACGAATTGACAGCCGGTGGATGGTTCGTGTTATTTAGCTAAGTGTTAAACTCTCGACAGTTCTGTACTGCACACACATAATGAAATTTAATGAATTTATTGCATGAACGTTATTAATGTTATAGCATTACATAACATTTGGATAAATATAACAACATGACAGAGAACAATATCAATGCTGTAATATATAGAAGTTATATGTCTCCAAGCTGCTGGGAGATAGCCAAAAACTCTTTTTGTAAGGTGTATTGAATTACATCTGAATAATGTAATCAATTTTGACTGAGATGACCAGTAATAAGTAGGTAAAAACTGTCTTCTAATGTCCCTGTATGCAGTACTTGTTAGTAGAAAAGGAAAGTCATTTTCAAAGCAATTTGCATTGCAGCACAAACACAAACGCCCATCCCTGTCTTGCATTAGTATGATACAGTAAAACCTCATTATAATGCCCCTCGATAACTTTGCCACCTCGCTTATCGCCACACTATTTTGAAGTCCCAAAATCCAGTTTGTTTATGTTTTTCTTTATCCGCCTCCCCCAATTTATCGCCAAACCCCTTTATAACGCCAAAATTTCTCTGAACAAATAGTGGCGACGAATCGAGCTTTTACTCTATATAGAATATGTACCCAAATTACTTACACTGAATTGGTTTTTAAACTTCCAGCTATTCACATGATTTGGACCTTTTCCATATTTGAAATATTTATGTTTTGTGTCAATATTATTCAGAGCATGTACCGAAACATTTGTAGAACAGCCAACTGCTTTTAAAACTTCCATGGGAAGATAACATGGAAAGTTATGTCTTACGTTAGCATTATAGGAAGCATATACCCAAATTATTTTCATTTCACTGCTATAAAACCTCAAACTATAGATGATTTGGACTTTTTCCATGTTTGACATGATTTACGTCAATTTCATTCAGGGTTTGTACCAAAATAGATTTAGAACAGCCAACTGCTTTTAAAGCTTCAAAGTGAAGACGACATGGAAGTCACGTATTACGTCAGTAATATACAAAATGTAAAAAGAATGCACCCTAATAATTGACACTCCACTGCTTTTAACAATTTTGACTAAAGACGATTTGGACTTTTTCCATGTTTGAAACAGGGTAATTTAAATTTTATATTTATTTCATAGTTTCATCTTGCGTGAAATTGCTATTTACGGAAAATGAAATGTTTGGCGTAGATACACAATTTTTATAAAAAACTAAAATCCGCATGTAAAAACACGTACGTATACGAGTTTTGCCGAAAATTGTCGATTGTCCGATGGCGTGCAGCCGGGTTTAACGTTGGACTTTTTAATGTCTGAAATTCGATTATTTAAATGCATCATTAAATGTTACGTTTTTTACGCAAGATTAACTGTATATGGAGTAGACTGATAAGTTTTTATTGAAAAACCGAAGATAAAAAACGGGATTCGCATACATGTACCGAGTTCTGCCGAATGTTAGTGCGGATAGGCTTTTCGTTGGACTTTTTCCATGTCTGGATATAAGGTTATTTAAATATATCGTTAAATGTAACGGAAATTTTTCTTCCGCACGATGAAATGCATGGTGTACACATATTTTTTATTTAAAACCCAGGTTAAAAACCGGGTCTGCATACGTACACAAATGTATACGAATTCGGCCGAAGTTTGCCAATTTACCGATGGTGCGGCCAAGCATTACACACGGTCCTGTAAATGTTTGTGGCATGCAGTAATAGTGTTTTACGACGGCAGTCAAGATTCTTTCACATATACCAAGTTTGTCAGTTTCCGGTATTGCGGAGGTCCTATAAAAAGGACCCTAGTTTCGACAAGAAAACTTACAAGTTCTCTCATCCTAGGATCTGTCTGATAGGGGTTTGAACATAGGAAGTGAGAGGCGCTATGATCCGTAAGGGCGCGAATTAGTCAACTCACTCATCGTGGACCTCCGGTGTTAATTTGAAATTATGGAAACCAAAATAAAAAATAACCTTAAAATATTACACCGTCCCTTGTAGTGGTCTTCGGCGCCTACAGAATTATGGCGGGAACGCTATTATGCTATCATTCAGTAGAATAATTTTTTGCATTCACAAAAGATTAGAATTCACAATATCAATTCTGTGCACTATTTTAAAGAAGAAAATATATATTGTACATAACGGAAATTAGGTGGATCTACACTGTTGAGAGTACTATTCTAAATAATTGAAAGATTTGAGTACATTTTTTAAATTTTGAAGACGGTATTTATGTTTGGTTTTTTTTCGGTGATTTTAAATACAAATAGTAGGACACAAACTGACGATTCTTCAATAAACATACTGCATGATAATTTTTCTTAGTGTCAAATTTTAGCAGTTTGACTATGCTTTTGTATTCGCGTTTCATTCATCGGCCTAGAATCAAGAACGCTTCATCAATGTATACGAATCCCCTTTCCACTTTAACTGACCTGTGTTGGGTAACGGTTGCTATGGGTTTCTATGGGTGACAGACCATATGGAATTAAAATTGGTTTTGTTTTATACAGCCAAATAACTCACAATCAGTGTTTTTGTTTATTTGTTAATATTATTGGACATTATTGGTAACTTCTTACGTAAGGAATGAAGCTTTTTTCTTGTTTCAGGATTTTGATGCCATTTTATGAAAAAAGTAGCTAGACGACCCCCTATTTTTTGTTTTTGAAAATCAAACTTATATATTCATGTGCAAATATGTAAAAATCAGGGTCATATTCGACTTAGTTTTTTAAAAATTTACAAATTAACGAAAGGGTGTTACTTTTTGTTTCCGGAAATTTAATGTTCTCTCTTGATAGGTGGCGCTGTAGAAAATACCACGTGACCGGAAGCAAAATTCCATTGGTCAAAATAATCTTCATGACATAATGGTTAATTTAGATGCAAGAGCCTTTTGGTTTCTAAGCATGACCAAAAATTATTAAAGTTTATTTGTTGATAACAGTAGTTATACTTTGATCATTTATGTCGTAAACATTTCCACTAGGTGGCGCTTCAGAATTTCACAAGCAAGTCGAATACCTGCCCTGAAATTTTGGCATGTTAAATGGTTTATGACCATGTACAACATGTCAAAATTTCAATATGTGTTTTCAGGCGATTTGTAAAGTATGGAACTACCTTAACGTCCCAGTCAATAATATGTCACTTATATCGAGACGTCGCCAGCTATAGGCAAAGATGCAGAAAATTTGCCTGTGAGTTGCGTTGATACGTCGTAACATTATCAGTAGAATCCTAGCTTTTTATCGTCCCACGCCTACCGTGACACGGGATCTCGTTTATTTCAAGTTACCATCCGAAAGAACCGTGACTTTCATTCCGTAATGCCGAGTGTTTGGCGAAAGAACAGTCACTATATCCACGTTCAAGTCTTGGATCGGACCCGATCGGGGTTCGAACCCATGACCTCCCACATACGGAGCGAGTACTCGACCAATTACACTACCCCAGTGGTATCGTTGTATGTTCAGATAAACACCCTTGCTGCAATGGTTGGCTGACAAAATGTAATTTGTAGATATACTTTATAAAATAATAGTTTTAAAACTTATCAAAAAATTCTATCAATATTATAATTGTGTTAACTATCGATCGATCTACGAGAACTAATCGTCCATAAAACGTTTGACTTAATAAAGGTCATATAACGTAAATAAGTTTTGTATTTCTGATTTAACTGAATAAGTTCTAATTATAAAATGTTTACGTTTTCTAATAATACACAGGAAAACAACATTGACTTGTCCGCTTGACCTTTGATTTAAACATTTACAATGTACCAGTACATTTATGCACAGGCAAACAACATTGACCTGTCAGCTTGGACTTTAATTTAAACTAAAAAAAACTGTGAGCCACAAACTCACAAAAAATACCATCCGCTCCCCCGAATAAAAAAAAACCATCGGATCAAATTTTTGAATAAGAGGTGCACATCTACATTATATCACAAAGATTGTGTGAAAGTTTCATGAAAATCCATTGAAGGGTTTAGGAAGAGTTGCGAATAAGAGATAGGTACCCTAAGGTGTAACGGAAGGACGGACACACGGATGGACACCCCAATTACAATATACCCCCACTTTTTAAGCGGGGGGTATAACTATTTATTTATGGACGGGTTCATTTATATATAGGAAACACAGGTGTGTGTCTACATCATGGGAAACACATGCATTTCTTATGTATTAATTAAGAATCCTAACACAGGTCTTGTATTGGGTGGACTCTTTTATATCGATTCTCCCCAATGAAAGGTCAAGGGGACAGGTCAAGTTTGTTTGTCTATACATGTCATAGCGGGTTTATTGTACAGATGTAAAAAGTTTTTATGTTATTGAATATATATATATATATATACACATAAGTGTAATTTGATATATTATATATAATGTATTTAAAACTTTATTTGTTTACAACACCAGAATGCACTCTTCAAACGTCTAGCAACTAAGTCCTATATAATCCACCGAGGCGTAACAAAGAAATCTTATTTACATATTAATATATCAATACTTGGAAATTCTTTGTTAAAGTTTTTTACTTCCTATTCTCGGGAAATCCAGATTTTAAGCTGTAAACTATGACTTAGTAAATTTGACTTTTTGTCACGCGAAGTTAAAGATTCGAGGTTAAATGAGAACGGGACAGACTGGAAAATAAAACGGCGTTGTATAGTGAATTGTAACTTGATGATTGTGATACAGTTAAACCTTGTTATGATGTCCCTTGATCACTTTGCCACCTCGCTTATAGCCACACTATATTTAAGTCCAAAGAATAATTTTCTGTTTTTCTTTATGAATTTCCCCCATTTTATCGACAAATTCCTTTATAATGCTAAAAGTTTGACCAAACGAATAGTGACAATGCTACCAGGCTTTACTGTATATTTGTATTACGCAATTAAGTGTAATTTGATAAAATTGGTTGAAGTTATCTGGGTATGATTTGTAAAAGATACGGTTTTACATGATTTTATGGCCTCGGCTAATTACAGGTCCAGAAAACTGAACATACAGTACAGACCTTACGATAGGTAAACACTTACCCAACGCAGAAAAACGAAGATCGGCATCCAAGTGGCGGATATATGGATAGCAAGCTGCCGGAAAAGCTGTTATGAGCTAGATTTTGAGTATTCGAGATATACATTGAAGATATTGACTTCTGTTAATTTCAGGTCTACAGTACAGACCTTTCGATAGTTAAGTACTTATCTGACACAGAAAACCCACGATTGGACTCCGACTGGCGGATATATGGATAACAAGCTGCCGGAAAAGCTGTTATGAGCTAGATTGTGAGTATTCGAGATATACATAGAAGATATTGACTTCTGTTAATTTCAGGTCCAGAAAACCGAACATACAGTACAGACCTTTCGATAGTTAAACACTTATCTGACGTAGACAAACAAAGATCGGCATCCAAGTGGCGGATATATGGATAGCAAGCTGCCGCGAAAGCTGTCATGAGCTAAAGAGCGAGTGGACGAGATTAATAGAATCTATCGCTAATGTTCATATGAGATAGGGAAATCTCAACCCAAAGTCGACTTTGAGATGAGGGAGTCGCAACACAAAGTCTTATTTATTGAGAATGAGGCTTGCAAGGGTTGAGATTTCCCTATCTCATATTACCAGTAGCGATTTATTCGATTTTTGACATCGTATTCCCTTAAAAATCCATTTAAAGCTTCCAGGGTCATATAAACAGTTGTTTATTCAGGCGAGGCATGTAACCTGTCTCAACCCCAGTGTGAGACAAGGAAATACCACATGGGTAAAAACCTGGGGTTTCCATGTTACAGGTGTGGGAAATAGATATTAAAGACACAAGAGTAGCTGCCGAGAGATGGAACAGTTCTATGAGCATTCGCGATATAGCCAACGTGGAACCAAAATGAGCTGCCGATTCGATACTAGTCCCTCGGATTGGATTAAACTTTCGATGTTTCTGCTATGTACATGTAGTTCGGTAAATACGTCGATTTTATGCAGCTAGGCGACAATGTGACGATGTTCATGCTTATTGTAAGGAACCAGGTCTTTCTCACGATCCATTATGCAATTTACCCCGTTAACACAAACACGCAGGTGTATAGCCATTACAAACAACACGTAAATCAAACCATTAAGGGTATATTAATACGGTGACACAGAAGTGAAATGAAATATACAATTAAACCTGCTTTAAATGTCACATCTATATAAGGGCCACCTGCTTTAAGGACCGGTTAAAATGTATCCCAATTGCTCTTCATTAATGTTTTTTGAACCGCTATATAAGGGTCACCTGCCCATAAAAGGTCATTTTAACTGCTTACCTTGAGTGGTCTGTGTGGACAGGGTTGTTTGTATTTTTTTACATTACGTGAGTACCTAGTAGTTATTATTTCGTGCGTTCGTTATACAAAACATAAATATTTAAAGTCACTTCTGTTCAACCGTAGAATACCAATGATCTTGCAAGTGTAAGCGAGATGTGTGTTTATGTTTTTCTTACGGTTGCTGCTCGCGTGACATAATGACGCTGGGAACATACTGTATTACAAATAGAGACTTGATATTTTGTTTAAAGTCTAAATACTCTTGGTCGCTTGAATTCATACACAGACACCTGTTATTCTGAAGAGTGATTTGAGTGACCTGACCTTTAAAAAGCTTTATTTTCGCACCTAAAGTACACGCCATCACGGCTTTTGTTCTTTAACATCATTACACACCCAAGTCTGTCTTGGGTTATAGTGCTTATCGCAATCATACCTAAATTCACCCAATCGCAGAGATAGACAGATTAATGTTACTTCGTTTTACTTCTTATTCTGATGTCCGCCATTAAATATGTCTGTGCGATTTCATGCCATGTTATAATTTTAGTTAGTTAAAGTCTGTCCCGAGCCATTAGGCCCATCAGGCCGGAGCTTATCCCGGTTTCGGTGTCGTTAAGCGACTGAGAGTACAAGACTCTCCCCTGAATGGGACGCCGGTCCATTGCAGGGTTAACCCCCAGCATTTTGCTGGTACTCATTTATTTTTCAGCTGAGTGAACTGGAACAACGTGAAATTAAGTGTCTTGCTCAAGGACACAACACATCGCCCGGTCCAGGGATCGAACCCACGACCTTCGAATCATGAGTCCAACGCCTTAACCACTAGGCCACGCGCTTCCACTTTCATGCCATGGAAAGTGACGAAATGCGGAAATCTTATGACGCAACAGTTTTCAAACTTAGATTACTGATAATCTACAGTACCCGTACCCCGGCAGTGCTTTCCTGGAAATAAATGCTCGAAATGTTAAAAAGATAACCAAAGGACCACTTTTTTAAAATTTATCCAAGGAAATACTTTGCATAAGAGAGTATGTCTTATTTGGCGGAATTTCCATATTTACACTAGCTAAATTAACTATTTAATATAGGAGATTAATTAACAATAATATACCTGACAATCAAGTTGTTATAATTACAGCAATATTATTAGCATCAAGAGTACAAATACAGTTCCTAAGAATCTATATTTTTTATTATTATCATTATTATCCAGTCTCCAACCACACTGTGTGTGATACTCTTATTGTCCCTATTCCGGTTCTCCTCCATTCTTCATTATTTTATTATTATTCCACTATCTGTACGCGTTTATCTTCCCTTTATCCCATCGACCATGTAAATGTGCAATCCATGTTTTAAATTTCCAACGTGGCTTCCGTTATCATGGAAACAGGTGCGGAAGATTTTGTCATTGTGCTTGCCACAATTGCAATTACAGTTATTATTATTATTATTATTAACAAAATAAATATACTCACCGTCACAACTATTTTTTTAACTTCCACTCGGCCATGTAAAAGGAAGAAAATTAAATTCCACGAATTTATTCTTTAGCTCTACACAAGTTATAACCATAGTCTTACATTTAGATTTCAATAAAATAGGTTGATAATATTAAATAAGTATTGGTTGTTAAACTGACAAATGACAACGATTCCATTTTAGAAGGTTAAAAAACAAGCATTTAAAAAAATAGCCGAAACAAAAAATATATTATTCGCATTTAAATTTTGTTAAATGCAGTGATGCGCGTCCTAGTGTATATTACAAAATATGTATTCAGATTTCGTTTAAAATTTAAAAATATAAAACTCAACTGATAGTATTAACGACTAATAGCACACAGTACGTACCTGTTTAAAGTTTAACACTAAACGAATTACAGTCCAACTAGGTGTTTAACGTCCGAGTCAAAAATAGTTCACGTAATATCGAGACGTCACCAGCTAAATCTGAAAGTTCAGTATGGGGATTGAACATGTTGAAAATCCAGACAAATGGCGGATTCTGTTGCGCATATGACGTAAAACGTCACCAAGGACATGTAAATACCACCTCTATATATAAGGGCCACTTGTTTATAAAAGCCAGTATAATTATATTTAAATTGTTTTTTTATTCATATTATTTGAACATGTAAATAAAGGCTACCTGTTAAGGTAAAAGGTAACTTTTACTGGTTTACTTGGATGGCCTTTATAGACAGGTTTGACTGTTTGATCTCGGTCCACCGTTATCTATACCTCGGCGAAAGTTTTCGGTCGTTGCTTTCTATCTCTTGGTGGGTTTTCTCGGTACCTCGAGATCTATTCCTCGGCGACAGTTTTCCGGTCGTTGCTTTCTATCTCTTGGTGGGTTTTCTCGGTCACTAGCTATCCATAACTCGGTCCCTCGAGATCTATACCTCGGCGACAGCTTTCCGATCGTTGCTTTCTATCTCTTGGTGAGTTTTCTCGGTCACTAGCTATCCATAACTCGGTCCCTCGAGATCTATACCTCGGCGACAGCTTTCCGGTCGTTCCTTTCTATCTCTTGGTGAGTTTTCTCGGTCACTAGCTATCCATAACTCGGTCCCTCGAGATCTATACCTCGGCGACAGCTTTTCCATCGTTACTTTCTATCTCTTGGTGGGTTTTCTCGGTCAATAGCTATCCATAACTCGGTCCCTCGAGATCTATACCTCGAAGACAGCTTTCCGGTCGTTCCTTTCTATCTCTTGGTGAGTTTTCTCGGTCACTAGCAATCCATATCTCGGTTCCTCGAGATCTATACCTCGGGGACAGCTTTCCGGTCGTTCCTTTCTATCTCTTGGTGAGTTTTCTCGGTCAATTGCTATCCATATATCGGTTCCTCGAGATCTATACCTCGGGGACAGCTTTCCGGTCGTTCCTCTCTATCTCTTGGTGAGTTTTCTCGGTCAATAGCTATCCAAAATTTCGATCCCTCGAGATCTATACCTCGAAGATAGTTTTCCGGTCGTTTCTTTAAACTTCCTCTCGGTGGTTTTTCTCAGTCACTAGCTATCCATATCTAGGTACGTCGACAGTCGAGATAAGACTGCTTTTCGTTAAATTAGTGTAAACTTTCGACAGGTCTCTCTGTATTTTATTAAGTTATATTACAATACCTATTGAATGCCTATGATGAACTCATTGTAGAAAATTTGGGACAATCGGCAATGACCCACGCTTTTTCACATACATTGTGCATATTAATACACCTATGCACTACCAAGTCAAACAAAACATCGCGCATTGGTGTTTCGAATAACCTGACATCTATACAATCGGGATTTTTAACAAATTTAACATTTAACAGATTTAATTTGACAATCAATATGAATTTGTAACTTTGTTTGTCAATTCGAATAAAATTTTATGAAATGCCTTTTTGTTTTCAGCGTACTATTTTTAAGCCGCCTATTACGTCACATCATCATTGAGTTGGCGGAAAATATCTTGATTTACATATTGGCTGTTCCCAGAATAATTTTTACATTGCCGACATATTAGATATTTACCGGGTTTTTTTCTTAATTGTATGATGCAATCGAGAAGTTTGTAAAAAATATACTAGAAAAAAAATTGTAAATATAAGAATTGATTTTCTTTTTATTTCGGGACATCAAGTTCAAACTGGCAAATCTTAAATGAACTGCTTCTTGATGTTCCTGAATAAAAAGAAAGTCAATTTTTAAATGGCGTAATTTAATTTAGCACAGCGACTTCATGTTGAGTAGCAGTAGTAGTAGTAATGGTGTTTTACGTCCTTGTTAAGAATATGTCACTTATATCAACACGTCGCCAGCTATGGGCGAAGGTGCGAGCATGTTGCATGTGTTTTGCGCGAAATAACATTATACAACATGCATCTTTATCGTGCCATGCCTACCGTAACGCAGGACCTCGTTTATTGCCGGTTCTCATTCTAAAAAACCGTTACTGTCATTTCGTAATGGCTTAATGTTGAGATATAGGTGTCGTATTTATAAAACAAAAATACGCATGTCCATGTCCAAATTAAAATCCCAAAAGCAAAGTTAACATCTAGTCAACTTACAAATTAAGTTAAACTTATAAATTTTTACCAGTAAATAAACCCGGAGGTTCCAGAAACAACTCTTGTGTAGCCAGCTACACCCCCAGCAACTAGTGACATTAAAATTATAAATGGAAGGAACATGGAATATGGTATATAATTAAACAAACACAAAACAAAACCATTCATGTTCGAATCACAATTAGTCAAATACATGGTCTTCTACCAGGGAAGCAAGGCCAGCTGTAGCGAAAGGCTAGGCACCTCTTGCGTGGCTTACTAAATGCCACAAATAAAATTGATATTTCATATTGTCATCCTTCAAAGAAACTTTTCGCAAAGCGATTGGTTAACTTGCCGGAGAACATAAAATTATGTTCGTAAATCTGCCGGGGTACATACACGCACGCGACGTTTAGCGATTCAGGCTAATAATCTTTGACGGGGTACATGGGGCCGTGAAACGTGCCAAAAACCCTGTATAACTTACAACATACAAGTATTGTGTCTCTCATAGACCGCAAATTATATTAGCAGGTAATAGGTGTTTAATTAATAATGATTTAAAATTTTTTTAACAATTTTAATTAATAACAGACATTGTTAACACAAGGATATAGTGGAAGTTCCATGGTTCCGTCATCCAGATGAATGTACTGGCAATGGTGCAAAACTCGTAGCATTAAAATGAGCTGAAACATAAAATGAATAAATGTGTTTGCAGAAAAAACGAATAAACATGATTTTTTTTACAACAATGGCATATATATTTACATTTATGATGTTTGATTGAATTAAACTCTGTATCAGACCAAATGAAGTTAAAGGACTATAATTACATTTGCTAATGTGACGTCACTCATCTCTTGCTTACGCCTATAGCTGTGGTGTCATTAATTGGCTGTTCCAGCAATTGGAATTGCATGTCGTACACGACAGTGTTTTAAATTTATTTCAGGATTCACAAACGAAATTAAGATTTTCAAAAATTGCGAAATATAAATAAAAACCTTTGAACTGTCTAGAAATGGCGTTTATAGTGCTATACCTTCCATTGCCGTACAAAGCAAACCGCTTTATAAGGGACCCTTTCACGACGTGTTTGGTAACAAAAACTAGATTAGAAACAAAAACATCAACTTCAACTATACGTCCATGAACTATAGTGTGGTACTCGCCACATGGGGCCTTAAACTGAACTGACATAAAACAAATTGTGTATGTAATTGCTGAGAAAACTGTTACAATTGTTTTGTTTGGGACGGACAAAGATAAACCAGTATCCGCCTCTTTTTCGAAGCTTGGGCGTTAAAAGATTAAGATAAACATACTTCTGAGTGAGAAACAATCTTCTTTGTTACAAGCATCACCAACACAACAGGCGTCACAGATAGTTACGCTAGTTGCTGACCTTTTTCCTGCAAAGCCATTTTTGTAAAGTGCTTCACAAATCTGAAAAAATAATAATGGTAATTTTTATTATTCGTAACACGTACTACAGTTCAGGCCCCGATTTCACGCAAATCTGAAAAAATAATAATGGTAATTTTTTATTATTTGTAACACGTACTACAGTTCAGGCCCCGATTTCACAATCATTTCTTAGCTAACATTTTCTTTAACTTAAGTTTAAGAGTTGAGTAATGGTGTTTAACGTCCAAGTCAAGAAATTTAATATTAAGTTTCGGAAATTGTGACAATGTTTTTTGAAAACATGAAGAAACATTTTTGACAAACGTAAATAAAAAATTATAAGCTTGAAGTGATCTTAAAAATAACACCTTAAATTCCTGAATATCCTAAAAAAAAAAAAAAAAAAAAAAAAAAAAAAAAAAAAAACAAACAAATTGCCAGGAAAATCTTAGCTATGGAATGATCGTGAAATTTGGGACCAGATCTGTCGTAAGCTAAAACTTATCAAAGGGATTGGTGCCAAATAGGAAGCTCATCTCTAACAAAAAGAAACGAAGCTTCTCTGTGGAGCGTTCGAGATATAGATAGCAAGAAGTTAAAAACCTGCCCAGAGATATAGAACAATTGTCGAAAAGAAAACGAGATATCGGGTCGATAAAATTTGCCGATTCGGTACTAATTCGTTAGCCTATTGTTAAACTTCCGACAACACTGTATTTTATATATCGGCAGCTGCTGTGTATGAGTATTTTAATATCACTTGGTCACTTAGCAACCGAGCTTATTTGCTCAATGAATCTTAACACTTAATTGATAACTTTCGACAGGTCTGTACTAAGTTTATACATAATGATTCCTTTTCCAAGTAGACCACTACAGTAGCTCAGTTGGTAGAGTGCTCGTTCCGTAAGTGGGAGTCGTTGTTTCGAACTCCGATTGGGTCTGACAAAGACTTTAAAGTAGGTAGTGACAAGCATTTGGCATTACGAAATGAACGTCACTGTTCTTTCGGATGGGAACTTAAAACAAACGAGACCCCGTGTCACGGCAGGTGTGGCACGATAAAGAACCCTGGGGCCTGTTTTACGAAGCTATCCTAAATTTTGTCTTAAGATATGTGTAACGTTCCCGATCCGGGTTTTGTATATTCCGGATCGTTTTTCTATTTTTATTTTACAATTTTGAATTGACTTTTGTAGACCACGAGGCACGTTGGTTGCGGGAAAATTTGTCGATCTATGTTTGACACCTTTAAAGGTTCACAACAATGTAAGTTTGGGTTTTAAACTTTTATTATAGTAATCCCAAGCATGATTATATACTGTCTTATATACACCAGCCCTGTATTTTTATACTTTTAGTTTATATTTCACCATGCACTCATGATAGATATAAGTGAAATAATTATCTTGGTTAAGATAGCTCTGATCTCTAATTACCGTCAATATATATTATATAATTACGATCCAGGTGATTTATTTACAGTATGTCGGAATGGCATTACTTTATGTTGCATCAGCTATTTTTTTAGTATTTTGATTCAAGTGTGTCCAATACTCAGTTATTGAGTGGTTGGTTTTTTGTGGTTAAAACTGTTAACATGTTGTGAGTGTTTATGAGTATGTAAGGATGTTGTGAGTTTTGTGAGCATTGTGTGAGTAATATTGTTTTTTCTCACTTTTTGGTGATTTTGTCTTGTTTCTTATATTGTAGTCATTTACCCTTTAATGTTTGTCGCAATAAATGGTGAAACAGCTTCGACAGTTGGTATTTTTAACTTATAATAAGGGTAGCAGTCAGGCTGCATAATATGTCCTAGGATAAATTTTAGGACTAGGCTAGGATAATGTTAGGATAATCATAACCGGTTTTTCGAAGGTGTCTCAGCTCGGTCGTATATAGGATATCCTATTTTTTATCCCAAGTTCAGATTTATGCATGTTGTCAGTACAAATATGACTTTTTAACACAGACTTGAAGTGGTAAAAAATCTAACTTATTATTATAAATATATAACAAATAAATATTAAGATATATGATATAAATTAAGAAATATATTAAACAGAAATTTTAATAAATGTGAATTCACTTGTTTGTTTTTAAAAATTTGTATTGTGTCTCGTAAGACTTCTGTGTTGAAAGTAAATGTGTTTGGACGTGTATATATACGTGTATATATTTAATACTCACAGGTAGTAACCGATATATACATTAAAATCATGCTTCATGTAGAAGTTCATTATTTCTCAGGGGTCATAGGGTAAAATCATGCAATAACATACATAAGATATATAAATACTGGGCATTTGAGTTAGTCAAAGTACAAAAAGTTATAATGAGCAGAAAGAGAAACCCAAATTTCAGCGATATGGAGGTGGAGATATTATTGAGTGAGATCGGCAAGAATAAGCGTGTGCTTTTTTCAAAAGTTTCGAACAGTATAACCAACAATTCAAAAAGAAAAATTTGGGAGAGTATATGTGAAAAAGTGAATTCCACCAATACGTCATCACACCAAAGGACAGTGGAAGAATTAAAGAAGAAATGGACCACTTATGCCAGCAATGCAAAAAAAACAGGCATCATTGAATAGAAGAGAAGCGTCAAAAACGGGCGGAGGACCCACCACCGCAAGATTTAACCCCCCTCCAGGATAAGGTGGTAGGGATACTGGGAGAGACACCAATTTCAGGAATACCGGGAGGAACGGACACATGTTCGGAAACAACCACTTCCAGTGCAGAAGATGCTTCTGTTTCATTTTGTTTATCAGGAGGTAAAATTATAATTACATTAATAATAATTATATATAATTATACATATAATTATATATAATTATAATTCTAAAAATATACAAAATTATTATATATCTAAAGATAATTAACTCGATTATGGGGTGCGTTGAAGTTTTGAAACGTGCCATGTAATAAACCCCGTGCATTAGAGAGTGATTCGATAAACAACCATACATGTATCGTATGATACATTCTTATACAGGGACAATATAAGAAGCTAAAACGCACAATACCATTTTCAGGAAATCTACCATGACTTTTTAATCATATTGAAAATGTTTAATTTTAATCATTTTTCAAAACGTGAGCTTTATAAAATTAAATCTCAACACTTTTGTTTGTGTATTTTCTTTCAGGTTCAGATTAACCCTAAGGGGGCCTTAAATTGAGAGAGAGAGAGAGAGAGAGAGTAAATGTATTTCTAATTATTGTGATTTATGTACTTTCAGATTCCCTAAATGATTCTGACTCCGATGTAAAATCCAAGTAAAAGGTTGATGATACAAGTGTTCTTATTGAGATCGAACGTGAAAGACTGGAAGTGGAAAAGCAACTGTTAACCCTGAATAAAGAGAGACTTGAGATTGAAAAGCAGAGATTGGAAATTGAGCGCCAACGTTTATCCATAGACCAACACAAACATCAGCTGTATATGGCACAATTAGGGGTCCAGTTTTCACATTTTAGTGTAGAAAACCAAGAAACCACTCGAAATACTAGCGAATAAATTAAACATAAAATAATTAGCTTGACTTAGTTTTTCGGTGTAGTTTGGTTACATCTACTAGCTCTTTCACATTTGAATGCTATTGGAGACCCTAGTCTCACAATCGTTCACGAATACACTTTTTAAACCTAGGAAATCGGTTTTAACTAAACTGCGCGCAATTACGTCGTCATACCTATTATGCATTCTTATTAAATGAGAAGCTTATTTTGTGAACGATTGTGAAACGTGGGTCAGCAATAAGCAAAAATGAAATAAAAGTCAAAATATATAATTGATGACCGGTCAAGATTTCGCTGTTACAGGGGCTAACACCTGAGAAAACCACTTGTACTCGATTCTGTAATGACAAACTTATGATCAAATGCTCAACTAGACACAACTCGAATAAATAACTTAAAATGATTTTTGACATACATGTATTTAATCCTTAATCAAAAGATGTCAGTCATAACATTTTGATCAAAATCTGTCGTTAATTAATCTTTCTCGAACTGCTGATCCATCATTATGGTTGCCAGCATACTGCTGTCTGCCTATATGTCCATTATCGCGGTGGTTTTCTTCCCTTGGTTCAATTGGCACATTGTTCGACACGCACATATTGTGTAAAACGGCCACGGCGACAACTATATCGCATGCCTTTTGTGGGTGGTATAAGAGAGTTCCTCCACTATTGTCAATGCATCGAAAACGAGATTTCAAAATGCCAAAACTTTTTTCTACAATGCTCCTAGTTCGCATGTGTGAGGAATTGTATCGTTCCTGTTTTCTAGTAGTTGGGTTTAGAACAGGCGTCATAAGCCATGGTCTGAGAGGATATCCACCGTCTCCAAGCAGCCATCCATTTGGTATAGTGCCCATCTCGAATAAGGTATTCAAATTTGAGTTAGACCAAATAAAAGCATCGTGGGTGCCTCCTGGCCATCTTGCAACAATGTTTAAAAAAACATATTGGCATCACACACTGCCTGTACATTTATCGAATGGTAACTTTTCCTATTAACGTACAAATGTTCGTCAATGGAGGGGGCCCTAATTCGAATATGTGTCCCATCTATTGCTCCAACAACATTAGGAAAGTTTGCAACATTGTGGAAACCTTGCATAATGGTGCTCAGTTCCAAACGATCTGTTGGCATTCTAATGTACTGATGGCATATTTCCTTAAGACAAGCTGTAACATCACGTATTATCAATGATACACTTGATTTGCAAATACGATGGATAACAGCATTAACCATCTGAAAACTCCCGGTTGCATAAAACCTCAATGCTACCATTATCTGAAGGGACACCGGAAGGGTGTTGGATCTCATAGTTTGTCTCTGTATGGCGTTCTCAAACAATCCACACAACATTAATATTAAAGGACGTGATAGTCTATATTTACGTATGGTTTTTTCATCGTCTAAATAATCTAATGGATTGTCTCTGTCTCTAAATACACTATTTCTACGTAAATTCTGATTTCTTCGTTGTCTCACATGTAAATAAACAGCTGCCATTTTGATATATTTAAGATATCCTAAAACTAGGAATGCCCTAAGATGGTCTTAGGACACCTGTATACCTGTTCTAAGTTTAGGATCATATTTAGGACTTGTCTCAAATTGCGACACCTTCGACAAACTGACTTAGGACAAAAAAATTGTCTTAGGACCAGGTTAGGACAAATTTTAGTCTTAGGATAGCTTCGAAAAACCGGCCCCTGCTGTATAATGCAATTAGCACAAAGCACAGGTAAAATTTTCCGTACCTTCGCTTATAGCTGGCGACGTCTCGACATCAGTGAAATAGTCTTCATTTGGACGTAAACCCAATTACTCAACTAAACACCATTACTTAACTCATTTTCCAAGTAAATGGTTTAACTGAATATTAATTTAGTATATCTTACGTGTCTTTCTTTGCACCCATAGCTGTATCGTATAAGAGTTCCAACTACTTTTACCGAGTTCCAACAAACCTAAATAAACGTTAAAAAGAAGTTAGCTTGGTCATTCCTTAAATAAAAACCGAAGTATTGAATTAGGGCAATATACAGGTAGAGTTGTTTAACGTACCACGCTTGTTAGTGGCACGAAGCATTGGTTTATTTAAGGTCTCTTCAGAAGGAAACCGTGACTTTCATTTCTTAATGCCGAGTGCTTGACGAAAAGACAGTCACTTCAAATTTTCAAGTCTTGGTCCGACCCAGTTGGGGTTCAAACCCACGATATCCCACTTACTGAGCTAGCACTTTATCAACTGAGCCACCGCAGTGGTGGAATATTCATAGAGGCTGGTCAATCCAAGCATGGGTAATTTAGAAATAGCAATTAATACATACACATTATATAGGCGAATAAATGTTTTTAAGGATGGTTGCGAACTTAACTTTGTGTCTCCTATTTATAAATGTACTGGTCCATAATAAATATTTAAATTAAAAGTCAAGCTGACAAGTCAATGTTGTTTGCCTTTACCGATTGTCTTTTAAGTTTCAATTTGTCTTAAAACTTGCATAAAGTCCAACCTGTCTTAAAGGTCATCTCTGTAAAGGTCACCTGCTTTTAAAGGCAAAAGTAAAATTGTATCTCAATTGTTCTTTACTCATATTATTTGAACCTGAATATTAAGGGCACTTTCACTGGTTCGCTTTAGTTCGCCTTTATTGGAAGGTTTGAGTGTATACTATACAATTATGGGCTTTTTAGTGGTATAATATGGTGTGATATAGACCAAAAAATAGATATTGATCGAGGGGACAGCCAAAAAGTCCGTAACTGTTTTATTATATATATATAATTCAGCCACTGTGGCACTTCGATTTACAATGATTTCTCACACCTGTGACCAGGAAATCTAGCTATTTTACCATTTTCCTATTTCGCCCTGGTTGAGACAGATCACACGAATAATCTCCCGTATTAATTAGTTCTCTTCTTTTAAGTCCGATTCTATGAAAAAATAACAGGCATTCCGGATGAGACAAAATCACTTGCGCACACTAAATGGATGACGTCATTGTCATTTTACATAAGAACGTCAACAAAAATCGATGACATACACCGTATGTGATATACACCGGGTTTTTTCAGAAATACATGATATACCATGTGAGATCAAATGGTCACGTGTAACCATTTTCGCCTATCATAAAGATGGAATTGATTAATTATATAAGATATATTTTACCTGATTATGTGGACATAACGTTTTCTTTGTACAGGCTGATAGACTACTAACGCCATCACAGTTATAACAAAAATCAGATGTGTTGTCTGGCCTCTCTAAAATAAATAATCTTTAATTTTTGTCCCACAATCTTTAAATTAAACATCTTACCTATTCAATAAACTTTATAATTTTTGAAAATGTGTTATATGAGCTATAATTATATAGCAATATATACTTCGCATAAAAATAACACGTTAAATCTCGAGATGTTAGCGTGCAACAAATATCGATTTTTGCACGCTAACTTTGTTCCAGTCCGAGGTTTCCCGAATCATTTTTTTCATACTGCAAGCTTTGTCACATGACGCTGTCGTTTATGACGTCATACGATGATTAATATATTGCACTAAATCTTACATCCATTTGCAAAAACTAGTGTAATATTAATGTATTTTACGACAAAATGGTATTTTAGATGAAATACCTCACGGGAGTAAACGAAATTTATTTTTGCTCGCCAGCTCGTGCAAACGTCGAGTCAACTCGGGACAACATTTTACAATAACAGTTTAATAACCCCATAAAACTGAACATTTATTATCATTAACAAATTATTATTATCATTTAATAATAAAGACAAGAAATTATGATGCATATGGTACATGGGTACTTTAATATTAATGTTGGCAAAATTTCTGCACCTTCGCCTATAACTGGCGACATCTCGATATAAGTGAAATATTCCTGACTGGGACGTTAAACACTATTACTCAACTAATGCAACTCTGATGGTGAATGTTTCCCCGAGGATATCCCAAACTCATTAGGCACTGTCAGAAATATACTATTGTTCTTAATTTCTTGCTAGTTAAACTCTGAAATTCCAAAAAAAAAATAAGTTATACTCTCTCATGAAACGAAGTTCCTAAGATATATTTAATAAAACATATGTGGCCCATTGGATATTTTTTCAACATCTTGGGGAAAAAATTGGTTTCACTTGGTTTCCAAGCACTACCCATGAGGAATGTATTACGAAACGACCGTCTAGTGCTGTAAAATAAAACCGGTATCATCTGTTATTAGACACAGCTATATAGCTATATATTACGCACTTTGAAAAAAATTCAAATTAATTGCGTCATGAAATGGGTCAGCTCAACGCAGTTTGATTTTTTTATTATTTCAAACTGCGTTGAAAACACCTGTGACAAGCCACTTTGAAAAACTACGCATTTTGATTTTTTTTTTTTCAATTCGCGTTGAACTTGTAACTTATCAACGCACGTTGAAGTATTTTTCAAACTGCGTTGAGCTGAACCATTTTTGACACTTGTCCCGGATTTACCGCAAATTTGAATTTTTTCAAAGTGCGTATATTTTTTTTTCAAATTAGGTTGTTACACAGATACTTATGTTCAGATACATCACTTACGTCCACAAAGCATGGTATTACATGGCCTCACAGAGTGGTCATCACAACATTGCGCACAGTTTATTAGATCCCGCCTTTTTCGTTTACCTATGCCACCAGCTAAAGTTGCCATCACGCTGCATATCTAATAAACAGGATAAATTAAAGCACATTTAAAGGTTTTACTTCAAAATACTTGGATTATAGAATTAATGTAAGGACGATGTTGATAATTCCGAAAAAGGGGCACAATCGACCTCGGTTGAAGTGGCTGATGTTACTGGTGTAGCTAGATAAACAGATACTCACATTTCGGAGGACCTGATCCTTCTTCACAAGTAGAAGTTCAAGTGTTTTACTAAATATGCCAGTTTTTTAAAACGTTTGTACCTAATTTTGTATTTTGGATTCTGATTTTAAAACGGATTGATATGTTTGTTTTGATTTTTTTTAATTTCGTAACATACCCTTCTCTTTGCCATGTAGCTATCCACCACATGAAATTATTATCCAACAAATTGTCAAAACTTGATACAAAATCTACTGACCTAATAGGAAAAATATTTTTCACTCATCCCACATTGAATTTAATTCTGTATGTATATTTTAAAGATTTTAACAAAACAACACATATAACAATGCTAAAATATCCCTTCTGTACCTTCTTACTCGGGACAACTTTAAATGTGATGTCATAATTGGAATATTCATGATGATCACATCTGGAAAAACAGTAATATGAACCTAAATGGCAATTCCGGGCTCATTTGGACTTTGGAGTTACAGTATACACAGCCCAAACGAGACCATGAGCTCTAGGATAATAAATTGTAATCACTAAAAACTTCCAAAATTAGTTTTTATGGATTACGAGTATTTAGACATCCTCAGATAAAATACAGATGTTATTGTTTTTGCAACTTCATCTTGTACCTAAATATGCAAGATAACCTACACGCTGCTTTTCCTGCAAAATTTTATCAATAAAATCAGAGGTGTATCGATGAGTTGAAATTGATTTAAAATTGAAAAATTGTACTTTCTGATGCAAGAAACGGAATCAATTACTACTTGTTCTGAACCCAAGTATATTAGACCTCGGGTTAAGATTTCCCTATCTTGCATCAAAAGTTATGATAGATTCTAATAATCAAGTACGTAAAAAAGTGAAAGCCACGAAAAGTAAGCATTTCATTTTAGCTAGCTATGTCCGCCATGTTTGAAAGAAAGAAATAAAAAATATAATAAATCAAAAACAAACACACTATTCCATGTCCGAATCACATCCCAGTAGCAAAGTAAAAACTGGCAAGTTAGGTTAGACATGAACTTTGAACTTCCACCAGGAAAGTGAGGCTGGGTGCTCTGGAAAGGAAAGCACCTCCTGTTTAACTAGCTACAACCGCCACGTGTGTAATCAAAATAGGATTAAAGGAACATGGCCATATCGGACGTCAAAAATATCCAGGGCAATCCTAAACACAGAGACATAAAACTTATCAACAATACTGTGATGACGGCCATAAAACTTTTTCAGGGGCTTGATAAGCCTAGGCTTGCAATATCCCTGGGTCAACATTGTAAGCAGCCGGCTTCGTTGTATAAAGTGACCGTAGTGGGAACAACTGTACCATAGCGTATTAATAAGGAAACAAATACACTATAAGCAGGAGAAACAGATATATTGCTGCATGGAATAGGAAAGTTGACAATAGAAAAATTGGTGTCATCACGTTTGAAAGAAATAAAGAAATAATAATAAAAAAGAAATAAATAAACACACATACTCTACTGCTACGACATCCCGCATTATATTGAATTTTGAGTGTGTCTGTCGTCACCATTTCCAAGTAACATTTCTGAAATATATAGGTACAGTCAAACACAATTCATAAGCATATTCTACTTATATCAAGACGTCTATCATGGTAGCTAATGAACATATACTTTTTAATCAGATTGTTTTCATAAAGGTCTTTTGTTGGCTGCTATGCACTAGATTAATCTTTTCCTCATTGATTGGTAAACTTTAATCTAAATTTGTCTAGTCCTCACAGCAAAAACTGTTTTGCCGCGGAGGTCCTAAAATGTCAATTAAAAATCATATTATATATAAAAATTTCAAATATGTCTCAAAATTTATTTTAGATATGTGATTTTCTATAACTAAGTAACATATCTAGTGGCATGTTAATTCAAAAACAGGTTTACGTATATGAAAACAACATGAACATGTTCTACACGCTAATTTTTTTTAAATGACCCTTAAAGGGTTACATTTTACATTGCTCCATTAAAATTTGATGATCGTTCATGCCATTGCATAATCATCAATTTTTGATGGGATAATAAAATAGATGGATGTAAAAATGTAGATATGAGGTAGACAACAAGTTTTATTGTATTCTTCGAACTAAATGCAATGAAAGTAACACTTTTTTCAGCTCTTTCTAGAAAGAAAATATTCATCATCCTCGTTTGCCATACCCCTACATCACACTGTTGCCGATGTAAGATTCTATTTATATCAAATCAATTACTACAATTTGATAACATAATTATACATTAAAACATACCAGTCCATTATAAAATTACAATTAAAAAAGGAAAGACTTTGAAAACATGCAATTCTAGTAAAACTGATTTTTGACCAGGGAAGTGAGACCAGGTGCTACGGAAAGATCAGCTAGCTCTATCAAGCTAGCCTAAGGAACATAGAACTATGGGTCAACAAATATATTCAGGATACTTTTTGATACGCAGACATCATACATTTTAACAGTATTCTGATGACGGCCATGAAGCGTTTTGAGGGCCTTAATGACCCCATACTTGTATTATCCCAGGACATGTCTTTCCATTTATTTTGTTTTTAGGGTTCGACACTGTACCACATGATCAATACCTCTTACTGTTTTTGCAGAACGTTTAGGGAACGTTAAGGTAACAAATTCATGGAAAAGCATCATTTTACGGGGAACGTCATCTTACACAAATTGATATACATTTGAAATAAGTGTTCCACATAAATATTAGAGGGTATCGCGCTGTGCGGTGGCAAACCCCATTGTTTTAGGCTATTACACGGTGATTCGGCACCCGTCCTTATTTCACCGTTCGAAGTTTCCGTGTTTGACTCACATTGCAAGTTTCAATATCAGGAACAATATGTTTGTTTTTGATTTTTACTTTGTTTGGAATTGTTTTTTTGACATGGATATATATATATTTGGTTTTAGTTATAACTCATACCTCACCAGTACCACATATCACGGTGTTCCGAAGACATTCAGACAAAGTGTTTACTCCGTGACATGCCATGCATTCTAAACCTTAGATGAAAAGAATAATTATTTTAAATTTGATTAAAAATAATGGTATTTTACACTCTAAATTACTTTCAGACATATTTAGGTTTCTTGAACAATTATAAGTTGATAAGAGTTGAGTTTTGGTAAAGAATATTTCACTTATATCGAGACGTCGCATACTTTAGGCATAGGTGTAGGAATTTTGCCTGTGCGTTGCGCTGATTGCATTATTCAGCAGGTTTCTTTATCGTTCTTTAGCGAAAAAAACTTTAAGCTTTGTTGACAGAATATCTTTGTATCGGGTTAAGTGAAATGCACAACTAGATGGAGAAAATGAAGTGTGACCTTATAACCTCTCTCTCTCTCTCTCTCTCTCTCTCTCTCTCTTTCTCTCTCTTAGCATCTCTGAAAAAAATGGGAGAAAGCCAGTGAGTCTTTCCGTCTTTCAATATCTGATATCATCTATTATCTCTCTCTCTCTCTCTCTCTCTCTCTCTCTCTCTCTCTCTCTCTCTCTCTCTCTGAGATGTAAGGAATATTACATTCATTGTAATGAAAGTCAGAACAAAATATTCTTTAACAAAGGACTTCACTGAAATCTTACCATTAATATGTGACACAGTTTCCACAAGTATGAGAGTTACTGAAAATAAAAAATGATTTTTTTAAACTAATTGCAATATAGTGAAAGCAACTGAAAAATCTCTTCTTGCCAGTAACCATTGAAGAACTATCGTCATTTAATTATAGGAATGAAATTGGAAGATTTGAACACTTTTGCACACTAAATAATTCGCGTAGCAAATTATGTTATTTGTGCAAACTATATTATATAATATGTAATTTCATACTTTCATATCAAAAAAATTCTTATAATTCAATTTATAGAAAATTGTAAACAACTAATTTAGAATTTAAACAAAAATATGCCCGTAGCAAGTAAAATTTTTTATCCCTTTGGCGTAGGAATTCAAATGGCTCTCTGCGTTTACCATAAAACGATGACGTCATTGAGAGCCAATCAATTCATGCAAACGTAACAAAAGAAATCTGACAAATAAAAATGCTCAATACATAGGAGAATTAAATTGTAGCTAAATCACTAAATCGTCAACAGTGAGAAAAAGTTCTTTTTAGGGATTTGGACTTACAATTGCATTCCTCGAGATATATATTTTTAGATTTGAAATTTCATGACTTTAAACGTAAGTATTTGGTTGTTTGGTTTGGTGCATATTCTGACATTTGTCGAAAAAATTTAGTTATGAAATAATGAAATTGTTCTAAAATGTCTTTAGTAAAAAAAAAAAAAAAAAAAAAAAACGCATTCCCTGTTATATTGCATTGTTAAATATTCAATGGTATTTTTTTTATTTTAAATTTTTGAATGTCAGAGTTTGACTAAATTAAAAAGTAGCGGAGAAATCGAGAATCCGCGAGTTAAAACAAATAACAGAAGAATATAATGTGATACATTCACTACTCACACATTATATGCATAACATCATTTCATGAAATGAGAACAAGATTAAAATGTATTCTTAAATTATATTTGTTTTATGAATGTCAGTTTTAAGGTTTTTTTATAATTGTTTATGAATTGTGATATTGATTATTATTGAATTGATTAAGTATACGTTACCAGTAGCTGCAATTAGTTTCCCTTGTAACAGCATCTACAATTTACAAAATATGCAGCAATTATTTCAATTACTTACACAAACTAAGTAAGCTAGTCTATCATTTAAAACAATTTCTAAGTCTAAAGGTTTTAATTTTAGTTTGAATGAGTGACCGATCAATTCTATGAATGATTTTGGGAGACTTAGATACGAAAACTCAATTGAATAACTGCAATTGTTACAAAGTTCAGAAAACTATAGTTTCAACAAAACTATCAAATGTCTTCATGTCCGTGAAATACAGCGGCACGGAACGGAACTTTTTATCACGTAGTGGTACCTAACAGATAAAACTCAGTTCATAATTTTGGTAAAAATCAATGCTGCGAAAAGAAACGTAAACTTGAACTGCAACCCATTGTTCAGACCAAAATATGATTATTAATTGCAAGCGTTTTAATCACATATTGGACCGACGAAGTAACTGACTGACGTCGGGCAAGTCAAAAACATTATATGTATTTACTTTTCTTGTATTGAGTGGATTTATAGTCTGCAATTTAGTGTATTAGTAAGGTGGCAAAAACTTTGTTGATGTTAAATGTTGCTTAACGTCGCATCATTAATTTATCAGCTATTCGGGACGGAAACTACTTTATTAATATCTATAGATTAATCTATGAACAATTTCATGTATGCATGTGAAGTGCGACCGTGTTTTAATGTTTTAATATTTAATATTTGCTAGCTCATCGTCAGTACTCCGCAGACAAGCGTATCACTCCCCAAATCACATTATACTGACACATGGTGAACCAGTGAAGACCAACGACAAAAAAGCTTACCCACATGAAGTCCAAATGTGACTCGAAATCACAGTGGGGAGAGACTATGGATTTGTATACTAATTTTTATCTAGGTGGTAGAAATACACTTCTCCGTGTCGGTTCGGCAGTCAGAACAGTTTTACCCTGACTTGCTAAACAAGGTTAAATGTTTTGTCGAATTTTCAGGAAATAAACATACTTATATCTCACACAGATTTAATTCTATTCGCCAGGTGACGTAAAAAAACTTCTCCGTGTCGGTTTGGCAGTCAGAGCATTGACTTGCTTAACAAGGTTAAATGTTTTGTTTTATTTTCTAGTTATACACATACTAATACCTCACACAGATTAGGGGTATTAGTCAGGTGACATAAATAAACTTCTCCGTGTCGATTTGGCAGTCAGAGCATTGTCACCTGACGTGCTAAAATGGTTTGTATTATTTTCTAGTTATACGCATACTAATACCTCTCACAGATTTGGTGTATTTATCGGGTTACAGAAATTCTGTGTCAGTATGACAATAAGACGTTGTTATCTGGACTTCCTAAAGAAGGTTAAATGCTTTGTCAAATTTCTAGCAATACAAATATCTCGCACAGATACAAAAAGAAAACCGAGGTTCCGACAGAAAATGTATATTTTTAGTTTTAATCGCAGACATCTGAAAAAACATACATTGTTAAAATGTTGAATTAATATCATACTAACCTTCTTAATGTCACCTATTCGTACCTGATTATATTATCTATTACGTTATCTTCTATGTACATGGAATCTAGGTCATATATTATATTTAGGTTTTGCAGTTTTCACTATATATAGGTTGACAAAGATAAAGTGGCATGTCCGGACAGTTTAGTGTTTATAAACACAGCATGTTAACACGGGAAAAGACTTCCATTACATAAAATTATTAAGCAGGAGCACACCTGCGGAATTGGCTCAGTTGTCTTAAGTTGTTGTGTTATCGTGGAGTGTGTAAGTTACAGAGCGCAAGTTCGATTCCCAAATTTTTTTAAAATTTTATGTTTACTTTATCTTTGAGTCAAAGACTTTTATTTCAAGAAAAATTAATGTTTTCTTTAAAAAGACATAAACGTCGGAATCAAGCCATTTCAAATATTTCTGTAATTTTATTTCATTTATTTTTCTTTGACGTCCGATGATCACAGGGAGGGTTAAAAAAGCCATGTCTACATGTTTAGAGACTTATTGAGTTGAATATTTCTTGTGTTTGATAATTAATGTTTAATAGAATAGACATTATAATGTCACTGCTTAGTTTTGTGTGGTAGTGCCTAAAAAAATTTCATAAAATTTCCAAAAAATGATGGATGGGCAGTTATTGGTAATTGAAATGATAAAACGAGCAAAAAAAATACGGAAAATACTAAGATTAAAATGTGAAACGATGCGAGGGTTCGAACCATCGCCTTTTTGTAGTAAATCAAGACATATAGCTTGTACCACTGAGCTACCTCAGCGATATAAATGAGCCACTTTATCTTTGTCGACCTATACTGACATAGCATTCTTTATTTTGATGCGTAGTTCTTGTATGGTTGTAGTATGTGGAAAGCTTTGGGTTCGAACAATTACCCTTATAACACGCTTGAATGACTGCTTCTAGACAACTTAACACGGCGCTTTTTTGTATGGTCTGTTCTTAGGGTCCTTTGACTTGTATTTCAAACAAAATATCTATTGACCTTTAAACTTCTCAACTGAGGAAAAAAGAGTTATCAAAAAATCCAAATCAAAACTAAATATGCTTATATATGTCCATCCCAAAATCCCAAAGCGATTTCAAAACTCGAAAAATGAGTTAAACATGTGAACGTTTTAGCAGCATAGTGAGGTCGGATGTTCCGGATACTGACATTTATATATTTGAAATCCCACAGCTCAACGTGCCTTTCGTTCTCCATTTAAATTCTATACGTGGCTGGTGAAGCTGAATTAGAAATGAGGTACATACACATCCATGACATAAAGTCTCACTTCCCCTATTGACGTTCACGAATTCAACTAATTGAAAAGTTTGTAAAATTTGCATTTAGGATTGTGATTTGAACATTGATCGGTACGTCATATCCAGGCGATACTTCAAATACCGATTTTAATATTAAAGTCTGCAATATAATTTAAAGAACTAGTCTTGCCGTCTGAGAGACTAAGCTTGTAAATATGGATCATGTTGAAATAATTAAAATAATTCGATTGAGGCCATGATGTTTATTGTCCCAGTCGCTAAAGATAGAGTGACTGTCATTTCTTGGATGGTTGAAGAAACTGTTGCACCCAGAGAAAATTTGCAAGCGAATAGATAAACTTTTTTCACGTAAGACTTTGCATGAATTGATTGACGTCCCAGTATATATCACTTAGATCAATAGGCGAAGGTGCAGAAATTTTGTATGTGCCTTGCATACAGCACGGTGTTTTTATTGTGCTATGCCTACCGTGACACAAGACTGCGTCTTACAATCAACCGCCACTTATATTTTGTAATGCCGTGTGCTTGGTGAAAGAACAGTCACTACCAATTTTCAAGTTTAAGGTCAGATCCAGTCAAGTTAATGCGATGCTAATTTAATATAGTCGCTATTATCCTTTAGCCGGCGCCTGATTTGTGTTAGCAAAATCCCTGCTAATATTGTTTGCCTGTTTTTTGATAGTTTTTTTTTATAGATTTGAGTTGCTTTCCTAACTGCAGTCATACTTGTCTAAACAGATGACCCAAGGGAACAGTAAAAGTAGCCTTTATGGACAGGTGATCTTTATATACAACAATTGGAATAAAATTTTACTGGCTTTTTTAAGCAGATGGCCCTTACATGGAGAGGGCTTTTAATAAAAGTTGGACTGTTATCAATTTCAAATTCATTCAATTTTATACTTCATCCTATATTTCATAATATTCCTGAAAGTGTTCTGTATTATAAATTATTTTGAAAAAAGTTATATTTCTATTAATAACGGGATAGTGGCAGTAATTATTAATTTATTCTCCTTTAACACTCTTCATGTCCAAAAAAAATCCACGATGCAACTTAAAGTTAAAAAATAATTCAGAAGTAAGAATGTTGTAAGCCAATGGTTACAGTATAAAGATTTATGCCGTTCATCACAATATTATTGATAGGTATAATGTCCTTCTTTCCAAAACATTCCTAAGAAGTCTTGGGTTCGAACCCCAGGCGGATCTGACCCTAGACTTGAAAGTGGGTAGTGACTGTTTTCTCGCCATTACCGAATGAAAGTCACGATTCTTTCGGATGGAAACATAAAATAAAAGAGGTCCCATGTCGGAGTAGGCTTTGCACGCTAAAGAATCCTGCTGTATAATGCCATCAGCGCAACGCACAAGCAAACATTTCTGCACCATTGCCTATAACTGGCCACGTCTCGATATAAGTGAAATATTCTTGACTTGGACGTTAAACACCATTACTCAACTCAACTCTTTCTTTCTAAAACAAGGTTATTTTAGACGTCACAAAGTACATTTAGTAAAAAAAAATCAAATGAATGATCAAACTAGGAGTTTAACATTAAGTAACTAAATATGTCCTTTATATATCCAACGTGTTTTGTTCCTAAATAAAAATATTGGTCTACAGAAATTTCTCAATCAAATACACTACCATCCATAAATAATAATACATGTTTAAAACTGGTCCTATTACACCAGACTCAAAATCATCACAAAAAAATTGTTGAAAACATCATTATGCTAAAGCCAAATATTTTTCGGCTAAAATAGTGTTTTTATCTTGTAAATATATAATTTTCCCAAATTTTTATTTTTTTCCAAAAAATTGCAGATCATAAAATTAAAACATTACTCAAATACAAGAAAAACTTCAATATTTAACTAAATGAACAAATTTGGAAAGATAAATATAATGTCCACCTATGGCAAATATAAATTTGTAAAGTTATTCATGAATGGTAGTGTAGAACTAAACCGTGTGTCTGGAATCAAAGCGCCTCTCATCGCTTAGGTTCAAATCCTTCTTAGACAGATCTTAATATCAGAATTTGTCATATCGTTTGCAAAAAGCAGATGATTTTTTCCAGATATCTACATCAATCAAAATCAAGCATAATGACCCGAATTATGTCCGAACTACAATCGATACGCAAAGTGAAAACCTTGAGCGACCAAGTTGGGTTAAACACGTGAACGTCCACTAGAGAAGTGAGGCCGGGTAGGCACTATTTATTGAGAAAAAGTAGTAGAAAAAAGAACAATCTTTTTATGGAGTAATCCACGTTTTATTAAAACAACATAAACTTAGTTACAATCAACACTATACAGGAAAAGATAACTTTAACTATATATAACAATAAATAAATAGAAATATGTCAATATCCTAACGTTTTTACCTTTTTTTTCCTTAAAAAATGAAAGCTTTTATTAGGTCCACAATTAGATCATGTTGTAAAAATCAACAAAAAGCATGCCGATCAATGTTTAGAATCAAAATAATAACTGATGCTGGAAAACTAAGTGAAATACGCGATCTTCGAACAATTAAGCGAGGTCAGGTGCTCCGGAAGGGTAAGCACATCCTTCGTATCCATCTATACTCTCTAAGTGTGGCATGGAATGTATAATGAACTGGAATATAATGAAATTTTGTAATTAATTCCTTTCGGTTCAAATTCATCTTGCATCCAAAGTCGGGTAAATTTTATAATAAATATGATAACTTTTACGAAGGAATATTTTATTGTTTCTTTTCACCAATCTCTCGACAATCCTTGGTGCATTGACAAAGAACAATAAATCGTTAAATCAAATAATGCGGCGAATAATTTCTTTGTTGTAAAACAGCAATTTTGATGATTTCACCATTTCAAAACATCTCCAAACCGGAGAATAGTAATCAAAAAACGGAAATACAAATCATTGTCCATTTATTTGTCGTTGCTTAACTTTCAAAGAAAAATATATAGGTTTTTTAAAATTTTAAAAAGTAACATCCATGCCACATATTTAAAGTGTAAAATGCCAATTCGTCCAATTTCTTGAACGTTGATTAATTACTTACATATTTGAGACTGTGACATCATAAAACACACAGGTATAGGCAAACAACTTTGACCTGTCTGTTTGACCTTTAATTTAAATATTTATTATGGACGACTGCATTTATATATAGGAATCACATGGGTTTATTTTGTATACATAATAAAACCACTTATCATTTATCCTTAGTACACAGTATTAACTGCGAATCCTACTACTACCAATGTAAAGGATGTAAATACTCCTACTGAAACATCATGCGTATATTTGCATGTATTGTTTGATTTTATTTTACATAAATGTTTATATAGTGGGAATAATTAACAAAAGTTTCGTGTAATAGTTTTGCTAAAAAAGGTTAATCTTTCTACCACTTAAGACAGTCATGCTATTTTTAATTATGAAAAATTATAAAGTTATCAAGTAGGTATAATTAAATTGAAATTTCGATTTTATTAAATGTATTACTGTAAATGTAATTGTATTCGCGGTGTACAATTTTTTTTCTTTGGTGGTTGCAAATCATACGCGACAAAAAGGGGAACCAGGTGTGAAAAATATATATTCTCGACCGTAAAACTCAATATCAGAAATCTGCGAAAAGTACAAAACCGCGAAAAATTTAACCCATGAAATTGAATACATTTATACTAGAACAATAAGTAAACAGAACATAACACAAACACAAACTTTAATCTGACTTCCATACACGTTGCGGTAATTTTCCAATGCAAAGTGTAAGCAAAATATTTAAAGCACTTAAGAATACAATGAATATTATTTAACAACTTATAACAAACTACGTTTAACAAACACAAAACGTTATAACACGTAGATATTCTGAGTAAATTTTAGAATTTTACTTTTAGACAAACATAAGCTTAATTGTGATTAAGTATGAACAGTAAAATTGTTTAATACACAAAGTATTTTTAAAGTAAATTATAATTATATCAAATACTGGCATACCAGCTCATGTCCAGAAAAAGACCAAGAAAAACCAAAACAATCAATGTGTTGAAATAATGATTAAGTACATTGTATTGATAATAAATAACAAACATAATCAATCCATGTCAAAATCATAAAAGTGAAAACTTTAAAATAGGCAAATTTAACACGTTAACTCTCGTCAGGAAAGTAAGGCTAGGTATTCCGGAAGGGTTATCGCTTCCAGTTTAAGGAATCAGTGTAAACTATTTATATTGGTCAATTTAATCAATATATTTAACACATTTAACATCATAGTCAAAATTTAATGTATCCTTGGTTTGCTAAATAAGTTCTAAAACACTGATCAACATATTAGTCGATGTGTAAAATTTAGCGGTTTTATGCCGTGTGGAACCAAATTATTTTATCTATGACCCCATAGATAGAAAAAAATTACATCATATAATTAAATTCAAAAATAAGTTCAATATTCAAAACATTCATGTAATCTTTTATTAAATTATACACATGAAACAAAAAAACCAGCGCATTAAAACAAAAAATGGCGCATTAATTAAAAGCGAAACACAGCTGATTGCCACTGGCAACCATGTAAACAATACGTCAATGACGTCATCAGAGAAATAAAAAAAAGTAGTTCCGGCATGCTTAAAAAATTCTGTCTATGGGACCATAGATATAAAAAATTTACAACACTGAATAGTATTAAAATTTAATTATTTGAAATTAGATTATTATGTAATTGCACATTATACCAGTTTTAATTTTACAGCACTAAACGCCTGAATTTCATTACAAATTCTCTTTTTTAGTGCTTAGACCATATTTGTGAAACCATACTTTCTTCAAGGGTTTGGAAACAATATTTAAAGGGCCAAAATATTTTTAACAAAAATAGCTAGTTAAATACTTTTAACAAGGGAATATATCGTAATTTGGAAGAATTTCATATTTTAACTAGTTAAGAAAAACGTTAAAAGAATATATTTATGTATGTTAATTTCGTCCTATTATGTCAGTATATCTTTAAACTGTCCAATACCACAGTTACAATTTTAATTATATTTGGTTTACTTAGTTCTTGTCTACGAATTAGTGGATGTGTAATATTGAGTCTACAATTAAGATTAAATATGTAAATGCGTAAATATCTAATTATTTTTACAACAAAAACAATTTAAATAGTGTTATGTAAATAAATTAAAAATACTTGTTTTTATATTAAGGTTGAAACGTAGTTCGAGTGTATTTGTCTTTCGTAGTTTTAGTGAATCAGAAAAGAACAGAAATAGCTCTTTAAGTCAGCTGTTTAAAATATAATCTTTTATTCGAAAGATTGGAGTTTATAGTTTGATGTAGTGATTTCATCAGTTTTGCTTAGACTATCCAATAGGCAGACATATAAGGCACTTATACGTTTATGTAAAATGGTGACTTTGTAAAAAGTTTTTTATCATTTTTAATCTGAATACAGAAATACAATGGCAATTCAAAAGTAAAAATTTTTCTATCATTTTCAATCCGCATACAAAAAAAAAAAAAACGATGAAAATTTAAAAGTAACAAATTTTTCTATAATTTTAAATCCGAATAAACTAAAACAGTCATAATTCAAAAGTAACAAATTTTTCTATCATTTTTAATCTGAATACACAAAAGCAATGATAATTCAAAAGAAACAAATTTTTTACCATTTTTCTGAATTTATTTAAACAATAATAATTCAAAAGTAACAATTTTTCAACCATTTTAATCCGAATACACAAAAGCAATGATAATTCAAAAGTAACAATTTTTTATCATTTTAAATCAAAATATACAAAAGCAATAATAATTCAAAAGTAACAAATTTTTCTATCATTTTTAATTCGAATACACAAAAGCAATAATAATTCAAAAGTAACAGATTTTTCTATCATTTTAATCCGAATACACAAAAACAATGGCAATTAAAAAAAATAACAATTTTTTCTACCATTTTTAATTCGAAGACACAAAAGCAATGATGATTCAAAAGTCACATTTCTTACCATTTTTAATCCGAATACACAAGAACAATGATAATTCTAAAGTAACAAATAAGTACCAAAGACCTACAAAGTAAACACTAAAACATTTAAACAATAATAAAACCACACCTCTCATAACCTTATTCAAAATTGGAATATCTCAACTACCCTCGTTTGATTTTTATGCTTCAATCTTCATTCTTGCATTTTCATTATCCTCAATTATCGCCTACAAAATATAAACGAATAAATTAAATAAATAATATAAAGTCAAACCTGCCTTAAAGACAACCTCTATATTAGGACCAAATCCTTTCAAAGGCCAGTACAATTTTATCTCAGTTGCTATTTCTTAAGTTTATTTTAACTTGTATATAAGGGTCACTTGCCCATAAAGCCACTTTTGCAGGTTTTCCTGGGTACTAAATATTAGGACCAAATACTTTTAATGGCAGTAAAATTTTATCTCAGTTGCTATTTTATTCAGTTGATTTAACTTGTATATAAGGGTCACTTTTCCAGGTTCCCTTGGGTACCCTTTATGGACAGGTTTGACTGTAGATATATATTTACCGAATCATTTACCAAACATTTCCGCACTCATATTTACAATTTGCGAAGCATTAGCATATTAAACAAATAAAAACTAAACATACAACTCCATGTCGAATCACAATCCTATTAGAAAAGTTACATTTAACACATTACTATCTTATTAGCTACGTCTGTCAGGTGTTATTTATTAAAAAATTACAGTAGATATATCGAATACCACAGATAACTCGAAGTAATTTTTTGTCCCGACCGGTGTTCAATATAAACTATGTAAATACAACGTCGATAACTCAAATTCCTATAATTCGAATACCCCGATAACTCTAAGTAATGTTAAACAACCTTCTAAAACTAGAAATATTTTTAGCAATGAGTTATAAATAGAACGATCAGTGAAGTGGTCATAGGAATTAATCCGCCATTAGCTATAGGCTTATCATAATCCAATTTATGAGAAGAGTAGTGGTACAGATCAAATGTTCCGCCACTGTATTAATTAGTATCAATTAAAGGATAAATTAGTCTCTGTGCCGTAATTGGTCATCCTTCAACTTTAAAAACTCGAACACCCCGATAACTCGAAGTCATAATCAAAGTCCCGTGCACTTCAGCACTAGGCTGTAGTTTCGGAATACCGTTCCTCAAATGTAGTGCTTGGATCAAAAGTAGAGAATTCAAATATCTTTAAGAAGTTGAAATGAAGGATTGAAATATCTGTTAACAAATACAAAAAGGAAAAGGAAAATAAAAAAATTAAAGATGAATATAGAGACCATGCAGATAATAATAGTAATACTAGTTTTATGGGGGTTTTAAGTAACGCTCTTTCTGGTTGATTTAACTGTAAGCATTTATTTTTTAAATTAATCTTAACAGAAATCTGTATTTTTCATTTTTCGGTGGAAATTAAGATTAAATTTATGGTACAAATGGAATAACAAACGAGCATATCAATCCATCCATGTCCAAATGACAGCCTAAAAACAAAGTTAGGGCCTACGAATGGCAAATAAAACACCATGGAAGTAGGGCCGTTTGCTTCCGAATGGTAAAAATTTACTTTTCATCTAAACCACGTGTAAGACTGTTTCGGTTGTCTTCTTTCCTTAGCTAAATTTGGTAAAATATATTTTGGTCCTTAAGGTATCTTTTTAACATATTAAAACTTTGGATGAACCTCTACTGTTGAGAAGTCATATTTTGAAACGGCCGTCTAGTGATGTAAAATTAAGACTGGTATAATATGCAATTTAAACTAATGAGCCGGTATTTCTGCTGATGGTTGATGTTTCGAAGATATCACCAACTCAGTAGGTTATATTTGTGTATTATTGTCAGTATATAGTATTATCTAAATTTTCAGCGAGTTAAAATTTTGAATTCCTCAAAAAGTAAGGTATACTGTCTCATGCAAAGTATTTCCCTAGCTTAATTTGGTGAAATATATTTGGCCCTTCGGGTATCTTTTCTACATCTTAAAAACTGGCCCAAGCACTACTGATCAGGAATCGCATTCCGAAACGGCCGTCTAGTGCTGTAAATTGAGACTAGTAAAATGTGAAATTGTTACAACGGAATTATTACAGGTTACATAAACTGCCATTCATAAATAACTTTACAAGTTTATATTTCCCATAGTTCTAAATCACAACGATCTATCAAATTTTGTACATTCAATTAACATATTGAAATTTATCCTGTATTGAAAGATCTATCTAAACTTAATTATCTAAATGCATGTGATAAAATTTATTTTTGTTGTCAATCAATTTTCTTGGAAATTTTGACATTTTGAGGAAAAATATAAAAAACTTAATAAAATTATATTTTTTAAGTGAAAAACATTTTTGTTGACAAACTCTCAGCTTTAGAACAATAATGTTTTCAACAACTTAATTTTGTGAAGATTTCCAGTGTCTTATATTGGGACCAGTTTTAAAGATGTATGGTAATTTATGTATAGGGCAGTGCATAATGAGTGAGTTTTACCTCTACTTTACTTTTTTGTAGTGGTTGTTTTCGTGGTTGTTGGTTCATTTCTGCCGGAAAGGCCTGTAATAGCAAAAGTATGTACTAAAAAACAAACATACTAATCCATGTCCGAATCATAATCCAGAAGCAAAGTAAAAACGTGTGTAATCAAAATTGTGTGAAAGGAACATGGAACTATGAGACGTCAAATATACCCAGGGCAATCCTGGACACAGAAATATTAATCTTATCAAAAATACTGTGATAACAAACATTTATCAAAGGTGCAACATGTGCAATGCGTACACATTTGTAATACGTTACTAATATTTGGTTGATGTACAGTGTGCAATACCAATGTTTGATAGATATAAGGTTTGGATTAAACAAAAACGATCCGTGTTCAAATCAAAATCTAAAAAAACAAAGTAAAAAATTGAAAACTGGTAAAGTTAGCTAAGTTATTATAAATGCTTGGATTTTATATTGCAATTGTAAATGAAGAACAAACACTAGTACTATGATATGAAATTTCCAGTTTCAGTTTTTGTTTATAATATTTATATTAATAATCATAATATTTATTTTCCCTTCTAAACTGTAAGCTCTATTTTCACTCGTCTGTCTATTCCAAACGTAGGGATAATTTTAATGTTAACTTACCGAATGGTGCTGGTTTAAGGTCATCTGAAATTAAAAACTGTAAAGTATAAACTATGATTCTAATGCAAAGATTTTGTAAACAGGATTTTGATTGTACCCAGACCGCAGTAACATCTACGTTTTACGGTCGGAGTTATGACGTCGCGTGCTGTCTAGGCTACTTTTACGTCATGTATTCCTACACGACGGTACACGTGCTTTTGTTTACAAAACGCAATGACATAAACATCGTTGTAAACAAAGGTTTTGTTAAATTTAAACATCGATATTTATTTGGCATTTGTATTTCGAAGAATAATATTATTATACCTTTAGATATCAGTGCTTTAGTGATAGAACTATATTTGTGTTGTGGCGTAACGATACAGGTTTAAAACTGTAGCATCGAAAATTTATATCATTTATTCAATTAATTTGAGCATTATTTTTATTTGCATTAGAATGGAGATAACTATGTTACATTTGAAGAGTTCCGGTCGTAAAACGTGGATTTTACCGTCCACAGTCAGTGTCGGAACATTGTGGGCATGGCGTCAATTGTACACTGTGTCCCACTAGATTTATTTTTAAATTGAAAATTTCAAAAAAAAAAAGTATTTTGTAACGAGATCTACTTGGAGACCGGGGTCCACCTAATCCATTTTTAAATTGGCAGTTCAACAACGGAAACATAATGAGATTCTATTTTTTTTACTTTGATCGGTCTGTTTCAATTGCTTTTTAGTTGTAATCGTCCTTTTAGCGACCACAGGCATATTTTTTTCGAATTCAACAGTTGTTTTTGGCGTGGACTAAGACAGGAAACCTCGGTTTTGAAACCGAGACATTATTCTTGTATTTTTTTTTATATTTTTTTTTACAGTTTTAGTATGGTCAAGAGATGAAAATCATCTAGGGAAATTTCCAAGTCTCGATTGAGGTTCGAACCCACAACTGTTGATATTGAAAGCAAGCGACAGTGCCACACGGCCATGTCCGCATATATCATTCATGTATAATTTACCTGGATTCGGCGCCTGTTTGGCAGTGGTCGTAGTCACAGGCGATTCCTTGACAAATTGAAATCCTGCAAAATTATTTTCAATAATTATTTCTAACAGTGTGATTATCATGATATTGTATAAGAAGAAACACTAGCGGAAGAAAACTATATGTGTGGTTTGTTCTTCAAAAATAGGAAGAAAAACGGTAAGAATTTTTCTCAAGGTTTTGACTGTAGCAAAAGTGTACCAAAGGAAGTAACAACTTATCGCAGAGAGGATATATTGGCAAAAGGATTCACCGTGAAAATCATGAATATTTTTGCTATGCGAGTGTTTCTTCTAATACTATATAATGTTTTATTACAGATCATATTGACATGACAGAAATAGAATGCAGAAGCAATCAACAGAAACAAACATACCTGTCAATGTTCAAATCACATTATACAAAAAACTTAGTATTAGGTTTAAAACTTGCGAATTTAGTTAAACACACGAAGACGTCACATACTTTCATATTCCTGTCATTTTGAAATTTGAAATAAGTTCCCACTTTGAGGACTTTGTACAAAAAATAGGCTGCTTGCAAATAAATTGTTGACTCGGGGATATTGCAAGCCTAGGCTTATCAAGGCCCTCAAAAAGTTTTATGGCCGTCATCACAGTATTGTTGATAAGTTTGATGTCTCTGTCCAGGATTGCCCTGGATATATTTGACGTCTCATAGTTCGATGTTCCTTTCACACGATTATGATTACACACGTGGAGGGTGTAGCTAGCTAAACAGGAGGTGCTTACCCTTCCGAAGCACCCTGTCTTACTTCCCTGATGGAAGTTCGCGTGTCTTATCTAACTTGTCAGTTCTAAAGTGTTTACTTTGCTTCTGGATTGTGATTTATGTTTGTTTTTGATTGAATACAGCGGTGAAAGATATAGCTAGCTAACAGGAGATGATTACCGGAGCACCCCATATCACTTCCTTAATATAAATTGACGTTTCTATCAACTTGCCTGCTTTCACCTTTTGATTTTTATGGTTTAGAAATGGACCGGCATGTTTATTTCTATTTTAAGTTAGAAAGTGCGTACGTAATTGACGTAAGGATATTGCAAGTTTATGCTTATAGGCCCTCAAAAAGTGACTGCCATCACAATATTGGTGATATGTCCCAAGGATCCATTTTCGTTTTTATTCCAAATCTTAATTAAACACGTGGGGGATGTAGCAAGCTAGCCTAACAGGAGGTGCTTACCCTTTCCAAATTAACCTATCTTACTTCCTGGAATTTTACGTGATGGTTTAAAGTATTCACTTTGCTTTGCCTATTAGCATTTCGTTACTTTGCTTTGGGATTGTGCTTTGTACATTGATTGGTATGTTTGTTTTTACCTGGCTTTGGGAATGTGATTTTGACATGGATCGGTATGTTTGTTTTTGGTTTATTTTTCGAAGGTTATTGCTGCTGTATTTAGAGTCATCGGAGATCTCCTGAATGTAAGAGCAGACTCGTGACTGAACGTTAAATACATCACTCAAACTGTCTCAGATGTGAGTGCCTAGTAAACTTCTAAATTAAATCTGTTCGCTTGTTGCTACTTTTGTTTTTGAAACAGGCAAACGCAATTAAATTCAATACATATGTCGGGGTGGTTTTTCACTACGATCATAATTTCCACTTACTTGTTTGTTGAAATCCCACTTGATCTGCAAAATTATAAAAACAAAGATTTTAATACTTAATATAAGATCAAGTATTTTATTTTAGAGGTCCGTTTTGATTTTCAGTTTCAATTTAGGACTTAATCACTTTACAACCATAAACTCGTACGGTAGTAACTTGTAAACTTCAAAATAAATAATACAATTTCGGAGAATTTTGACATATATCCGATTGATAAAAAAATGCTGCCATAGTCCAAGAGTAACACTTTATATAATAAAGCCATTTTGTTCCAGGTGGATTTTCAAAAGAAGTAAGGTTATTTTAGAGTAAAGTTGACAAGAAAGCTGTTTTACCCATTATATACTAAAATTATGTTTATATTCTGGCAATCAACTGTTAACCTTAATGTTTTAAGTGTATTAGTATTCGTATTTCCTATTATCAAACGGATTGATTAAAGATTTCGAACTACTCTGTAGAACACCAACATAATGATGTTTTTCTACCTTTGAATAGTTGAGCTGAGTAATGGTGTTTAACGTCCCAGTCAAGAATATTCCATTTATATAGAGACGTCGCAAGCTATAGGCGCAAGTGCGGAAAATTTGCCTTGTTCGTTGCTCTGATAGCATTATACAGTAGGGTTCTTTCGCATGCCAAGCCCACCGTGACACGTTTATTTTAAATTCTCATCCGAAACAACCATGACTTTCATTTCATCATGCCGAGTGCTTGGCGAAAGAACAGTTACTACCCACTTTCGAGTCTTGGGTAACACCCGGTCGGGGCTCGAACCCACGACATTTCACTTACGGAGCGAGCACTCTATCAACTGAGCTACCGCAGTGGTCTACCTTTAAATAGTTACACACTATAAAATCAAAAATATCTTGATAGCTTCCCAATGTTGTGCCAACATTTGAAAATAAACAATTGTAAAATAACCCAATCCTACATTAAATATTGCTCTAGGGTTATTTGTGTTTCATTTACATTTTATTTCTTGTCAAGTGTTAAGAAAACTATTGAATAATGGGTTTCGCCGCTGTACCACGTGATACCCTCTAACGTTTGTGCGGAATACTTATTCCCAATAGATATGGAGACGACGTTTTCCCGCGAAACGACGTCATTCCGGGAATCAGTGACGTTGACGTTTTCCAAAACGTTCCGCAGAAACGCTAAGAGGTATTGATCACGCAGTGAACCCCATTATCCAGAAACCTTTCAGTCTATTTAACCCTCTTGCTGCCAAATTATTTTCAGCGCAACGTTGGCAGTGCCAAATTGAAGTTCACAATGCGAACTGATATGACGTCAACAATATATTATGAAGTCAGACGCGTTTGTATTCTTATGACGTCATTAATTAATTGTAGATTATAATCTCAATAGTCAACATTTTTTTCATTTTTATAATTTTGCAAAAAAATTATAAGTCTATCTTCGTCTTTTATCTAAGAGTTGTCAATTCCGTTAAAAGGACATATGTGTCCGTATGGCAGACTGCCGGTAGAGGACACATATGTCCGTGTGGCAGCAAGAGGGTTAAGAAGTGTATTTGTGTAGGTCCTAGTGTTAAAATGCTTATCAGTTTGCTTGCCGAAGGTAAATGGTTGGTTGGTTGAATGTTGCTTAACGTCGCATCAGCAATTTTTCAGCTATTCGCGACGAGAACTATTTAATTAATCTCTATGGATTAATCTATGAACAATTTTTGTGTATGCATGTGAAGTGCGAGTGTGTTGTATGGTCTGCCTTGTACTAGCGCGCACTCAAGGCGACTTTACCGTGCTAGCTCACAGAGTCAGTACGCCGCAGACGAGCGTACCCCTCCCCCAGTCCATTATACTGATACCAGGTGAATCAGTAAAGGCCAACGGTAAGGAAAATTCACTTTTCCACATGTGGTCCGAGCGGGACTCGAACTCACAGCGGTGAGAGACTCTTGATTTAAAGACTGACGTCTTAACCATTAAGCCACCTCGCCCTCCGCCGAAGGTAAATGATTTTTATAACCCTCTTGCTGCAACACGAAAATATATTTCTCCTATATCGGACAAGAGAATCCCGCGTTTTAATTTTTGTTGTCTTGGCATAGGGTAAGACAAACTATACGCTCTATGACATCATGATATTACTTTGATTTTGACGTCAACAATTTTGATTGTGACGCCATCGGTTGCAAACTCAAGCAATGTTCTTTTTGCTTAAATTTGTGTGATTTTGACCATGAAATCTTGATTGGATACGGGAGAAAAAAAATCAACCATGTTTTGTACTAAATACTATTAGAATCGGTAACAGGTTAAGACTAACTCGTTCTAATATATTTGGTCAAGAACTCGGGAAGCCTCGTTCTGGACCAAATATATTAGAACTCGGGTTAAGATTTCCCTATCTGGCACCACAAGTTGTGATAGATTCTATTAATTTTATACCAAGCAACCAACAGAATAATTCGGTGAAGTATGGGAGAAATAGAAATTTCAATCCTCAGGATTGAAAAAGAAGAATCTCATTCCTCCTGTTGAGATTTCTATGTCTCCACTACAAAGATGGGGTAGATTCATTAAGTCTTCTACCAAAAGCCACAGGGATATGTCCATTCAATGAAATTGACAAAGCTTGGTTACAAGATTAAGTTCTACAGTCCAACCTGCCTTAAAGACCACCTCTATATAAGGACCACCTGCTTATAAAGGCCAGTAGAACTGTATCCCAATTATTCTTTATTCATATTATTTAAACCTGCATATAAAGGCCACCTGCCCATATAGGCCATTTTTACTGGTTCCCTTAGGCATCTTTATAGACAGGTTTGACTGTACTTGTATACTAACAAAATTATAAACATACCACGTTTGGTTGTAGGTGCTATAGTGGATTATCCCTCGAGGGAAAAAAGGGCGGTGAATTTTTCATTAACACCCGTCGTCAAAATTACCATCACGTCGTTAAGGAGGGTGTGGATTCATTAACAACACATCCTTAGATATCAGAATTCATAAAATTATACCAGATTAACTCCCTGCGTTTGACCAATCAAAATTCGAGAAATTTACATGAAATGTAATAAATGAAAATATTGGCTATTGACTACCACTAACTTGTGATGTCATGATTACAATACGCACGTGAAGTCATAACCTATTGATGATGTCATATTTATTAACATTGTGAACTTTAATTTCGTATTTCAATAATGCGTAAAAATTAATTCGCTACTGGCAACGGTAGTTTGAATTTTAAAATGCAACAAGAGGGTTATCTAAAACAACACGTAGAATAACAATTCAGTTACTTCTAGTTGTATGTGTAACGTAAATGCAAGTTAAAATGAAAAAAAAATAGTTATAAAATTCCCTTCCCCAAACGTCGGGAATCGAACTTGGGTCGCCCGTTCATAAAACGAGCGCTCTACCGTTTTGCCTAAAAGGTACCCCCTAAGTGAGACAGTAATAACGACTCTAAACGTGTACATAGTGCATACTATACTATGTAGCTTTATCGCTAAATTTACATTCCTTCTCTTTAGTCCTCGACCCTTGAAGAGGTATCCTAACACATACATATATCATCTTACCATGAAATCAGTTATAGAAGGGCCTTCCCACGGTTCGCCCGTTTGTAAAGCGAGCGATCTACCGTTTCGCTCAAAAGGTACCCCTTAGTGGGACAGTAGTAACGTCTCTTAACCTGTACAAAGTACATACTACAGTCAAACCTGTCTATAAAGACCACCCAAGGGAAACAGTAAAAGTGGCCTGTACAAGCAGGCGACCTTTATATACAGGTTCAAATAATATGAATAAAGAACGATTGCGATACATGTATACTGGCCTTTATAAGCAGATGACCCTTATGTAAAGGTGGTCTTTTATGCAGGTTGGACTGTATATCATGTATCTATATCGCTACATGTGTAAAAGTATGTATGGCTTACGTGCTTGTGCTGGTTTCATTGTTTGCTTAGGTTGGGTTGTAGTTGTTACACGATCGGCCTGCCTTGGAGTTGGGCGTACTACTCCTCCTAAAACGATATTTATATATATATTTTAAAATTATGCCATTTTACAAATTTTAAGATGACAATCAAAACTTAAGAATAGAAAAAGAAATATATTTTACTGGTATTTTTCATAGCAAAACTTAACGAACGATAAGTTATCTCTCTTTAAAAAGAACTCTACTATGAAAACAATCGAATGACGTCATAAAAATATGATGATGTAACAATCACAGTTGTTATGGTATGCTTGAAAAGTCCGAAGAAGGATGAAAACGTCAGCAAAAATGTTATCTAAGTTATTTTTTGTTTTATATAATATATTATGTATTTTTTGTTCTATACAATGTTCAAAAAGTTATTATTATTTGTAACCCTTTAAAGTAATTTCTCTCATAACGATAGGTGAACTCGCCGGGGACATGGAATTGTGTCACCTTTCAAAGAATTTTCTCGCATAGCGATTGGTGATCTTGCCGGGGTACATAGAACGATGTTCGGAAATCTGCCGGGGTACATGAACGCACGCGACGTTTAGTGGTAAAACGGAAGTAACTCGTACATCTCTGACGTCTAGTTACGGTAAACAAACATGGCGACAACGTACGCAAGTCACACAAAATACGAACTGGAAGTTAAGAAGATCCAACTGGTAACGCTTTGAAGGATGACAAAAACGTTATACAGGTATTTGGCAGGTTACATAGCCCCATGTACACCGTCAAAGATGAATGTAGCCTTCGTCTGCGGCTCAGGGTACATAAATTTTTGACGGGGTACATGGGGCCGTGTTACCTACCAAAGCCCTGTATAACTAATAATGTTTGGAAATCTGGGTACATTATTGCACGTAACGTTCAGCGGTAAAAGGAAAGTAACTCGTATATCACGAAAGTCTAGCTACGGTAAACTAACATGGCGGCAACGTATGTAAGTCACACAGAATAGGAAACCGAAGTTAAAAGATCAAACTAGTACCCATTTGAAGGGTGACAAAACTCTATGGGTTGTGGCAGATTACTCGGTCAATATACCTTTTGCAAAAGACCAATGTTTCCTTCGTTTGCGGCTCAGAGTAGATTGGAGCACGTAACTAACCCAAACCTTGTATAAATTATAATGTAAATAGCAAAATTGTTTCGAAAACAAATTAATAAAACTTATTTCGAGATCGTTTCAAATATATATATATATATATATATATATATATATATTGATACGTCAATTTAAGTCGCTAATTTCCTATCTGTTCGAAGTGTTTCGAATCAGTTAGGGTTTTTTCGAATTGCACACTATGCCACATGGCACTGTCGTCTGAATCATGGCTAATGACAAAAATGATAATGCACTAGTTTTTTATATCCTTATACCAGAACAAGTTCAATCATTATGCTGCATATTTCAGATAAAAATAGTTTTTTTCATATGACACACTAGTGGACAGCAAGTGTATCGTATATTTCAGTATTATACAAGGGTTATTGAAATAATATTTATTCTTCCATCTTATATGCCGAAACATTAATATCAATAAGGTCAGCATGGTCAGATGGCGTAATCCCCGACCCTTTTTATTATTGTTACTTTGAATGTCTTTATGATGTCAGTAGGATCAGTTTTTTCAAACCGAGACATTATGAACCCTTGCAGCTGCCATTCATCCGACAGACGTTCCAAACCGAGACATTATGAACCCTTGCAGCTGCCATTCATCCGACAGACGTTCCAAACCGAGACATTATGAACCCTTGCAGCTGCCATTCATCCGACAGACGTTCCAAACCGAGACATTATGAACCCTTGCAGCTGCCATTCATCCGACAGACGTTCCAAACCGAGACATTATGAACCCTTGCAACTGCCATTCATCCGACAGACGTTCCAAACCGAGACATTATGACACCTTGCAGCTGCCATTCATCCGACAGACGTTCCAAACCGAGACATTATGAACCCTTGCAGCTGCCATTCATCCGACAGACGTTCCAAACCGAGACATTATGAACCCTTGCAGCTGCCATTCATCCGACAGACGTTCCAAACCGAGACATTATGAACCCTTGCAGCTGCCATTCATCCGACAGACGTTCCAAACCGAGACATTATGACCCCTTGCAGCTGCCATTCATCCGACAGACGTTCCAAAGCGAGACATTATGACCCCTTGCAACTGCCATTCATCCGACAGACGTTAAAGTTTATCATCAATGTCATTTACATGCATACTTTGTACGCTTGAAATGCAGTTGCAGTCAAGCACAACAAAGAACGAAATGTCAGTCTCATATCTCTGTTTGTGACTCTACCCACTTTTAGTCACGTGACAGTAGAAAATACGCATGCGTCGCATTATATACCATGACATGGCTCCCTTTAATTTAAACACAAACAATATGCAAAAAACCGTATATATGTAAGTATATCTAAAATATTAACACGGAAGATAATATAAACAATTTCACCTCGTGTAAATGTCGAGCGAACACGGAGAGAGAGAGTAATGGTGTTTAACGTGTTTCACTTATATCGAGACGTCGCCAGCTATAGGCGAAGGTGCAGAAATTTTGCCTGTACGTTGCGCTGATGGCATTATACATCAGGGTTCTTTAACGTGCCAAGCCCACCGTGACACAGGACCTCGTTTATTTTAAGTTCCCATCCGAAAGAACCGTGACTTTCATTTCGTAATGCCGAGTGCTTGGCGAAAGAACAGTCACTACCCACTTTCAAGTCTTGGGTCAGACCCGGCCGGGGATCGAACCCACGACCTCCCACATACGGAGCGAACGAACATGGGAGATATCTCCATAGCCATATCTATAATATTTTTATGAATAATTAAGTCAACGATGTTGGTTTTAATATAAATACAATCGTTGTATTGTGAGGCGCATGTTTCACAATCATAAAAAAATAGCAATTTTCCTTAATTAACTGGAATCTGGCTATTCTGTTGTCATAACTAAATAAAAGTAATTAAAGCTACAAGTGAACTTCAAAGTGAAAATTTTAACTCCAACTTATCATTTATGTAACCATAATTAGCAAATTAAATTATTTTTTCTAATTATATTTACATTAATAATGAACTCTAATTACTGTGCGTCAAGACTATTTTGGCATTATTCGTGAATATTTGAATTCGCGTTTGGAATCTTATTGAATACGTGATATGTATGTCCACTTAGAACTATCTGTGTACTGGAAATATCCGCGTAATATTTGACTTCGCGAATGGGATGAGTCGCGAATTTACGCAAACGTAAATAATTGATTTACAGTATGGTTTGTGCAAGTGGTGTAAAATATACCAGTTTTAATCTGGTGTGGTGTTATCTTTATTTGATGTTCATTACCACAAATTTATTGTATACTTACTCAACATTTCGTGTGGCTTAACTGAAATTAAACAAAAAAAAAATTAAAAATAATAGAATAAAAAAAACAAGTCCATACAAATCCATTGCTATATCATCTTTTTAGAAAAAAATTGTCATATAAAAAACAAAATAATAATGCATGTTTAACCACAACCCCAAAACAAAGCAAAACTTTAAAGCTAATGCCATTATTACACATTTACGGATCACTTCGCCGGATTAGCTACGGATACTATCCGGCATCATTCGTGGCAAAGGGCAGAGACAAATGGAGGACGCTTGTCAGTGCCTTATGTTCCAATGGGGATGAAGAGGATAAGTAAGTTGTTGTAAAGTAATTGGGATGGTGGAGAATCCTGCTAAATTACTATTACCATATCATTGAGCAATATTTGATATGTCATTAAAAGACGTATCACCCGACTTGCGAGGCTCGTAAAATGAACGGAACTGTGGGAAAACCGCGAGATACAGCGAAAGTCAAAACTATATCAATTTGGTTTGAATCTTAATATTATTTTGATTTTATTTTCATTAGGAATTAGTTAAGGGACAAAGGGAAGTTTGAACATCCGGGTGTTAGATGTTATGAAGACATTTTAGAGTTAGCAGCCATACGTGATAGAGACTTTAAAAATTGAATGAAATACATTACATATTGGTTTAGCCGTGGTTGTTGTTGTAGTGCTTGAGCCGGGTAATCTTTCTGAAAAGATAAAGGAACAAATCAATTACACAATATCAATTAGCAAATAAAACTAGACATGACGGTCCAAAATCACGAACCCGAAAGTCAACTACAAACCGGTCCATGTCCAAATTACAATGCGAAATGTCAACTACAAACAAACCGGTCCATGTCCAAACTACAATGAAAAATGTCAACTACAGACAAACTGGTCCATGTCCAAATCACAATGCGAAATGTCAACTACAGACAAACCGGTCCATGTCCAAACTACAATGCGAAATGTCAACTACAAACAAACCGGTCCATGTCCACATCACAATGCCAAATGTCAACTACAGACAAACCTGTCCATGTCCAAACTACAATGCCAAATGTCAACTACAAACAAACCGGTCCATGTCCAAATTACAATGCCAAATGTCAACTACAGACAAACCGGTCCATGTCCAAACTACAATGCGAAATGTCAACCACAGACAAACCGGTCCATGTCCAAATTACAATGCCAAATGTCAATTACAGACAAACCGGTCCATGTCTAAATTACAATGCGAAATGTCAACTACAAACAAACTGGTCCATGTCCAAACTACAATACGAAATGTCAATTACAGACAAACCGGTCCATGTCTAAACTACAATGCCAAATGTCAACTACAAACAAACCGGTCCATGTTCAAACTACAATGCGAAATGTCAACTACAGACAAACTAGTCCATGTCTAAATTACAATGCGAAATGTCAACTACAAACAAACCGGTCCATGTCCAAACTACAATGCGAAATGTCAACTACAGACAAACTAGTCCATGTCCAAACTACAATGCCAAATATCAACTACAAACAAACCGGTCCATGTCCAAATTACAATACAAAATGTCAACAACAAACAATCCGGTCCATGTCCAAAATCACAATGCTGAATGTCAACAACAAACAATCCGGTCCATGTCCAAATCACAATGCGGAATGTCAACTACAATCAAACCGGTCCATGTCCAAACTACAATGCGAAATGTCAACTACAGAAAAACTGGTCCAGGTCTAAATTACATTCCCGAATGTCAAATATAAACATAACAATCTATGTCAAAGCTCCAACATATAACATAAACCACAAACATACACCTCCATGTCAAAATTTCTTCTACGTCGACGATTTCGATTTCTTGTGAAAGATAAGCACCTCTTTTTTAGCGATTTACAAACTCTTCATATCCTTATATCTTTATTTTTCTTTTTATTGCTTTGAATTTATGACCATTTTCCAAACAGTCTTGTACAGTCAAGCTTCATTTAAAACACGTACAGGTCGGCATGGCTATGGCGATGTTACGCCACAGTTGAGATTATCTCACTTATTTCCCCTTGTGGAAGTTCACTTGTCTAACCTTTCTTGTCAGTTCCAAAGTTTTCACTTTGCTTCTGGATTGTTATTCAGACATGGATTAGTATGTTTGTATTGATTATATCATTCAGTTCTAGGACAGTATTCAGGGGCGGATCCAGGATTTTTTGAAAGGGGGGTTGAGAACTATCCAGGAATTTTTGAAAGGGGGGGGTTGAGAACTATACAGGATTGTTTTTAAAGGGGATGAGAATTATATAAATGCTAGATGCGAGCGCCGAAGGCGCGAGCTTTCAGACACGATTGGTCTAGGGCCGATAGGGGCCAAGAAAATAATTTTAATCAGTCAATATCATACTCTCTCTCTCTTCAAATTTTTCAAAGGGGGGGTTGCAACCCCCGCAACCCCTCCCCTAAATCCGCCACTGGTATTGGAAAATGGAGAGAACTACCAACAAGTAAAGTGACATTATTTCTGTCATGATCAAAAACAAACATATTAATGCATGCCCGAATCACAATCCAGAAGCAAAGTAAACACTTTGTAACTGACAACTTAGGTTAGACACGCGAACTTTCACCAGGGATGTGAGGCCGTGTGCTCCAGAAGGGTAAGCACACACTGTTTAGCTAGTCACACCACCACGTGTGTAATCAAAATTGTGTGAAAGGAACATGAAACTATGGGATGTCAAATATATTCAGGAACATCTTAGACATAGCGAGATTTGTCAGTACAGACAGTAACAGACGCTGTGATTCTAGAGCGCGTTAGATACCCACGCTTTAGATAATTCGGTCTTTCACTGAAGTGCATTTATTGAGACAGAAAAAGGCAACAAGCATTACACAAATATTCAGTAGAGTTGGATCAAACCGGATAGATCGACACTACTTACTTAAATCAGAGCCATGAAACTGCTGAGCGCCTGAAAAAAATACAATAAATAATTTAATCGCGCTTTAAATAACCATCTCTCTCTCTCTCTCTCTCTCTCTCTCTCTCTCTCTCTCTCTCTCTTGAAATATCAATACTAATCCATGTCCATTTAAATCACATTTAAATAATTTGAAAACATGCAAATTAAATTTAACACCTGACTTTCAACCAGGCAAGTTATGTCTGGTGCTCTGGAAGGGCAGTCACCTCCTGTTTAGCTAGCTATGTAAGAAAAATATTAGAAGTCTTGGTATTCAACGGAGCCTTTCAAATGATTTAACCAATGCCGTAAGTAAGTTGTGAAGTGGTCACTCTGCATGTGGGAGATCGGAGTTCGAACCCTTTTCGGGTCTTCAAATTCGAAATTGACTGATTGTTCACAAATCACTCGACATTTAAAAAGAACGTTAATGGGTTCTTTGAAAAATGCACAACTAACTATTTACCAAGCATGAAAAAGCAGCGAAAAACAGGGTACAGTTGAACCTGCCTGAACATGGTCAATACTTACACAACATTTATCTACAATAATTAAGGCTAATATGCTTTATTCTGGACAACGAGGAACAATGCACAACTAGCTATTTACCAAGCATATGAAAAGCTGCGAAAAACATGGTACAGTTGAACCTGCCTCAATGGCTTCCTCTGAATACCATCAATCAGTTTTGTCTGCTTATAACAACTATTAAAATGTTATTCAATGTTCCCACACTGGTCGTCATCACGGTACCAAAGCAGCGTCAAGACAACTAATGACGTATTGGTATTAGTGACGTCATAAAATGGTACAATTTAGACCGTTTTCGTTCTTTTTTTGTGTGTGTAATTTAAGCATGCCAGGCCTTTGTCCGAACATTGTGGGCGTGACCCGCGATCCGTTAATTATCTCGGATATATTATCTCTATCGTGACAGGAAACATCGTGCTCAATGCGTTTGCATCAAAACCTAAAGTTTAAACTAATCTCAGATATTTAATCCAAACGAGAAATATCTTGACCGTGTTTTTCATGCATTAGCCACTATAGATTAGATTTCCGTCTACCACATGTCAGGAAGGATATTGCTGGTTGGCTTTAACCCTCTTACTGCCAAACGGACATACAAGCGCGTATGACGTCATAATCTATTGTTGACGTCATATCATTTCGCATTTTTAACATCAATTTGGCACTGCCAACGTTGCGTTTAAAATTAATTTGGCAGAAAGAGGATTACAGATGCAATTGACGGATCGCTGACCACGCCCACAATGTTCCGACAAATGCCTGACATGCTTGAATTACATACAAAAGGAATGAAAACTCGACCCCAATTGTGTTATTTAATGACGTCACTGACTCTAGTACGTCATTGGTTGCCGTGACGCTGCTTTGGTACCCTGATGGCGGTCAGTGCTTGAACAAAAAAGACATGGTCGGTGATACTTTAATTGGATTGATGTTGTGTATCATTTTTTTATCACGAGAGATCTAACGCGCAATTATTTCATAATTGCATAATAAAAAAGAAACAAATTTAAAACATGCTGGTAATTGACTATGACCGGGGAAATTATATATACGGTGACAAGATCAGACCTTTAAGAAAGATAGACAACGGGGTTCGCCACTATACCACATGATACCCTCTAATGTTTGTGCTGAACACTTATTTCCAATGGATATGGAATGGCATAAGATGACCTTTTCCAGTTAAAAAAGATATTCCGGAAATTGGCGACTTAAACGTTTTCCAAAACGTTCAGCACAAACGTTAAGAGGTAGCGATCACGTGATACAGCGACGAACCACATTGCCCATCGATCACAAATTTATATATCAACATGGGTTATGGTTGAGAATTTACACATTTGCGAAATCAAGGGTGAGGAGGGCACCCGAAATACGGCACTCACAAATCCAAAGTAATTCAAAGCTGTAAGCAATTTTAACGAGCAAGTGAGCTACAACACATGGTAGTAAAAAACTATTCAATTAGCACAAACAATTGTAACTAAAATATTTTACTTCCGGTTTGAAGGCTAACACCGCCATTGCGGCGACTTATGCAATATTTGTGCAATCGTGACACCTTGTGACTTTTCGAACAATCGTGACACCTTGTGACATTTCGGGACTATTTCATAAACTAACCTTGGACCCCATTACGTAGAAAGGTACTCTTATCTGAAATTATAAAAATGTGGATACTGTAAATATGTTTTTTCTCGAGTGGAAATGTTTGCGAAAATAGTATTGTCATTATTTCGCGAAAGGGTTATTTTAGCGAGTTTTTTCATTAATTTATCAGAACTAGTGTGTTATTTCAATTTCCTAAGGGGGAAATTTATGCTTTTTTCATTCTTATGTCGGTAAGAAGGTACTATTTTTACTAGCGAGGTTAAAAATTTTCGGTAATGTTTTTTACAATTCGCCAAAATAGCGAAAGTTTCCACCACGCGAAAAAAACAAAATTTACAGTAAAAAGTTCAGAAAGTCCATTTGTAAGTTTAAGGACTCCACCAATATACTGCTTGCCTATAAAAATGCAATATATCTTAAAATGACTGAAATACAATTCCATCCATAAAATAACTTTCCAACATTATATTTGTCATAGATTTACAGTATAATCATCATATTTTGTTCAAACAATTGAAATGCTAAAATTATTCCTATATTTGAAAGTGATATCTTAACTTTGTGATCTAAATGTGAGTATTTAAGTCGTTTTCTGAAAAAAATCAATTTCCTTAGAAATTTCTGAACGTTTGGGAAAAATTTAGGAAAATAATATTTTTAAGATAAAAACACTTTTTAGCTAAAAACACCAACTCAACTTATGCATAATGGTGTTTCCAACAATTTAATGTTGCGAAAACCGAGTCTGTAAATATGATAAGAACTTGTTTTAAACATATATGATAATTTATGGAGGACAGTGTATTTATATAATTATGTCTGACACGGCAATATTTAGAAACTATACTTAAATCAAACACAAACATTATATTCCATGTCCGAATCACAATTATACTAAAACACAGTAAAAACCTCGGTAAATATAACGTGTTTGAGGTTTATAAATCCTTATGTCTACCTCATCAAAAGTCAATAATGGGGTTTGCCGCTGTACCACGTGTTACTCGTTAACATTTATGCGGGACAATTATTTCCAATGGATTTTGAATCGCATGAATTGACGTTTTCCCGCGAAAACGACGTCATTCCGTCGAATCTGTGACGTTGACGTTTTCCAAAAGGTTCCGCACAAACGTTAAGAGGTATTGATCACGTGGTAAAGTGGCGAACCCCATTGTATAATAATGATACAATAGTATTTAGCAACATAAAATGTCACCAATATCATAAAAATAAGTTATGTTCCTCTTTTTCTTAATAATATCTTGATTCAATACAAATAAGTGGTATAGCTAGGTCCATTTTGATACCACTGTTTGTCTTGTTTCCTGCATTGTCTGGTTTGACTGTCTTGTTCGTTTGTTCTTTTGTCTCTTTTTGTTTGTCTTGTTTCCTGCATTGTCTGGTTTGACTGTCTTGTTCGTTTGTTCTTTTGTCTCTTTTTGTTTGTCTTGTTTTCTGCATTGTCTGGTTTGACTGTCTTGTTCGTTTGTTCTTTTGTCGCTTTTTGACTGTCTTGTTTATGTTGTTTTCTGTCTTTTCTGGTTTGACTGTCTTGTTCATTTGTTCTTTTATATTTTTGTTTGTCTTGTTTTCTATCTTGTCTTGTTTGACTGTCTTGTTCCTTTGTCTTTTTTGTTTGTTTTGTTTTATGTTTTTCTTTCCTGTCTTTTCTGGTTTGACTTTCTTCTTCTTTTATTTTTTGTTTGTCTTGTTTTCTATCTTGTCTTGTTTGACTGTCTTGTTCCTTTGTCTTTTTTGTTTGTTTTGTTTTATATTTTCTGGTTTGACTTTCTTGTTCGTTTGTTTCTTTTTGTTTGTCTTGTTTCATATCTTGTCTTCTTTGATTGTTTCTCTTTGTGTTTCTTGTTTCTTCATGTTTTTTCTCTGTTTTGCCTTGTTCTTTTGGTTTATTAGTTTGTCTTGTTTCATATTTTTTCTGTTCTTTTGTCTTAATTGTCTGTCTTGTTTGTTTTGTCTTAATTGTCTGTCTTGTTTGTTTTGTCTTAATTTTCTGTCTTGTTTGTTTTGTCTTAATTGTCTGTGTTGTTTGTTTTGTCTTAATTTTCGTCTGTCTTGTTTGTTTTGTCTTAATTGTCGTCTGTCTTGTTTGTTTTGTGTTAATTTTCGTCTGTCTTGTTTGTTTTGTGTTAATTTTCGTCTGTTCTGTTTGTTTTGTCTTAATTGTCTGTTTGTTTGTTTTGTGTTAATTTTCGTCTGTCTTGTTTGTTTTGTCCTAATTGTCTATCTTGTTTGTTTTGTCTTAATTTTCGTCTGTCTTGTTTGTTTTGTCTTAATTGTCTATCTTGTTTGTTTTGTGTTAATTTTCGTCTGTCTTGTTTGTTTTGTCTGTTTGTTTTGTCTTAATTTTCGTCTGTCTTGTTTGTTTTGTCTTAATTTTTGTCTGTCTTGTTGGTTTTGTCTTAATTTTCGTCTGTCTTGTTTCTTTTGTCTTAATTTTCGTCTGTCTTGTTTGGTTTGTCTTAATTTTTGTCTGTCTTGTTTGTTTTGTTTGTTTGTTTTGTTTTAATTTTCGTCTGTCTTGTTTGTTTTGTCTTAATTGTCTGTCTTGTTTGTTTTGTCTGTTTGTTTTGTTTTAATTTTCGTCTGTCTTGTTTGTTTTGTCTTAATTGTCTGTCTTGTTTGTTTTGTCTAAATCGTCTGTCTTGTTTGTTTTGTCTTAATTGTCTGTTTTGTTTGTTTTGTCTTAATTTTCGTCTGTCTTGTTTGTTTTGTCTTAATTTTCGTCTGTCTTGTTTGTTTTGTCTTAATTGTCTGTCTTGTTTGTTTTGTCTTAATCGTTTGTCTTGTTTGTTTTGTCTTAATTGTCTGTCTTGTTTGTTTTGTCTTAATTGTCTGTCTTGTTTGTTTTGTCTGTTTGTTTTGTCTTAATTTTCGTCTGTCTTGTTTGTTTTGTCTGTTTGTTTTGTCTGTTTGTTTTGTCTTAATTTTCGTCTGTCTTGTTTGTTTTGTCTGTTTGTTTTGTCTTAATTTTCGTCTGTCTTGTTTGTTTTGTCTTAATTTTCGTCTGTCTTGTTTGTTTTGTCTTAATTTTCGTCTGTCTTGTTTGTTTTGTCTTAATTGTCTGTCTTGTTTGTTTTGTCTTAATTTTCGTCTGTCTTGTTTGTTTTGTCTTAATTGTCTGTCTTGTTTGTTTTGTCTTAATTTTCGTCTGTCTTGTTTGTTTTGTCTTAATTGTCTGTCTTGTTTGTTTTGTCTTAATTTTCGTCTGTCTTGTTTGTTTTGTCTTAATCGTCTGTCTTGTTTGTTTTGTCTTAATTGTCTGTCTTGTTTGTTTTTTCTTAATTGTCTGTCTTGTTTGTTTTGTCTTAATTGTCTGTCTTGTTTGTTTTGTCTTAATTTTCGTCTGTCTTGTTTGTTTTGTCTTAATTGTCTGTCTTGTTTGTTTTGTCTTTATTTTCGTCTGTCTTGTTTGGTTTGTCTTAATCGTCTGTCTTGTTTGTTTTGTCTTAATTGTCTGTCTTGTTTGTTTTGTCTTAATTGTCTGTCTTGTTTGTTTTTTCTTAATTGTCTGTCTTGTTTGTTTTGTCTTAATTGTCTGTCTTGTTTGTTTTATCTTAATTTTTGTCTGTCTTGTTTGTTTTGTCTGTTTGTTTTGTCTTAATTTTCGTCTGTCTTGTTTGTTTTATCTTAATTTTTGTCTGTCTTTTTTTTTTGTCTGTTTGTTTTGTCTTAATTTTCGTCTGTCTTGTTTGTTTTATCTTAATTTTTGTCTGTCTTGTTTGTTTTGTCTGTTTGTTTTGTCTTAATTTCGTCTGTTTGTTTGTTTGTTTTGTCTGTTTGTTTTGTCTTAATTTTCGTCTGTCTTGATTGTTTTGTCTGTTTGTTTTGTCTTAATTTTCGTCTGTCTTGTTTGTTTTGTCTTAATTTTCGTCTGTCTTGTTTGTTTTGTCTTAATTTTCGTCTGTCTTGTTTGTTTTGTCTTAATTGTCTGTTTTGTTTGTTTTGTCTTAATCGTCTGTCTTGTTTGTTTTGTCTTAATTGTCTGTCTTGTTTGTTTTGTCTTAATTGTCTGTCTTGTTTGTTTTATCTTAATTTTTGTCTGTCTTGTTTGTTTTGTCTGTTTGTTTTGTCTTAATTTTCGTCTGTCTTGTTTGTTTTGTCTGTTTGTTTTGTCTTAATTTTCGTCTGTCTTGTTTGTTTTGTCTGTTTGTTTTGTCTTAATTTTCGTCTGTCTTGTTTGTTTTGTCTGTTTGTTTTGTCTTAATTGTCTGTCTTGTTTGTTTTGTCTTAATTGTCTGTCTTGTTTGTTTTATCTTAATTTTCGTCTGTCTTGTTTGATTTGTCTTAATTGTTTGTCTTGTTTGTTTTGTCTTAATTTTCGTCTGTCTTGTTTGTTTTGTCTTAATTTTCATCTGTCTTGTTTCATGTCCTTTGTATTGTCAGAAGTTCTACATGTATGTCAGTCACAATTATAAGAAGAAAATACATTTATTTATATACATACCATCTTCAAAGTTAGGCTTCGTAGTTGTTGTTTTTGCAGGTGCTTTGGTAGTGTATTTTGCTGCTGTAAAGTAAAATAATGTTATTTTAATAAGCCACACGGTCTTAATCAGAAACAAACCCAATGACCCGTGCCTAAATCACAATCTCAAAACAAAATACAGTCCCATTTGTCTTAAAGGCCACCTCTATATAAAGGTCACCTGCTTATAAAGGCCAGTAGAATTGTATCCCAATTGTGCTCTATTCATATTATTTGAACCTGTATATAAAGGCCACCTGCTCATAAAGGTCACTTTTTCTGGTTCTATTAGGTGGTCATTATAGACAGGTTTGACTGTAAAAGAAAACTAGCAAATTTAGATCACGCCAAAACGGAAAGAAAGCTGGATGCTCTCTTAAGAGGTAAGAACCTTTTGTTTAGATAGGTATACACGTCATCTGTGCCATCAAAATTGAGAATGAAAGAAATATTGAATTATGTGACGTCAAATATATACAAGATTAGGTTGTCAATTTCCAAGAAGTAAATTAAATTTTAGGAATGATTATAAAAATGGCTTCTGGTAATATAAAACGTCTTACAAGGAATATTATAAAACTGGCTCAATGTCGATATTTCGGCTTTAAAAAGACTTTTTTCAAGACATTAGATAATACACAAATCCGTCTTATTTAATCATCTTTTCTGAAATGGAGATGGATGTGGATGGAAAGATGTAATACAATTTAAATTATCTAATGTCTTGGAAAAGGCTTTTTAAAGCCGAAATATCGACTATGAGCCAGTTTTATAATATCGTTTTTAAAAAGGATTTTCCTTTAAGGGAATAACGTTAAGAAAGTCTTGCAAAGAGCAAATTTCAAATAGTGATGCTAAAAAGAATTGAAATATTATATAAATTTCAATCAATGCAGAGTCCGGAAGCCAAAGCATCTTTGTCTGTATTGTGACAGATATGTATATTATTAAAGGGAATATATATATAACTGTTTGGAATATTTATATCAAATACGAATATTCCGAAGTACATCTAAACTATAAAGCTATGTAAAAGCGAACAAACCACGGAAAACATAGTGTATGAACACATGGGACGTTAATATATCTAGGGTACTTTTGGACACAGATACATCACATTTATCAATCGTATTGTGATGACAACTTTCTGATATGGTAAAAAGATGTGAATTTTAAATTCAAAATTATGATAGATTAAGTTATATTAGTGTTTATAGTTTTTTTTTTTTTAAAAAACTAATCAAAAACAAACATACTAATCCATGTCCTAATCACAATCAAGAAGCAAAGTAAAAACTTTGGAATTAACAAGTCAGGTTAAACACGTAAACTTCCACCAGGGAAGTGAGGCCGGGTGCTCCGAAAGGGTAAGCACCTCCTGTTTAGGTAGCTACACCCGCCACGTGTGTAATCAAAATTGTGTGAAAAAAACACGGAACTATGGGATGACAAATATATCCAGGGCTGAATTATTAATTGTTTAAAAAAGAACATAGAAAATTTATATATCACTACAAGAATCGCATTGACAAAATAAACTTACCAAGAGCGGCATTAGGATCCCTAGAATCAGAATTAGGTTCTGAAAATAAACAAATATATATATTACAATTCAACCAGAATGATATGTACAACTCCAAGTCCAAAATATTTTTATAGGACTAAAAATACTCTCTAGTCAGTTTAGTATGTTTCTTACTACTTTAAACTCGTGTACTTATTTTCTCTGTATTAAAAATTTTGAAATATCCGCGTAGTAAAATTTTCAAATTTTTATATATGTATTGTGTAATTAAAAATCATAATATTTGCTTCATATTAATTTTCGGTCAGAACAAACCACCGCTCAAAAATTGAGAACTAATACACCGCGAAGTAAATACGTTAACAGTATCGTTTTACAGCTTTTCGGCCAAAATCTATCCACGTTTAAGCCACGCCGCGACCAAATGCCGTAAGCTCGGTGATCAACTTTCGACAGGTCTGCATTGTATCGATTATGTATTTACCACAGAGCTGGTATCTTTGCTCGTGGATATTTTCCTGGGGATATGACAAACTCAGTAGACAATAATTGTTTATTATTGTCAGATATATACTATTGTCTAAACTTGCTTCTGGTAAAAATCTGATACTTCTCAAAAAACTAAGGTCTACTCCATCATGCAAAGTATTTCCTTAGCTGAATTTGATAAAATATATTTTGATGCTTTGATTATGTTTTTAGCATATTGGAATAAAAATTATGGTTTTACAATTTTAGTCAAAGCACTACTGATGAGGAATTGCATTCCGAAGTGACCGTCTAGCACTATAAAATTAAAATTGATGATAATAATTAATCACCTCCTTTCAAAGTGCCAGTATTTCCAGTGCTTGAATCCAGAACTGAAATAGAAAAAAAAAAACAATTGTTGATGCATTTTATATTTTTATCATAACAGTTCCATGGGGTTCGCTACTGTAACACGTGATCAATACTTCAACGTTTGTGCGGAATGTTTTGGAAAACGTCAACGACACAGATTCCCGGAATGACGTCGTTTTCACGGGAAAACGTCATCTCGTGCTATTTCATACTCATTGGAAACAAGCGTTCCGCATAAATGCTAGAGGACATCACGTGGTACAGTTTCGAGGCCCATTACTAAATATCAAAATCTTGTTAACTTTTCAGAAATGTTTGACAAATATTCAAATTAAAAGCTAACATACCAGTTTATGTTTAAAAAACAAATGTAAAAGCATTGGAACTGACAAATTTAGTTAAAGATGTAAACATCCATCAGGGCAGTGAGGCGAGGTGCTCCGAAAAGATCAGTACCTCCTGCTTACCTAGCTATACCCGCCATATTTAAATTGTGAAAAAAATAAATTACAGTAAACAAGACACAAGTTTGATGTACATCTCCAATCAAACCGAAGATTGTAAGTTATTCGTCTATAAGAGAAGACTCGTCAGACACGTTTCTTTTCTTTCAGAAATATTTAACGAAGATTTTAAATTATCAACGACTATCAACAGATTACAAAACATTTTACCAAATGGACATCTCAAGTCAAACTGGAGCTGGTATGTTATTTGGTGCATTTAAAACCACCGATAACTAATAATTGTAAAATATTTTTATTAAATGGACATCTTCAATAAAATGACAGTTTGTACAGTATTTGGTTGATTAGACATAGTTGAATAGAAATCTCCAATCAAAACCGGAGTTGGTATGTTATTTTGGGCTTTACCAAAGATCCATTAGACATGTCTAAAACTCATTTTTTAAAAATCGATTGCAAGATATTTTTCTCAATGAACATCGCTAATCAAATCCCAATTTGTAAGTTATTTGGCCAAGATCAACCAGGCACGTAAAACATTATAATAAATAAACATCTCAAATCAAAACATTTCAGTTGAAATGTTAGTTTGGCTGATTACCAAGAATCCATCATACACGTTTAAAATCCCTTTTCTTTAAAACAATTGACAAACATTGCCAACAACTATCAAAATATTTCAAGACTTTTACTCATTAAAAATAACCCATCAAAACATTACTACATTATTTGGTGTTAATCGAAGGTCCATCATATTTGTATAAGAATCCTATGGGTTTTTTTTTCAAAATATTTTTCAGATATTTGGAACCACTTTCTTATATCGAAAATAATTTATTTGATTTATTAATAACAATCCATCAAACATGTATAATCTTCAATTTCGGAAGGACCTTATAAACCGATGCTCCGAGGCAAAACTTCGTGACATGTTAAAAAACCTTCAATGCAAATTGCCTTAAATATGAAATTTGATTGATATTTAGGATCTGAACGCACATTTGTTTCTATTTACTATTACGCTATTCGAAAATTTTAAACCCTGGATAAATTGGCGTCTCGTAGTCCCATGTTCCCTTACATCCTGAAATTCGATTTCCCTGGATATATTTGACGTCTCATAGTTCCATGTTTCTTTCACACAATTTTGATTACACGCGTTGCGGATGTAGCTAGGAAAACAGGAGATGCTTACCCTCCCGCAGCACCCGGCCTCACTTCCCTGGTGGAAGTTCACGTGTCTAACCTAACTTGTCAATTTCAAAGTTTTTACTTTGCTTCTGGATTGTGATTCGGACATGTTTTTGATTATATCGGCTAAATAACCTTGTATTTAGCGAAAGGGTGTGTGTGTGTGTGTGTGTGTGTGTGTGTGTGTGTGTGATTCGGACATGGATTAGTATGTTTGTTTTTGATTTCATTATCCAAAAGCAAACTAAAAACATATACAGTGTATACTGGCATATCAAGATAAACATGTGAACTTAAACGGAAGTTAGATCAGGTGTTCCGAAAGAGTTTTCACCACTGTTTAGCTAGCTACATTCATAAGTGCATGATATCTTAATATAACCTTGACTTATATATATTAAAAATTTAATGATGGTCAAATAGAATAAGATATCTATTAAAATCTATTTTTTGGTTTACTTTAGTGCTGTCATTTCATTTGATTCATTTTTCTTTTAGCTTCTATTTTTACAAAACATTATCTTGTAATTTGATTCCAACATATACACGTTGATTTTCATTAAGATATGCCACATAAATACTGATTTATAGATTTTTTTTTTCAATTTTTAACAAGCAAATGTCATGCAACTAATATGTTGTAGATATTCAGAAACAATGCAAGAAACCCAGCAACAATCGATGTATCACGTCTTGTATCTCTCATAAAACATGCTTTAAAATAAGTATTATCCCAACATGTCAAGGTTATATATTCAATTACACTCGTGGCGGGTGTAGCTAACTAAACAAGAGGTGTTTACCCTTCCAGAGCAACCGGCCTCACACACCTGGTGGAAGTTCACGTGTCTAACCTAACTTGTCAGTTCCAAGTTGACTTTTCTTCTGGATTATGATTTGGACATGGATTAGTTTGTTTGTTTTTGATTATATCGGCTAAATAACTTTGTATTTAGCGAAAGGGTGTGTGTTTGTGTGTGTGTGTGTGTGTGTGTGTGTGTGTGTGTGGGGTGACAGAGGGAGAAAGACATAAATAGAGAGGAGAGAGAGAATATACCTGTTTTGTTACGTCAATGTCTTTTTATTTAAGATGTATGTTGTGAAAAGGTGCGAAGTGTGTGTGAGAGTAAGAGAGGAGAAGAGAGAGATAGAGAGAGAGAAAATACGTTTGTGTTGTTACCTTTATCATGGCTAGTTGATATCTGCTTATTTAAGTTGTATGTGATATGTGTAAGAGACAGCGAGAGAAAAGAGAGGTAGAGAAAGAGTAAAAATACGTTTGTTTTGTTACGTATAGATCTGCATTATATATTTAGTTGTATGTGATATGTGTATGCGTGTGTGGGTGTTTGCGAGAGAGAGAGAGAGAGAGAGAGAGATATATATATATATATAATATGTTAGTTTTTGTCGCATTCCTTTACCATGTCCATTTGATATAAGATCATTTTAACTATATCTGGTGAAAAGTTGTAAGAAAAATACGCTGATTTTGTTTTTTTACTTTATGATGTCTAGTTGATATAAGAGACAGACAGAGAGAGAGAGTGTGTGTGTGTGTGTGTGTGTGTGTGTGTGAGTGTGAGTGTGTGTGTGTGTGTGTGTGTGTGTGTGTGTGTATTTCAGGTTCTAGAAATATGTTATATGAACGAATTTATTGACCTTCATTGTATTTAACTACTAGAAATTGCGAAAACCTTTGTAGTTGATGGATACTAAATTAACAATCGTTACCATAACGACAACGCCATGTGTGGAAAATGAAGAATCAAATTCAAAACTAATCTGCTTTTATTGCAGAAATGAAAATTGATATATTCCATCTATCATTCAGTTTTAACAATACCAGAGAAAGATGATATTTTACTTTTAATTCCATCTTACAATATGCAAAAACCTAAACAATCGCAGATTTCGTATTAAAATTCCTCTTTAACTCTAGAATTTCATAACTGTGTTGTCTCCTATCTTACCGTTGTTATTTCTCATTTATATTTAATGGTTTATGGGCTTTAAAGTCTCATTTTAATACCTACATTATTCAAAGAATGATCACAAAAGACTCTAATGTAATGGTAACACTTTTGTCTTAATGTGTCAAACCTAGATAAAAACGTGCGACTTTATGTGTTACGAAATGTGAGCACGTCTTACAGTGCACCTTTAGTTATCCTATCTTTGTATTAAAAACCATTACTGTTCGGACGTCACCAATTTATTTAGGTCAACTTCCAACAAGGAATTCACGGATCGCCGGCCACACCCAAAATGTTCCAACAAAGACCGCCATCACGGTACCAAAAACAGCGTCACAGCAATTAATGACGTACTAGTATCAGAGACGTCATTAAAAGGCACAATTCAGACCGAGCCTGTGTTCTTTTTTTTCTGTAACTCAAACATGCCAGACCTTTGTTGGAACATTGTGTGCGTGACCGGCGATCCGTAAATTGAGCACCTGGCCGCACTTCCTTGATACTTTTTTCTTGATTACTTAACTAATAATCCAGTTCTTAAACTTTTTTAATTTGGTATTGCGATTTTGACGGACATAATTATTTATGAGGACTTTGACGAGCCTAAAGACAAATACATATTAAAGGCTAAGGGTTAATTTTGACTGAAAAAATAATATCATTGAACCTCAAAAATAGTTAAACAAATATTAATTTTCTTTTGTAAACAACCAGTGGGTAAGCTCAGATCTTCGGTTACAAATAAACACGATTTGTTTCAAGGAAATGTCAAAACCTGACAGAGAAGATAAACTATACAAATAGTTGGACCTTTTAGTTTATCATAATCGTGATTGTAACATTATACTTTTTAATATAAGATTATCGATTAACAAATATTAATTTCCTTTTTTCTCAGTTCGTATTCAACAATTATTTATTCCTACCGTAAACCAACTTTTATTCGCGTGCGATTAACTTTCGCGTGTTTCGCGAGGACAAACAATCGCAAAAGTTAATCGTCGCGAATTTGTTGATGAAAATGGTTTTATTTATACCAAATATGCAGCTAAAGACCATATCGCTAACGTTTATAGTCGTGAAATGGTTTTGGTAAGACTATTGCGAAAATTAATATCCGCGTATAAAAGAGTTGATTTACAGTATAGTGTCTATGTGAATTGAATATTAATTATTGGTATAGGCACGTTGTGTCTTTTTTTTTTATTAAAATCACTCTCTATCGCAAAGGTCAGCGTCAATATTCGAGTCCGAAAAAAGTATCACTACTTCAGAATACACCATAAAAATGCAGTATCCTCTGATCATAAAACTAACAATGGATGATCACCCTTCCGGTTCACCCGGCCTCATTGCCCCTGGTGGAAATTCACGTGCTTAACATATTTTGTCAGTTTCAAAGTTTACTTTTGCTTCTGGATTGCGATTCGGATAAGGATTAGTATGTTTTTGTTTTGTTTTTAATACGCTCTACCAAATAGTATTTATTCTGAAACAAATACGCCATTAACAGAAGAAGCCAGATATTGCTGTATAGATAGCTGCAGTAGCAAAATTAAAGTAATCACCTTTGTTATACAACTTCGAATATATACTTTCGTTGGCGTCTTAATTAAAGTACAAGTCAAAATATGAAGCAGACCTTAAACAAATAGTTGTATCTTTAAATACAGGTTCACTGGGACAGATGACATTCACATAATCTCTAAATGTAGGATTATTAAGAGTTAAAATATACATTCTATATATTTCAGTAATTCGGTGATTTGGCGACAGTCTTTTCTCCAGAATTAAAGAGTTGGCAATTGTTATTGTTTCAATGTGTTCTTAGATTGCAATTTGCTTTTGATAATTGATACTTTGTATAACTTTGTGCAACGAAGTAGGTTGCTTGCAAATAAGTTGTTGACTCAGGGATATTGCAAGCCTAGGCTTATCAAGGCCCTCAAAAAGTTTTATGGCCGTCATCACAGTATTGTTGATAAGTTTGATGTCTCTGTGTCCAGGATTGCCTTGGATATATTTGACGTCTCATAGTTCCAGGTTCCTTTCAAAAATTTTGATTACACACGTGGCGGGTGTAGCTAGCTAAACAGGAGGTGCTTACCCTTCCGGAGCACCCGGCCTCACTTCCATGGTGGAAGTTCACGTGTCTAACCTAACTTGTCAGTTCCAAAGTTTTTACTTTGCTTCTGGATTGTGATTCGGAAATGGATTAGTATGTTTGTTTTTGAAAACTATGAGGACTTCAGAGACATACCACTTATACACATTGTTGGAATCATAGCTTAATTGCTACAGCGAATATAACACTATTAACAAAGAAACCAATCAGATCTACCGCTACAAAGCACAAATGTATCAAGTAAACAAACTAATTAGAAAAAAAAGATCAAAAATCCTTCTTGTCGCATGCTACTTGTCTTAACTAAAAGAAGCTCGCAAATCAAATTCATTACACAAAAATATTTGAAACCTAAGAACTGTTATTTTTTATTATTCTATTACCTTCACAAATTGTGATTTCACGCGTTGCAGTTGTTGCTAGCTAAACCTTAGGTGTTTACCCTTCCTGAGCACCCGTCTTACCTATCTTGTCAGTTTCAAAGATTTTAGTTTGCTTCTGGATTCATACATGGATTAGTATGTTTGTTTCAGATAGATGGCATTACGTGTGTCACGGTACTACAATGCATTTAAAGAGTCTTTGATGGAAAAAAAATTTCATTACAAATATCAAAGATATAAGGTAATGTAATAGAATTATATAAATATTACATTTCTGACAGGGTGACAGTATATATTGTCACCTCGAGGAAGCATTGTTTGCCGTTGCGATAGCCGAGGCTGAAAATGCTTTCGAGAGGTGACAATATTTACTGTCACTCTGTCAGAATTGTAAAATTTATTTTATTACATCGAATGTTTGTTTTATTTTAAGAATGTGCAGCCTTCAACTTTAGTATTAGTAACGGCTATATCAATTTTTATCCAATTTATCGGCCGACAATGCCTCAAATTTACAGTAATTTGAGCTATGAAATTTACAAAACGTATCCAAGGCCCGCTTAATTGTTCGATTAATTAATGAAGAGTCTTTAGACTCTAATTAATCGTAAGATACTCATTGTCAACCTCGGCAAACATTTTTTGTTGTTGTCTCTACAGACGAATGCAAACAATGTCAATAACAGTAAGACGCTTGCGTAGACACAACGGAAAACATGTTCCGTTCAAAGCGCTGACGTAATCCAGTTCAGGGAGGCGACTCCAACAAACGTACTGTCACATAGTCACGCGCAGCGCTATGTGACATTATAACTTTTATGTGACAGTACAAATTGTTACATAGCTCTTATCCAATGAAATTGCTAGATTTGTACATAAGATATATAAATCAATTGTTATTAAATGTTTTATACTTAACTGCAAAAATGGTGAAAGTAGTTAAATTTGTATCAAGCAACTAACAGTAAAATGTCATATTCTTACCTGTAAAAAATAGTACAACACCAACCAGAGCAATTGTTAGCACGACTATTACAGTGATGTAGATGACGTCACGCGTGCCACATTTCTTTTGTACATTTAAAGAATCTTCTGATGAGGTCCTCTTGTCCTGATAATACCCAGCTTCCTTTTCATTGAGAACTGCAAATATTTAAAAAAGACATTAAATAAGTAAGTATCAAAATCTAAAACAAACATACTAATTCATATCCGAATCAAAATCAAGAAGCAAAGTAAAACCTTTGGAACTGACAAGTTAGATTATACACGTGAACTTCCACCAGGGAAGAGAGGCCGGGTGCTCCGGAAGGGTAAGCACCTCCTGTTTAGCTATCTACACCCACCATCTATGTAACCAAAATTGTGTGAAAGGAACATGGACGTCAAAAATATCCAGGGCAATCCTGGACACAGAGCCATCAAACTTGTCACCAATACTGTGATGACGGCAATAAAATTTTGAGGGCCTTGATAAGCCTAGGCTTGCAATATCCCTGAGTATATGTGATTACTTTAAAACCAAGATTTTGCACTAGAAGGACGTATCCTTCTCTTCCGGAGCAACCGGGTTCAATTGACGGATCGCCGGCCACAATCAAAATGTTCCGACAAAGGCCGCCATCACGATACCAAAGCAGCGCCACGGCAACTAATGACGTACTAGTGTCAGGCCGAGTTTTCATTCTCTTTGCCTGTAATTTAGGCATGCCAGACCTTTGTCGGAACATAGTGGTCGTGGTCAGCGATAAGTCAATTCCTTGATAGGACTTAATGCTTTTAGTTTCATTTTCAAGTTTTTAGAGTTTTTTACTTTGGTTTTGGTTTGTTTCCGAATCCTTATTTGTACCATGAAGTCTGAAACCAACTTAAAATTCCTGTCCCGAAAGAAAAAGAAAAATACTTTTATATCCAATGATCCTGATATATGTATGTGGTTTGATGTTTGATGTTTCTTCCCCTTTTTGTACCATGCCGTCATCATTGAATCATATATAATTACATAAGTCACAACCCAGTATGAATGCTAAATATGTCGGCGAGTGAATGTTTTTTTTTTGTCTAAATATATTACGTAAAATGTTTGAAATATATACATTAAAAAATTGTCTAGTAATACAGGATCACGAGGACTCGGAATCAAACGCGAAAATATTTTTTATGTTATTTAACTTTATTATTTCATTTTGATGTTAAAGTTGAATGTTAAATAAAAACAAATAAAAAAGAAATATGTAAACTTACAATGACCAAATACATTCCCACGACACGTACGTAACGGTGAGAAAAGTGACAACTATGCTTTAGGCTATCTAAAGTAATACGAAATATGTTAGAGAAATATGAAATCAAGCAAATGTACCTGACAACGACAAATATACTTCTATCACCCAAAAAAATGAAGCTTGACGGCTGAATTTGACAACCCTAGCTACTCTTTCGAAACCAATAGCTCTTTGAAATAAAGCTGGCAATCGCTTTGGTTCGAATTTAGAGACTAAGAATCCCAAAGATATCGTTAATCATGGAAAAAATATATAGTATTTTCGAAAAAACATTATCCATTAAAATTATCTGGGTTTTTTTTTTTTTTATTATTATTATTATTATTATTATTATTAAATATTCCCAAAAATCTAAATTATACTTTATCATTCAAATCTATGCTTTAGGTGAATTTTATCAGTATATATTTTGGTCTTTTTTTCATTTCAACATCTTTAAGAAATTTCTTCTTTTTTTGCCCAGAGCAATATAAATGAGAAATTTTTTTCCGAATTGAGCGACTAGTGCTGCAAAATTAAAACAATTTTGGTGACGATAAAGTAACTGAATAACACAAAATACTGTAGATTATTTTTTTCCGTGAGAGATTTATTAACGCGTAATATCGCGAGAACTCTCTTCGCAAATTCATATTTCACGCGGATGTTCAGAAAAATAAAAATGTAAATAACAAAACATGCCAGCAATCGACTATGACTGTGAAAGTTAAATTTAACTTGACAAAACGGATCTGGGAAGAGAGATAATTGTCTATCGCGAATTTTATTATTTCCATGGATTGTGCTCGGGAATTTTCATATTCGCGAAATGACGCTTATGGGTTGGCACGCAAAATATGATACTTGGGAATTCAAAGTACAATATAACGCAAGTAAACAAAATAGGTTTTTTTCCGTCTAGTATCCGTGAATTTTAATCATTTCGAGAGAAGATATCATTTTAATCAATGTTTACCTTAACAGAAAATTAAATTTTTTATTATTTTGCCTTTTTGTAATTCCAATACATGTGTGGATCTTTATGTCTAGAAACAATGTAAAATCAATAATAAATCTGGTTTAATGTTGCAGCACTAGAAGGCAACATATATGCATGCATTGAGTAATTGACGTATACCTGGCCACGCATTTTATGTTCCGACACTGACCGCTATCACAGGATACCAAAGCAGCGTTAGGGCAACTAATGAAGTACTTGTATCTGTGATGTCATTAAATGGCACAATTCAGGCCGAGTTCTTTTCGTGTGTAACTCAAACATGCCGGGCTTTAGTCTGAACAGTGAGGACGTATCTGTCGATTCGTCACTTGTGTTTAACGTTCCAGTTAAGTATATTTCACTTTTATCGAAACATCGCCAGTTTTAGCCGAAGGTGCAGAAATTCTGTCTGTGCGTTACGCTGATGGCAATTAAAGCAGGGTTCTTTATCATGTCAAGTCTACTCTGACAAGGACATACTTTATTTTAAGTTCCCATTTAGAATAACAGCCTCTTTTACTCAGTGATGTCGACTGCATTTGGCATAACGAAATAAATGGGAACTTAACATAAACGTGGTCGTGTTTCACAGTAGGTGTGGCTCTATAAAAGAAGCTTACTACATAATACAATAATATTTTTTAAGAACGAGGCCAAAACAATAACAATGTTATCTAATAATGAAAACAAGAGAACACAACATCACGTATGATTTTTTTTTAAATTCTTCCTGGATACAATCTTAGGATAATTGATGCAGCAAAATATAATTTTTCAAAATTTTGCAAAAATATTACTGAAAAGAGTTGTTGAGTCCGCTAACTTATATAGATGTAATCAATGAGATTTGTAATCGGTTAAAGATTAAGAAAAAATTGTACATAAGAAAGTGCATGGAACTTAAACAAAACTATTGCATTTATTATACATGTGTTTGCTAAATGTGTTCTTATTTTCTTTAATCATTTACAAGAAAACCAAGATTTAAAAAGTATTTTATTATTATTATTATTATTATTATTATTATTATTGAAAAACTACCTAATTATTTTGGATTCTGTATTTACAATAACATGAAAAATAATATTCTATAGGCTCTGATGTTCGAGATTTCAAATGTATTCCCGAGTTTGAAAACTATAAAAATTTCTTATTATATCAGTTTTGATTTTACAGCATTAGACGGCCGTTTCGGAAAAAATTCTCATTTAGTAGTGCTTAAACCAAAATTATGAAACCAAACTTCTTTCTCCAAGATGTTGATTAGATACCCAATGGACCAATTTATATTTTAATCGTTTTAATATAAAGAAAAAAATGTACAATAGAATGACATGGAACATTAAGAAAACTATTGTTTAAATTTTACATGTGTCTGCTGAAAGTATTTTCATTTTCGTTTATCGTTTACAAGAAAATCAAAATCTAAAAAAAAATGTTCGGAATATTTGAATTATTATTATTATTGAAAAACTACCAAATTTGTTTGGATTCTGTATTTACAATACCAAGATAAATAATATACTATAGGCTCTGATGTTCGAGATTTCAAATGTATTTCCAAGTTTGAAAACTATAAAAATTTCTTATTATTCCAGTTTTTATTTTACAGCATTATACGGCCGTTTCAGAATACAGTTCCTCATCAGTGGTGCTAGAACTAAAAATTTCAAACCAAAATTCTTTTTCAAAGATGTTAAAAAGATACGCAATGGACCAAAATATATTTTAAACGTTTTAATATCAATAAAATATTGAACATAAGAAAATCATGGAACTTAGACAAAAATTTATCATCATCACTATTATTATTATTTAAAAAATTGCCTAATTTTAAGATCTGTTTTGGATTCTGTAATTACAATAGCAAAAACAATAATATATTATAGTCTCTGATGTTCGAAATTTCAACTGTATTTCCAAGTTTGAAAACTATAAAAATTTTATATTATACCAGTTTTTATTTTACAGTATTAGACGGCCGTTTTGGAATACAATTTCTCATCGGTAGTGCTTAAACCAAAATTATGAAACTTCTTCCTCCTAGATGTTGATTAGATACCCAATGGACCATATATTTTAATCGTTTTAATATAAAGAAAAAATGTACAATAGAATGGCATGGAAGGAACTTTAACAAAACTATTGAATATATCTTACACGTGTCTGCTGAAAGTGTTTTCATTTTCGTTTATTGTTTACAAGTCAATCAAAATTTTAAAAAAAATGTTCGGAATATTTTATTATCATTATTTTTATTGAAAAACTACCTAATTTTAAGATTTGTTTTGTATTCTGTATTGACAATAACAAGAAAAATTTTTGGGTTCGGGATTTTAAATGTATTCCAAGTTCCATAACAAAAAGAGAGATTATCTTCTTTCCTATATTTAACGTAGTGGTTTAACAAAATTAAAATGTAAGTGTTAATTTTGATTTTAACGTGTTTAAACCATCTTCTTTTTTAAACATTAGTTGGAAACAACTTCTTCCTCCTCCCGATTTGGCTAAATTAGATTGTTAATTTATATTAATTGAACGGATCTTTTAGGAGTTTTAATGAGCTTTTACTAAGTTTGATATATTTTTTCAAAAAATCTTTGTTATTATCCTTTGTTTATACTTATAATATCTGTTTAATCACAAACTTACCGATGGTCCGTGTAACACAAAGGTTGTAGATTATTTGGTGTTGACAATTTTAACAAAAACCCTATTTCAATAGACTCCTTTATACAAATTTATTGACCTACAACTTCAAAACTAAGCTAACATGGTAACAAGCAGAAAATCGCACTTCATTTCATTTGGGAATGACACAACTTATCAAGCTCCGCTATATTTATTTATGATAAAATGCAAATCGCTGATAAATACCAACCAAAACTAACCCTTACCTGGTGTCATATAGGACTGATACCTTTTAAAATTACATAGTATACCAGTTTTAATTTCACAGCACTTTACGGCCGTTTAAAACTCAGAATAAACAAAATTGAAAGATTTCCAATACACATGTTTAAATTAATACAGTTATTTAGTGTCAATAATATTAAAGAACTTTGCAATCTGGGTATGTTCTTAAAAAAATCATTTACATTACGTTATAACCAGCAGAATTAATTATATTGTACTATTATGATATGATATACTGTAAATCCGGTTTCATTCGCAAGAACGTAATTTTGGCGTTAATTCGCGATCTTATTTAATCGCGAATTCAACATTCTCGCGTAATAAAAGTATGTATAACATATAAACAACATAACGAAGTTAAGTTAAATTTCAAAGTCAAATCGGGAAACCCTATAGATTATCCTGCTGAATTAATACATTACTATATAAATTCGTTACATAAAAATTTTATTCAGAACATACACATATTTTATTTATTTAAAACCACAAATTAAAAAACACTTTGAAATAAAACAGCAAGTGATTACGATATATTTAGCACTAGAGTCCGTTTCACAAATTATTGGATCCGGGCCATATACCACCCTCTCTGTAATAGGTCCGAATTGTTTTGATGTTTTTGAAATGATTTCATCAATATTTAAATATAGTATGTTACAGTCAATTTCAAGCAAGCAATATACTTGTATGTATTGAAACGCGAATTCATCCTTTCGCGAATTAATCTGCTAAACGTGATTCGCGAAAATAAAGTGTCGCGAAAATTACCGGATCTACAGTATAAAATATACTGTAAAACACTACATTCTGCGCCACTGCTTAAATGTTTTAGATATATGCACACTGATGATTATTAACATTGAGCGTAATAAAGTAAAAATAACAATATCTCTACCCACGGTCACTGTATCAATCCAAATCAACTAATTAATAGGTTAGGTGATATAATTACCAAAGTGTATATACCTGGTGATAACAGGTGAATATTCATGATAAAAAAGTTGGCATTCTGTGATTTATTTTATGAGAAAAATAAATTAATAAACAACACTTTAAATCAAATAATTACATGATGAAACCCTTATGTACAAAACATATCATAACTTAATTAAATAAATAATTATTTAAATGAATTGAAAACTAATTTTACTTTTATAATTTTATAAAAAAGTTATTTTTTCATAAAAAAGGAATTATATATTTATTTGGAATTTATCTTTTATGTTTCGGAAACAGTATCATTGGGTTGCTTTCCAATTTTATCTTCTGTGAGACTTGTAAAAGCAACGACTTTTGATACCGGTAAAGTACACATAAAATTAAGAATCTTCTTAATATGCCTGTGGTACCAGGAAGGTACATAAGCCGCTGACAACACTCCACCATCTTGTTCTAATCTGTGCTAGTCTGACCAGGTCTTGCCATTTTGTATCCCTCTCTGTCCATTTCTGTTTGCAAGTTTCTCCGCCAGGTGTTTCTTGGCCTTTCGACTTTCCTTTTCCCTTGAGGATTCCACTGCAGCGCTTGTCTTGTGACTGAACGTGTTGGCTTTCGCAGTGTGTGTCCTACCCATCGCAATTTCCTTTTTGATAGCTCCATCTCTGTAGGTTATTGTTTTGGTCTTCTCCCATACCTCAAGGTTGGTGATTTTCTCTAGCCATCTGATCTTTAGGATTTGTCTTAGGCAGTTGTTAATGAAGAGTTAGAGCTTGTTTTTGTTGTTTTCCATGTCTCGCAGCCATATAAGAGTATATGCTTTTAACATTTGAATTGAACAGTCTGATTTTAGAAATTAAGAATGCTTATTGTTAAATGCAGTTTGGCAAAATAAATTTTGAATTTAGATATAAACTACTATAAAATAGCATAAACAACTAATTTAAAAATTTACAGATGTAGTATCAAGAAATTATTGTACACGTTTCGTATTGAACTTTTAACCTGATTCAGGATTAAATTCGTCTATTAAAGTTTATTTAATTAAGTTTATAACTTCTGTTTTTGTTAATTTTTTTATTTATGTATTTCTGTATATATGTTTTTATGTATTTGTTTCTGAAATTCATAACCAAATAAATTTATGTTTTGCCTAGATTAATGAATAATTAATAAATTATTAGAATTCGTCCTATTAATTTTTATTAATTGAATTTACAAATTGGTTATTTATTTATTTATTTATTTATTTATTTATTTATTTATTTATTTATTTATTATTTATAAAACATATCATGTCTGAAATTCATATTGAAATAAATTTACAGGAATTATGTCCAGGGAAAATGTATTCGTTCAATGCTGGAATATTTATCTAATATTATAATAACAAACATATCGTTAGCAGTTTTGTCACAAAAATAATAATCTAGGATATGTAATAGCTAAATTAGAGATAAAATAAACACCTCTCTCTTTATTTACTAACACAGTATCTGAGTAAAATCGGACAGTGTTACAGCATTAGCCTCGTTTTGATGGAGACTCGTCCATTACTTGGTAGTTCTTTTGATGTTATTTCCAAACTTGGAGTCTAAAATCTGAAACGATTTTAGATATATCAAAACATTAAGTCATTTTCTGGACACAGTAACCATATATAATTGTTGAATAACTAAAAAGCAATGACGCCAGTATTGCAACAAAAGTGTATACCTTCTAACCGTTCTGATGGTTTACGTCAAATAGTCAAAAACAAACATACTTATTCATGTGCGAATCACAATTCAGAAGCAAAGTAAAAACTTCCACCAGGGTAGTGAGACCGGGTGCTACGGAAGGGTAAGCACCTCCTGTTTATTAACCTACAAGCGCCACGCGTGTAATCGAAATTGTGTAAAAGGAAACGTCAAATATATCCAATCAAATCAATACAATCTTAAATAGCAAAATAAAAAAAAATCATGCAATGGTTATAATTTTCACCCGTAAATTGTTATTCCTGAAATAACATAAAAATACCCGAAGGCCCAATAAATGTTTGCTAAATTTAGATAAGGAATACTTTGTAGTTTTTTATGATTTACAGATTTGAGTTCAGAAAATTGTTTATTTGTGACAATACAAAAGCATTAACTGAGTTTATGATATCCTCGGGGATGTTTAGTTCACAGACGGAGATATGAGTCTAGAGTTGTGGTTTCATTTACAAATTAAACCAGTGTTGATTTCAAAGCAAAACATAACGGTGTTAAAATTCTAAAAACAAAGTTTGTTCAAGGGGACAAAATAAACTAAAAAGATTTTCAGATTTTAACTAGCAGAAAATTTTAAAAAGTAGTATATTTCAGACAATACAAATGTATTGCGAAAAGATTTTAATAGTAAAAATAACAATCGTCTAACAGCGATAAAAAGTATCTAGTTACAGCATTGGAATTCGGTCTTGGATAAGTATATCTGTTTTTTGATGATCACAAATGTAAGAACACAATAAGTATAGATAAAAATAATGCATACATAAATACGCTGTATTGAAAAAATTATTAGGTAAACAAATATCATAGAATAGAACACAAACGTGTCATACATTTAAAATCAATAACTTCGCTGCCTAGCTTCATTACTAAAATTTTGTTGACATAAGTGGATTGAAAAAACTATTTTTATTGTAACATATTGCTTGATAAATGATCTATCATACCGGTTCTGACCGAAGACTTAAAAGTTGATGGTGACTGTTCTTTCGCCAAAGTACTCAGCATTACCAAATAAAAGTCACGTTTTTTTCGGATGGTAACTTAAAATAAACAAGGCCCTGTGTCATTGGTACGATAAAGAACCCTGCTGTATAATGCCATCAGCGCAAAGAACAGGCACAATTTCTGCACTTTTGTCTATAGCTGGCGATCTCTCGATATAAGTGAAATATTCTTTACTGGGACGTTAAACGCCATTACTCAACTCAACTCAAACATCACGCCGGCATAAATAATAATAATGATAATATTTATTATTATTATTATTATTATTATTATTATTATTATTATTATTATTATTATATAAGCTTTTGATAAGTGAATTAAGCAAATTAAAAAGTATACAAATCGGTGTGATCAGAGAAGTCCATCTATATGACAAATCGACTAGAAACAACTATCCTCGCAAACAGATAATTATAATAATTATGTTATTATAATTATTATCATTATTATTTTATTAGCTTTGTATAAATCGGTTTGATCAGAGAGTCGTAATACACTAACACTGGTTATATAAGAATGTTGAAAACCTCAGCGTTTCACAGGACAGAAAAATTCTGATTTTTTAAACGATATTCATTTAATAATTAAATACAAATAATACATGACAAAAAACTAAATACTAGTTTAGGAAATAAGCGGAAACTTTTATAAACAAAACAGATATACTTATCCATGTCTACATCAAAATCGGGAAGCAGAGAAAAAAGTTTAAAACTAACAAATTAAATTAGGCAAGTAAATTTGCATCAGAAGTTAGACTTAGTTGCACCTGTTTAGCTACCTACACCTGACAATTGTGTTATCAAAGTTGAATGAAAGGAACATGGAACTACGGGACGTCAAATACACTGTATATCCAGGGCAATTCTGGACACAGAGACATCATACTTATCAACAATACTGTGATGACGACAATAAATATTTTTGTGGGTCTCGATAATTCTAGGCTTCTAAATTAACATGTTTCTAGATTATTTGTATATGTACTGAAAAACAAATTTGTCTCTGTATCCAGGATTGCCCTGGATATATTTGACGTCTCATAGTTCCATTTCCTTTCACACAATTTTGATTACACACGTGGCGGGTGTAGCTAGCTAAACAGGAGGTGCTTACCCTTCCGGAGCACCCGGCCTTACTTCCCTGGTGGAAGTTCACGTGTCTAACCTAACTTGTCGGTTCCAAAGTTTTTACTTTGCTTCTGGATTGTGATTCGGAAATGGATTTGTATGTTTGTTTTTGATTGTGATATTTATTGATATATTATGACGCCATGATCACTTGAGTGAACCTTTTGATTTTGTTTATTGCCGACTGCTCCCCTTAAGCCACATCAACCCTTTTACTGTTTTCACTATCTCGTAATACAATAACATATTATACTAGTCTTATTTTACAGCACTAGATTGCCGTTTCGGAATATAATTCCTCATCATTAGTGCTTGTATCAAAACTATGAAACTAAAATCTTTTTCCAAGATATTGAAAAGAAACCCAAAAGGCCCAAAATATAGTTTACCAAAATCAGCTTAGGAAATACTTAGCATCAGAGAGTTCACCTTATTTTTTGAGGAATTTCAAATTTTAACTAGCAGCAAATTTAGACAATAGTATATTTCTGACAATAAATTAGACTAACAATGAAATAATAAAGGTTGTTCTACACAAATTCAAAACAATTGCCATAAATCAGGAAATTCATTAGTTAATATAGTTAATCATTTAGTTAATTGTTAAGTAACTGAGAACTTAACAATTAAAAAAAAATTGTATGTCTAAGAAGAACTATACATGACACCAAAATCATACTAAAACGCTCTTGCAATCCCCATTTTGACTTTAAATTTAAGATACTCATACACCATAAAATCTAACAGCTATATATGTAAAACTTAGTAGCAGAACGACAAAGAATAAATTTGTTCAGCAAAATCTAGCTTAACATTTTTTTCAAAAATCAAAAGTAAGCAAAATATAGATAACAATATGTATTAAAATACCTGGCATTGTCTTGTCTGACATTGTACGTGTAAACACCTAAACGTCTTCTCAAATGCGCCGAGAGGGGCTGAAATATAAATAAAGTTAATTAAAATTGGTTTCAAATATCAATCTGTCTTTAGATGTTAAAATGAAAAAGGTTTGTAATTCAACAAAAATAATAATTTAAGAATATGTTGATGAACGTGTAAAATAACATGAATGTAATCCGACTTTCAACCCTGCGATAAAGGGTTTATTATTTCAAACACAAATATCTTATATGATCAATATGGTAAAGAAGGTCCCTTGAGGACAAATACAAAAAACGGTTTGCTAATAGAATTGTGTATTTGTATTCTATCTCAATAGTGATACAAAATATTTTTTAATTAATCAAAAACACACACACAAATGCATTTTTAAATAACACTCCCAAAGCAAAGTAAACATTTTTAAGCTGATAAATAAGGCTAAACAGGTGTAACTTCAAAAAGGAAAGTCAGACCGATTGCTCCGAGATGGTAAGCTTCTCTTGTTTAGCTAAAAAACGAACAATGTTTAAGGCACATGCTCACAAGAATATAAAAAAATTATTTCAATTAAATGCAAATAAATAATTGTTTTAGAGTTATTTGGTAATACAAAAAATAAAAAATAAAACCACAACACAAAAAGAAACAGAATTAATTTAAACAAAAATACAACGTTTTATCATTCTTAATTAAAGCAAGATCTTTAACTTTACCAAGCAATACAAAAATGTCAAGACCACACATCAGAAAAAAGAAACAAAATTATCAACAATGGAAAGGCAAATTATTTAATTTAAAAAAATTAATAAAATACAAATTAAACAAACCGTTGTCCCTAAGAAAAAGAATAAATACAAATTTAAGAAATTTTAAATTATCAAACCGTTTGTATATAAGAAAAAGTAAACGGAATATGAATTTAAAAATTAAGAAACTAAACACATCGTTTGGATAAAAAAAATACGTACCTTCTCAATATGTCTAGAAATTCGCTCCTTCTTTATTAAAATTCTGACTTACACTGATCTTTAGATGCCTACCTGTCTATAGGTAGGTGTGTATCACGTACGTTCCTTTTCAACAGCTTTGCAGCTAGATGTCTTTGATTTGTTAGAAATTACCTAGAGTTATTTTATTCTCAAGATTTATTATAATACCTCGCAAGAAATCGCACCTGGTTTTCAAATGTGTAATTGATCTCGGAGGATATTACATTTATTTGAAATAGAAGTCACGACTTCTGACACTTATTGCTTGAATAAAATACATTTATTGGTATTTTTCGTCCGGTATATTATAGAAATAACAAAACCTTTTCTTAGCATTTTGTCTTTGATTGATATCAAGTTTCATTTTTGGTTATATATTATCTTTTTTGACAAAACAGATACAATTCCACCGTTGACCGGTTATTCCTTCTTATTAATAACACTTGAGGCTTTTATATCTCTGCCATTTGCATACTGACAGCTAAACAATGGCGATTTTATCAACATTAAACAAAATACAGTAATAAAGCTTAGCTATTTTGAGTTAGGGCCCAAACTCACTTCAACAAATAAGTTGTAGTAGCAGTAATCACGTTTATCATAAAGTTTTAAATGTGGCCTTTGGTGGGCGTCATAATTCAGGTATAAGTTTATATATGAAGCGGAACTTGAGGACACTGGGATAAGTAACATTCACATAGTCTTCAAATTTATGATTATTAAGAAAAAGAACGTCATATATCTGTATGTATCTGTATGTAGAGTTGAATGAATTAACAGTCTTCTCTCCAGATTTAACTAGGTTCTGCATAAATTTAGCTTCACAAGAATAAAGAAACAAATCAGTAAGCAATGGAATTCAGATCTGTATATAACGGCTATCTCCTTTTAAAAGAACAATTAAATTTATCGACAGTGGGTTTTTTATGTAATTCGAACCTGTATATAAGGAACATCTTCCAACAACAGCTTCCAAATGGTTCTCTTATATGACCGTTTATCGACAGGTTTCACTGTATATTATCAAAAAAAAGTCTGACTACCGCTGTAAAATTAAAGCTGGTATAATGTGTAATTTCAACCACTGAGCCAGTATCTCTGATGATGGATGTTTCCCCATGGATATCACAAACACAGTAAGCATGGTATATTGTCAGAAATATACTACTGTAGCCGTTAATTAAAATCTAAATTAAATCAAAACTAAGGTATACTTCCGTAGCACACGGCCTCATTTCCTTGGTGGAAGTTCACGTGCTAAACCTGACTAGTCAGTTTCAAAGTTTTAACTTTGCTTCTGAATTGTGATTTGAAAATGACTTTGTTTGTTTTTTACTGCTTTGCAATATGAGTTTAATCCCTCGTGCAAAGAATTTCCTTAGTTAAGGTTAAATATGTCTGTGTTCTTCGGATATTGTTTAAACACTTGAAGATATTTTGGTTTCACAACTTTTGGTCCAATCACTACTGATGAGGAATTGTATTCTAAAACGGCCGTCTAGTGCTGTAAAATTACCACTTGTATAATACTGGTTTCACAATTTTTGGTCCAATCACTACTGATAAAGTATTGTATTCCGAAACGGTTGTCTGGTGCTGTAAACACTAGTATCAAATCAAAAACAAACATACTAATCCATTTCCGAATCACAATCCAGAAGCAAAGTCAAAACTTTGGAACCGACAAGTTAGGTTAGACACGTGAACTTCCACCAGAGAAGTGAGGCCGGGTGCTCCGGAAGGGTAAGCGCCTCCTGTTTAGCTAGCTACACCCGCCATGTGTGTAATCAAAATTGTGTGAAAGGAACATGGAACTATGAGACGTCAAATATATCCAAGGCAATCCTAGACACAGAGACATCAAACTTATCAACAATACTGTGATGACGGCCATAAATAATATTTAATTTAATTGATTTGTTCTTTGTTCCTGTGATTTAAACATGGACATGTTTGTTTGTGTTTGATCAGGGAGGATTTAATCTTTTTTACTGAGTCCAAATTAAAAACGAATACATTAAGAAATTTACGAACTAAACGCAATTGACGTATTGCCAGCTATGCCTTTTATGTTCCGACACTGGGCGCCATCACGCTCTCAGAGCAATATCAAGGCAACTAATGATGTACTAGTGTCAGTGACACAATGGCACAATGCAGGCTGAGATTTAATTATTTTTGTTTGTAATTCAATTATGCGAAACCTTTGTCGGAGCATTGTGGGCGTTGCCACCGATCCGTAACTTGCCGATCCATGTCCAAATCACAATCCCCAATAAAACTTTGGCACTGACAAGCAAGGTGAAAAACGTGACGTTTCACCAGGAAAGTAAGGCCGAGTGTTTTGGAAGGTTTAGTACATCCTGTTTAGCGAGGTTTACTCTAGTGATCATGGCGTCATAATATATCAATAAATATCACAATAATGTCCATTAGTATGATGTCTCAGTATCCAAAAATATCTTTACTATTGTTTTTGACGTTCAATAGTTGTATGTGTCTTTCATTTTCATTTTTATTGTAGCTAGCTTAAAATGAGGTGCTTATCCTTCTGTAGAACAAAACTGGCAGAACACATTTAACTCTTGAACTATCTCCAGGAAAGCGAGGAGACTTTCAAGTGCCAGGGTTCAGTTCCGCGAGGCTGCAGATGATATAAATATATATATATTAACACTTGAACCATCTCCAGGGAAGCAAGGTGACTTTCAAGTGGTTCAGTTCCGCAAGGCTGTAGGTGATATAAATATATATTAACACTTGAACTATCACCAGGGAAGCGAGGTGACTTTCAAGTGCCAGGGTTCAGTTCCGCGAGGCTGCAGATGATATAGATATATATTAACACTTGAAGTATCACCAGGGAAGCAAGGTGAATTACAAGTGCCAGAGTTCAGTTTCTGCGAGGGTGCAGATAATACAAATATATATATATATATATATATGAATATATTAATTATTTTGACCTATTGCGATTTATATTTCTATAAAAATAAGACGCATTTATTTTGATATCAAACTCCAAATTCAGTCAAAGACACTGGTGCTTTGTTATATGTGTGACTAACAAAACAAACGTTGCTTATACTCACGGAGCACCAGGCTTCACACAGTTTTCTGGGTTTTTTTGTCTTATGTTGTTGTTGTTTCTTGGGGGTTGGTTTTTTTCTAATTTTATTATTAATATCAAATTTTATGTGGTTTGACATGGACACGTGTGTCAGATGAAGATATTATTATTGAAGTTTCTGAACTGATTAAAATTAATGCCTAACTTTTCTTTTTTTCTAGATTTCATAACTTTTTATCATTTTTTCATCACGATTTTCTGTAGAATTTAGTTTTATACTGTTTTCATGAGGATGGACGCGTGATAAGGTTTGATTTATTCAATTTGCAATTTATTCCTATTCATTTAATGTCTAAAGCATAGCTCTTCGTTTACTTGATTGCAGTAATGATCAAAAGAAATCGATACTGCAGAAACCTGTTCCATTACAAACACCTGCTAATTAAATGTTTATTTGACTGATAACTTATTAAGAAAGAAGGTTTTATAAAGCTGCGTCAACATTGGCCTTGCCGTTTGACATTTAATTTGAATATAAGCGTGGTCTTATAGACAGTGTACTTAGGTAAAACAGTATGTTGTATTACCATTAACACCTGACACTCGGTTTTACTCTCATCTATCCTTATTTATCAACGTTAAATAACCCACAAATTACGCTATGTATATGTCTGTTAGAATATTCAAGTTAAAGGTCAAACAGTCAGGTCAATCTTGACACACTCTAAAAATGCTTATTAATATCAATAAGCTGGACATCTCCGGTTACTAATTGGTCCAAGTCAATTAGAAACATATATATGCCAGAAGTTTCCGTCTAACTCATAATTTATGCTTTCAAGAAGTTCGCTCCGAGAACTAATGGTGCGAATTCTATTTCAAAATGTCTGATTAGTGTTGCAAAATTAAAACAGATTCAGTAATTAATCAAAAACAAACACACCTATCCATGCTCAAATCACAATCCAGAAGCAAAGTAAAAACTTTAGGACTAAAAAGGCATGTTAGACACGCGAACCCCCACCAGGGAAGTGAGGCCGAGCTCCCCATAAGGGCAAGCATCTCCTGTTTGGCTAGCTAACCCGCTACGTATGTAATTAAATCGTGTGAAAGGAACATGGAACTATGGTACGTCAAATATATCCAGGACAATTCTAAACACAGAGATATCAAACTTATCAACAATACTGGGATTAAGGCTAAACCTTTTTGAAAGCCTTGATAAGCCCAGTATTGCAATATCCCTGAGTTTATTATTTATTTGCAAGCAACCTGTTTCGTTGTACAAAGACCCCGTGGGAGAAAATTAAATCATAAAAGAAACACAATATATTATAAAACATGGATTAGTATGTTTGTTTATACATCGATATATTTATATTTACACAGATATAGATTTTACCAGTCACTTCTTGTTTAATACCATCAATTCATAATTTTATCTAATTAAATAATTGTCGCCTGATCGTTTCGGAATTGAATTCTTCATCAGTTTGGGGACGAAAATTGTGGAAATCCAAATAAATATTTTTAAAATTTTGAAATGAAAAAATTAAAAGACCAAAAATGTATTTTATCAAATCCATCTAAGGCAATACTTAAATCGATTAAACTGATTATTGAAAAAAATATAAACCCCCTTAACAAAGGCATGACACCCTCTAAGTTTGATTTAAGTATTTTAGTATTAGGCATTTGACTCCTTAGATTTTAAGATGACTCAATTTGAAACGTAAAACGACGGGCGACAGACGAAAATACAAACATTTTTACAGCTTTTCCAGAAAACAATTTTGTGCAAAGTTGTAGCTTTATTATTGTAAAGTTATAATAAATTTTATATACACAATTTTAATTACACATGTGACGGGTGTGGCTAGCTGAACAGGTGCTGCTTACCTTTCCGAAACACCCGGCCTCAACTTTAATGGTAAAAGTTCACGTGTCTAACATAACTTGTCTGTTTCATAGTTTTTACTTTGTTTCTGGATTGCGATTCGAACATGGATTAGTATGTTTGTTTTTGATTATATATCTGAGATTTTTAGTTTATTTTTTAAACTTGTTAAACTTATTTATTTATAAGTCGAAATTTCAAAAATTGTACCATTCTTATACGTAGCTGAGCTGGTGCTATTTTGCGACATTATTTATCTGAAGTTACATAATTTGTGCAACCGTTTGATGTTCTTATATATCTGTTATTTATGTTTTTGTTATTATATATTTTCTCTAAAATGATATAAATATATATATATGTATATATGTGGGAATTTCTGATAAAACAGACATAATAGAGGGGCTAATCAAGCAAGCAAATTAGTCAGGAATATAAATAATTTAGGAGGTGTGTGTGTGTGTGTGTGTGTGTGTGTGTGTGTGTGTGTGTGTGTGATTTCAAATAATTAAGTGCAAAAGAGTAAACGATGCTTTACGGATTCTCAATAAAATGTGATAATGTGACAAAATGTGATAATTAATATAAAATAATATGTTGAAACTGGAATTATTTATTTCATACTGATTTGTTTATAAAATATTTCATTGAACGCCTATCTATATAAGTCTCAATATTTTTTGTCAGGGATTTTATTCGACACTATTGAACCGCAGGTTTACAGATCACCTCACTCGGCCAGTTCGTTATATGTGAAAGAACCTTGATCACGACAAAAAAACGCAATTACCATATTCCAATCTTATCTCTGTTTTAATCTTAGGCAGATCGTAATATGAAAAGTATTTCCTGTAAACTTTAAGGGCGATGGTCTTTCTTTATTATGTACGGTTCTTACTAACATAAATCAAAGACAAAAATGCCAGACCATATTGAAGTCACACCCAAACAACAAAGATATTCAAAAACAAATATACTAATCCATGTCCGAATAACAATCCTGAAGGAAAGTAAAAAAAATTGGATCAAACAGGTTAGGTTAAACACATAAACTTCCAAAAGGGAAGTGAGGCCTGGGTGCTTCGGAAGGGTAAGCACATCCTATTTAGTTAACCACACTTGCCACGTGTGTAGTCAAAATTGAACGTGGAACTATAGTACGTGAAATATATCCAGTGCAATCCTGGGCACAGAGACATGAAACTTCTCAACAATACTGTGATGACGGCCATATAACATAAGCAGAAGCAGGAGATGCTAGGTTATTGCTGCATAGAAAAGGAAAGTTGACATTACAAAATTGAAGTCATCAAGTTTTGCACTGCTCTCAACCGGAATTTACATTACAATTATATTTGCCTTGGACAGAAACTGGTTTAATGCTCTGGATTGAATGAAAAACAAACATACTAATCCATGTCCGAATCACAATCCAGAAGCAAAGTAAAAATTTTGTAACTGACAAGTTAGGTTGGACACGTGAACTTCCACCAGGGAAGTGAGGCCGGGTGCTCCGGAAGGGTAAGCACCTCCTGTTTAGCTAGCTACACCCGCCACGTATGTAATCAAAATTGTGTGAAAGGAACATGGAACTATGAGACGTCAAATATATCCAGGGCAATCCTGGAATACAATATTTAATTTCGTGGTTATTGTACTCTTAAAGATATTTCTCAATTTTTATCGTTTTGCAGTAACCAATTAACATGTTCGTTTGGCTCATATCATCTATTAAAAGACCTATATCAAAACCACTGATGTAGCTCAATTAGTAGGGTAGGCGCTCCGTATATAAGAGGTCGTGGATTCATAACACTTGAAATCAGGTAATGGATGTTCTTTTTTCAACCACTCGGCATTTAGACATGAAAGTATGAAAAGACACTAAAACTTGATGTCACGTGTCAAAGCAGGAGTGGCACGTTAAGAAAACCTCCTTGCTCATTGCTCTGAGTGTCAATTTCAAGATCACTCTTACTCCCTTGTTATATTTGAGAGTTCAATTGGAGTTCAATCTATCATTATTGAAAATTCTTGAGTTCATTATACAAGTTGATTTGCTGACTTGCAAAATATTAATATTTATACTTTATCATCTTTACAGGGAGTTGAACTCTGACGACTATTATACTGTTGTCATTGACAATGTCTTATAATCTATTTATGGCCGATGTTTATGATACTGTTTACTCGGCTGTGTTTTAGAAAGACAGGATAAACACAAACATATCAGTTCATGTTCCAATCACAACCCTTAGAGCCAAACACAAACACACCGGTCCATGTTTGAATCAAAATCCTAAAATGTCAAACACAAACAACCGGTTCATGTTCCAATCTTAATTCAAAAGTCAAACACAAACATACCGGTTCATGTTCCAATCTTAATTCAAAAGTCAAACACAAACATAACGGTTCATGTTTCAATCAAAACCCAAAAGTCAAACACAAACATACGGGTACATGTCCAAATCACCGATCCAAAAGTCAAACACAAACATACCGATTCATGTTCTAATATAAATCCCAAAAGTCTGTCAAACACAAACATAACGGTTCATGTTTCAATCAAAATCCTAAAAGTCAAATACAAACATACTTATCAATTTCCAAACCAAAATACCAAAAGTAAAGGAAAATTATAAAAACAGGGAAATGTAAAAGGATAAAATAGTGATACAGAGAATGATTGTGAACGAAAATAAAAAATACCTACCCAATATTTTATATACAGAGACGTGCAAGAAATATTCGGACACTCTGTAAAATCCTTCTTATTTCATATAAAACCATATATATATATATTTAAATTATTTCTTGGTCAATTTTACTGTTAAATGTAAACTTTGTTGCAGATTCTTTCAATAATTTTCAAAATACTGTCCGTCTTGTAACAGTTAAGGAAACATAAGCTTAACAGTATTGTAAATCTTTAACAGCCATGTGAAGCATAATTATCAAGTAGATATCAGTGTGAAATAAAATTTGAAATGTTTATCTATCAAAATTAACGAAATCCCTTTTCTAACAATTTTTAAGAAAAACTTCAACTATTTTTACATTTAACAGTGAAAAATTAATTGAAATTGACATGTAAAACGACTGAAGACGGCATTGCTGTGCTGTTGTCGTATTGGGCTAGTTCTTATATCCATTTACAAGAACTAGTGCAATATTTATGTATTGTGGGACAAAATAGTATTTTAAGTATAATATTTAAGCGCCCGAGACGATACATGATAAAATAACCAAACAGGAAAAGACGATAAAAGAGAAAATAATATTGGGACTACTGATTATAAAATTTGTTCTTTGGACGGTTACAGGTCCAGTGTTCTTTCAATGTACCTCTGCACCATACAACCTATTGTACATCCATGTTTACTAAAGATTGTATTAGTTGATTAATGTTTTTTACGTCCCATCAAGAACGTTTCACTTATACCGAGACGTCAATAGCTGCAGTTGAACTGACAGAATATGTTACTCTTGGTAACGCGCTGAGGACAAATGCAAGGAGGGTTCTTTAACGTGCAACGACTGGTGTGACACTGGACATCGATTTTTCAAATGTGTTCCAAAAGGCCTCGTGACTTTCATTTCTAAATGCTTCGTTTTGGTAAGATCTCCAACATAGGAAGCGATCACTTGCGAACTGAGCTCCCCTAGTGATACTTACCAAAGAAACAGATACGGTATATTGGTTCATTTTCACAAATTTTTGCGCCATGACGATGACTAGTGTATTTGCGTTGTTATCTCATTAAAGGAAAAAGATTCTACAAAGATTAATGGGCTGGTAATAACAATGTAATTTTACGTCTTTTATATTTTTCCGGGAATAAACTTGAATAGCGAGAATAGCGAAAATAAAACCACAACGAAATATCAGCATTATATAGTACGTTAAAGTGGCATTGTTTACCATAGGCATACATAATTCTTTTAATCAACCAGCAAAACAAAATAACAAGAAAATATAAAAACAACGTTTATTTACCCAAAAAGTTACTTGTGCGTTTTTTGGAACATAATAATGTAAGGTGTGTTTTATTTGCTATGTACTAATTTTCGCGAAATATCAAACTATTTTGTACAATTTGTAAAACAATTTATACTTTCGAGTTAATAATGTTTCATAAATTTTCGAAAAATGCACCCCGAGAAAAGGTTAGAAATAACAAAAATCATATATATTTGTACCCTTGGAATTCCGTTTATTTAGTGATGTTGATTTGTTGCAGTGGTTGAACACTCAAAAAAGTCAAATTACCCCTTAGTAAAATGTAAACAATACGATGAAACAACTATACAAATGCACCTGAAAACGTAAAACAAATTGAATGTGATTGAAACGGCAGAAACATTACACAATATATAAAATTTGCCATTCATCAAGGCACTGTGTGAATAGTATATCTCAAGTCGTAATACTGTACAATTTATAACCATACACAAACACATCGGCCAATGTCAAAATCACAATCCCAACTATCCATTAAGCTGGAAAACCAAGTCAAACCAAGCAATACAAAGTGGCAGACCACTCCAGAATGACAAGTGCCATTAATAAAACGGTTAATAAATTTGTATTGAATATGGATATTTCAAATCAAACAGGTAGAATTTCAGATATGAATAAAACCATATATTAAATACCAAAATTCCAAAATCACAATTGCTTAAATGAAAAACAAACAATTGAAAGCTGACAAGTTAAGTTACACCCTTGGAATCTACGAGACCGCGTGCTCCGTTGCAGTCACTGTCTCTTCTTGTCTAGATACCTATACTCACAACGTGTAAACTGAAAATTGAGCATAATATGAACCTATACTCAACAAAAATGTTAAGGACCACATTAAAAAGATTATTTAATTTTGTAGAACGTGAATCTCATCATTTCATATCTACACTTCTCATAATTTCATTAGTAAGATTTAATTTTATGCACAAAAAATTTACTTTATAACATCATTTGAAACAAGAAAAGAATAAAATCAAAATACAGGTGGATTTTATTCTTTTCAATTTTCGGATTTTTATTTAATATTTTACAATGGTCCAGTATATTTCCATAAAATAGCCATCATACTTATCAATAATATAATAATGACAATACTAATTTATTTTGCGTGTCAAGAATATTTTTTACATCCAGGTGCCAAAATTGTGATTATTTGTTGTTGACATCATTTTATAATTATGTATTCAGTATGTTCTTTATATTGAAACATAAATAATTTCGTTAAGGGAGAATTGTTTTTGAATTCACAGACTAGTTTACTGAACACACACCTAGTTGACAATACACAGGACACGATTGTTAAATATTCATTACATGTTAAATTAAAATCAAATAAGAAGCACTATTAGTATTATTTGATGTATATAAGATACTATTACAGTCGAACCTGCCTATAAGTCCACTTCTATAAAAGAGCCACCTGCTCCGAAAAGCCACTTAACATTATACCATTTGCTCTTTATTCATGATATTTTAGCCTGCAGAATATAAGGAAAAGTAAAATTTTATTCCAATTGCACCTTTTTCATATTATTTAAACTTGTATAAAAGGACCACCTGTCCATACGTCAGCAAAATCTAATTCCAATCGTTCTGTATTCATGCTATGTGAACCTGTATATAAGGACCGCCTGCCAATAAAGGTCACATAACATTATTCCAATTGCTCTTTATGCATAATATTTGAAACTGGTGATAAAGACCACCTGCCTATAAAGGTCACATAACATTATTCCAATTGCTTTTTATTCAAAATATTTGAAAATGTTAATAAGGACCACCCGCCAATAAAGGTCACATAGCATTATTCCGATTGCTCTTTATTAAAAAAATACGATAGTCATATCAAATAAAATTAATTAAAAGATTATTGAATCATAGATATAGTGTTACTTTTGTTGCCAATATGGTAAAACAGTCTTTTTTCATATAAAATTATGTTCATTTCTTTCACAGTTTTACATATTAAAGGACAATCGTTGTCAATCACATTTATTTTTAGAAATAATATTATTGTAACAATATCCCTGTTATTTCTATTGCTCATAACAATCTAGTAAACTATAGGTGAAGTCATTATGGATTCAAAATTTCCAATACCTAATTTCGCAAAAAAAGGTTTTCGTTCTAATTTAAAAAAACACTTGATCCTTATGTTTACTAATTACATATTATACCAGCTTTAATTTCACAGCACTAGACGGCCGTTTTGGAATACAATTCCTCATCAGTAGTGCTTGGACCAAAATTCTGAATCCAAAATTATTTGAAGGTGTTGAAAAGCTACCCAAAGAACCAAAATATATTTTACCAAATTAAGCTAAGGAAATACTTTGCATGAGGGAGTATACCTTAGTTTTTGAGAAATTTCAGTTTTAACTTGCAGGAAATTTAGACAATTATAGTATATTTCTGACAATAATACGACATTATTGCCTACTGAGTTGGTGATATCCTCGGGGCACCAGCCACCAGCAGAGATATCGACTCAGGGGTTAAACATTATTTCAATTGGTCTTTATTCATGTTATATGAATCCGTTTATAATGATCAGCTGTATTTTCAGAAAAAATCATTTTTAAACCAGAAAAAAATATTCATATTTTAAACTTCAATAAAAAACAATCAAACAAAATATTTGTAAATAAAGACATCATCAATAAATAATAACGCATCACAAGCACTTTGGGACGGACCTCAATTCAACAGTTAACAATATCAAAATAATACATTAAATTAAATAATAATGCAAATCTCTGTTTGACTGTTATCTTCAAGATGTCTATCGATCATATATCCGGCTCCATGTCGGCATTTTCAATTTCTCACATTATCTCTGTCCTTTTCGAACCTGAAAATATTTAATTTAATCAAACATACCTAAGGATCTTTTTAAAAAACTGGAAAATCATGTTAAATAGGCAATCTTTCATTAAGGAAAAGTTACTAACATGTGTGAATAATCATAAACAAGTTATTTGATATGAACTATTACATAGTAAAAAGTCATTATCTCCGTTTTAATTAGATTTCTCACAAAAACGTTCATCTTATATTATCTTCTGCATAGCATTGCAATCCATAGTGAGCAGCTAAACTAGAGGCATATTGAATCCTAATGAACACAACCTAACCTTTTTCAGGCACTATGGATCTCACAATTAATTTCGATGTTAAACAAAAGCTTGATAACAATCATTTCCCAATATTCATCCACTGTTGTATTTTCGGTATTTTGTTTTTAAATGTTACCCTTCTTAATAGAAATTTAAGCAATTGTTTTACATAGAAACCTCTTAATCAAAAACAAACATACTTATCCATTTCCGAATCACAATCCAGAAGCAAAGTAAAAACTTTGGAACTGACAAGTTAGGTTAGACACGTGAACTTCCACCTGGGAAGTGAGGCCTGGTGCTCCGAAAGGGTAAGTACCTCCTGTTACACCTGCCACGTGTGTAATCAAAATTTGCGTGAAAGGAACATTGAACTATAATACGTCAAATATATCCAGGGCAATCCTGGACACAGAGATTTAAATAAATTTATTGGTCACTATGCCGCTATAATGACAATCTACATAGTCGTCAGTTGAATCTCAATAACCCAGTGGTAAATTTGCCTTGCGTTCTTATTTCGTTATTTCTGTTATGAATCTAAACCTTTTGTCTATTGAAACGATTAGGGACCTGGATGGCCGAGTGGTCTAAAGCGTGTCATGACTGATCACAACGCCTCTCACCACCTAGGTTCGAACCCCACTTTGGTCAGATCCTTGTACGAGAAAGTTTGTCAGTGCTTGTAGAATATCTTTAGTATTTTCCGAGAACCCAGGTAACCCCACCATTCCATAACTGGCCACCTCTATATAAATAAAAAAAGACTGACACGTAAGGAACCATTAAAAAAACAGAAGAAGACCTGAAACAATACATGTTATTGTTATCAAGTTTCAAATATCCAATACACTTATTAGTGCACAATAAAGTTATACTTACACCTCCTTACACGCCTCCTACAAAATATAAAACAAATTAGTACTTTATTCATCGCTATTTTTAAAGTTCAATATTTTTATTCTGTTTCATATTTCAACACCCACGGAATGGCACCTTTGAAGCTTTAGACAGACTTTTTATCATCAATTATTATTTTATTTGCAGTAATACACCAGCTTTTCCTGATTAAATCGGTTTTGTTTTACAATTTATACGCTATGGTAGACCTTGGTCCTATTATTGGAATCTGTACAATGGAACAAGCTACTTACAAATACGTTGTAGACGCGGGAATATTGCAGGCCTCTAGGTCCCCGAGCACCCGACCTCACTTCCCTGGTGGAAGTTCACGTGTCTAACCTAACTTGTCAGTTCCAAAGTTTTTACTTTGCTTCTGGATTGTGATTCGGAAATGGATAAGTATGTTTGTTTTTGTTTATCAAGGCCCGCAAAAAGATTTATTGCCTTCATTTACAATACTGGTTGGAATTGTGTTTCTGTATGCCTAATTATCTATTATAGTTCCATGTTCCTTTCATTATTTTTTTTTATTGGTATTCATACAATGGTTTAAATTTCAGAAAAGAAATAGAAATTTATGGACAGACACTTTTAATATATGAAAAACAATTGCAAACTAAAGTGAAACCTGTTCAGAAATGCACCTAAGAAAATACAATGAAATAGGCTTTTAGAAGTGATCCTTATATGCATGAGCTAATAACACGTATAAAGAACAATTGGGAGCATTTTAACTGGCCTTACTTAACTTACTTGATTCTGAATCTGGGGCCTTTGTGACTGCTGCTGTAACAGACACCGGTCTGGGTCTCACTGAAATATATATATTTTTATATAATTAAATGATAATAATTTAAATATCAGCAACTCAGTTGGTAATTGTTTGTTTTGTCAGAAATATTATACTGCTTAAAATTGATGCTAGATAAAATCTCAAATTTCTAAAAAAACTAAGGAATACTCCCTAATGCAAAGTATTTAAGCTAACTTTGTTAAGAAATATTTTGATCCTTTGTATATTTTTATCCATTTGAAGAAACTGTAATTTCACAATTTTGGTCTATGGACTACTGATGGGGAATTGCATTCTGAAGCAACCGTCTAGTACCGGTAAGATAAAAATTGCATATAATGTAATACACAACTTAATTCATTTCACTTTGTAAAGCCATCATTACTATCTTGCAATTTATTCTTTGTTGAGTTACAAATTTTCAAATATTTTCAATTAAAATATTTTCAAAAATCAATAACCGATGATAACAATTCCTAAAAAGGATATAACATTGGTATCAATATTTCTCTGGTCTTGATACATTTATATTAATGACATACATATCTGCAAAGTAAGAGTAACTCCTTCAGGAAAACTAGTTCATCAATCAATTATTATGAAAGATTAAAGGATAGAATTACATGTTATAGTGGTGTTATTTTTACAGCACTAGACGGACGTTGCGGAATACAATTTTTCATCAGTAGTGCTTAGACCATGTTGTTTCTTAAGATTTTGAAATGATACCCAAAGGACCAAAATATATTTAACCAAATTAACTTATTATAATACTTTGCATGAAAGAGTATACCTTCGTTTTTAAGAAACTGCAGATTTTAAGTAGCAGCAATCTTCGACAATGGTATATTTCTAACAATAATACACAATACACATTAATTGGCTACTTATTTAAACACTGCATAATTTACAGCTGTTTTGAACAAAATGAAAAGAGAAAAAAGCAAGAAAAATTATAAAGACTTGTGAAACAATACTGGGGTGTGAAGACATAAATATTTTTAATTTTCAAGAAGAACAATAACTAAAAATGAAATATTTTGAAACTCATTCGACAAAAGTAACAAACAAAAAAAAAACAAGAGTGATCCCATATAAGTATCGAAAATACCCGACAAGCAAATTCGAGAAAAAATCCTAGGAATGAAAGCAAAAGTGGAATATGTGCCAGGTTGTCTTCAGAAATGCTCATATTTCTACAAAAATCTCACCTGGCCCTCTTAAAAATTCTCTTGGTATGCCTCCTCCTGAAACAAATAAACAAAGATTTTATTCCTTATCTCAACTGAGACCGGGTCTGACCGAAGACTTGAAAGTGGGTAGTGAATGTTTTTTCGCCAAGTACTCGGCATTGCGTAATGAAAGTAGGATCGGAACTTAAAATAAACAAAGTCTTGTGTCATGGTAGGCGTGGCACGATGAAAACCCTTCTGTATAATAACATCAGCGCGACATATATGCAAAATTTCTGCGCCGTTCCGTATAGATAGCGACGTCTCGATACAAGTGGATATTCTTGACTGGGACGTTAAACACAATTACTCAATTCCTTATCTCAACTGACATAATTTAAAAAAAACTATTAGTAGTTATCACTTTTTTTCACTTCAAGACACAACTTTACTATTCGAACAATTGGATATAGATCTACCAAAATTTGATTCAGATCCCAAAAGGATTCTAAGTTCCAATTTAAATAAATATCGGTTCTTTTTAATCTTTTACAAAAACCATATGATAAATATCAATTAAATCCACTATACAATAAAACACAAAAAAACGAAAACATGGATAGTACGAAGTCAAATATTTGGCCTGATCACTCCACTATAAAACTCTATATTTAACACTATAATGAGTCTCTTTATAACGAAGCTAAAATAGGAGTCCCCAGGACTGCGTTATAAGCATGTTGAACTGTGTTCAGATATAGTTCGACTAGCTATACTATTTATATATTTTATTTTTAAGTGTTCTTTGTTACATTACTTTTGTAAAATGCAAATGAATAAAATGAAGTATGTGTGTTCTAAGAAATCATTAAAAAAAATTGTTAAACCTCTTTGAAAGAATAGTGAAAATAAAAAAAACATATATTGGTTTCTAATAGATCATTATTACAAATGGTAATACCTGGTTGAAGAAGTGGTGCTCTTGTTGTCGGCTCTTTTGTTGTCGTCTGTATAACTGCTGGTGGTCTCACTAAAATAAAATTTTAAAATTCAAAGTAATATGTAGAAGAAACATACAGTTCATGTTCTAACCTAAGATTTTGATGCCCTTCAAATTTAGCTTATAACCAAACACCGCTTTCTCCACTATGAAACAGTTCGATATGTTTTGGGCATGGCGTGTTTGTGTTTTAAGCACCAGTGCACAAAACATTAGGAACTGTGGAAAAAGCGGTGTTTGGTTATCAGCTATATTTTTAGGGGATCAATTTTTTACAAAAGGCACACAAATAAATCTAGCATCAATTTTACAAAAAGACAGTTGTCTCCCTTTAGACGCAAAATCGCCTATTCGTATAACATTTTTTCTGAGGCTAAAGATATACTAAAGGTTACTTTTACGTTTAATTTAACTCTTCTTTAAAACAGAGGAAACCCGATCTGGTTAAGATAAGGTTTTGTAATATATTTGAAAATCTATTTTAACAATAATAAATCCTTTTATTACAATGCAATACATTTTTCGCAATGTGTATCAATATACCCTTTCCTGTGTAAAAGACATTGAGAATTAAAGGACAAGAATCTGTTTGATGTCAAATATATCTGGGGTAATTTTGGAAACAACTACATTGTACTTTTCAAAAATATTTCGATGACGGTCATATTTTTTTTAAAAATGTTCTATTGCTCAAATTCAATATTAAGTCCTATAGAAATCACTTCATTAAATTGCAAATGGCGATTTCAAATGAGATATTCCCCAAGTTTAACTCTTCTTTTAAAGTCCAAATGATAATTTCAATACATTAAAAATGTCAAATAATACGATTTGATTGCATAAAACAACGTATTGGAATTCAGATTTGTATTATAAACAATGAAGTCATACCTGGTCCACGTAAGAATTCACGTGGTATACCTCCACCTGCAAATAAAAAAAAATAAATTAAATTACAAAATAATTTATTATATTAGAACTAATATTCTAAACAATATCGCAATTGTAAATAAAATATTTTCTTAAGCGAATCGTAATGCGTTACAATAAATGAAATTAATGCTATATCCCAACATTTTCCAAGACAAAACAATAGTTTTACTACATATAAAACGTAAATATTAATGTACTTTGAATTGTGTATATAGATAACATAATCAGGAGGAAACTCGGCTTGCCTGGCTGCACTTGCTATTGTTTAATGTTCGCGTTTGCATTAGCTGTTACCAAGTGCATGTATTGTAAAACGCTTTAGTTTCGCAATGATTTTTTCGCAAGATGTCTTTTAAAATAATTTCGCGATATTCCATTGGATTTCCTCATTTAAAATTGCTGTTATGCAACCTGTATCTATTCTCAATTCACAGTATCAAATTTTCGAGGTATCAAATTGTAATCCCCTCATTTAAAATCGTTGTTATGCAAATTGAATCGTCTGTTCTCAATTTCCGGTAATAAATTTTCACGGTATCCCTTTGTAACCCACCTCATTTAAAATTATTGCTTTGCAAGTAAAAGCGCCTGTTCTCAATTCATAATGAACAAATACACGTGTATTTCTTGTATCTACCAGTGTAATGTGTTATTATTTCATCAATGTATTCTTGTCCACATGAATGTTCCAATTTACTTATATGCGAAATTTTAATGTTTTACAGAAGAATATATGCATAAATAGCCCTTTTAACGTTTCTAAAAATACGTTAATGCTAAAATCAAACCTGGTTGAAGGAGTGGAACTCTTGTTGTTGTCGGAATTGGCTGCTGTGTTGTCGTTTGTATATTTACTAATGGTCTCACTGAAAAAAATTACAAAAGGAAGCTGTAACGAGGATATAAAACGGCAATATCGAATGCGTTCTTCCCACATGAGACTGGCACTGGTTATAATGACAAAATTAGCATAAAAAACAAACATACTAATCCATGTCTGAATCACAATCTAGAAGCAAAGTAAAAACTCTGAAACTGACGAGTTAGGTTAGACACGTGAGCTTCCACCAGGGAAGTGATGCCGGGTGCTCCGGAAGGGTAAGGATCTTCTATCAAATAAACGTAACATGACTGAGAGGGTAACGTTGAATTTACACCTTTTCAAATCAAATGTTATTAAAAATATTTAACATTTTAATATTACACGCGTTACCAATTTTATTACACCGAATGTCTATAGTGTCCATTTTCTTCTCCGTCTCTCTTTTCACCGTTCCATGTAATGTCCTCAATTTATCATTCAGCTTATTAAAATTCAAATTTCCTAACAAATTAACTCTTCTCTAAATCATGCTTTAGTTACATATAGATTCCTGCATTCTTCCCGTTACATTTTGAGATTCAACTTCTAATAAGATACAGTTTTCCTTTGTTTTACGGCGATTGATGCATAAATAAGGCGTTTGATACGTTTGAGTGATGCGAATTGAAATGTAATCGACCTACTGATTTGTAAGTAGTAAACGCATTGTTCCCGCTAATGTCAGCCTTTTTGGAAGGTCACATTGATTCTGTCAACTGGCTATTATCCCATCAAATTAAAGAGGCGGCGGCGATACAAATCCTTGGTCTCTCACCGCTGCGTGTTCGAGTCACGCTCAAACTACATAAGAGACAGTCAATTTTCTTTTACGGTGGCCTTTCCTGATTCACTTGGCGCCAGTTTAATGTGACTACGGGGGTGGTACGCTTGTCTGTCTCGGTGAGCTAGCACCTTGAAGTCGCCCTGAGTGCGCGCTGTTACAATGCAGACCATACTACACACTCGCACTTTACATGCATACACGTTGATCTTGTTCATAGATTAATCTATAGAGATTAATGAAACATTTCTTGTCGCGAATAGATGAAAAATTGCTGATGCAACGTTAAGCAAAATTCAATCAACCATCAAATTAAAGGAAATTTGCATAAAGTATAACAAGTATTATTGTCTTACTTTTAATAAAAAGATAAATATTTTCCAGTAGGTTTTGTACTAAAATACTTTTGAACTTGAACGTTTTTACAATATGGCATTTTAAAATATAAAAACGTCATACCTGGTCCACGTAAGAATTCCCGCGGAATACCACCACCTACAAATCAAATGAATATCAATGAAACAAAATAATTCATAAGCAAAAACACTTATATTTAAGGTCACAAACATATTGCAATCACAAACAGAGATTTGTAGATATATGCAAATAAAAAAAATACAGACACACAATTTCATGTTCAATTGACAATCAAAAAAGCAAAAAGCGCTTGAAAATAGGCAATTTCGTTAAACACGTGACCTTTAACCAGGAAAGCTGTCATAATAAAGCTAATTTAAATGTAAATTTTATTTTTAAATACTTTCTAACACACTGCTGTAGATCAGTTACAGTAAGATTAACACTCAAGTGTTTAATGGTTTATTGAACAGCTGGATATTACATTATAGCTATCTTTCCTCTCTCCCTCTCTCTGTCGATACAGTTAACCACGCCTACAAGAATGTATTGATATTTGTCTGTTTAGTTTAGATATAGAATAAAATTGTAGTCTAAACATACAAGTCGTGTTGTAGTCTTTTACAATGCCATGAACATAACAGAAGCCATTTAATTTTAATAGAATTAAGTACTAAAAATCTTACCTGGTTGGATAAGTGGTGCTCTTGTTGTCGGCTCTTTTGTTGTTGTTGGTATAACTACTGGTGGCCTCACTAATAAAAATTAAATAAAAAAATATTAAGTTGGAAAAACATACACAGAACTTCACATTATCCCAGCTCAGATAAAAATTAATGGTCAATTAGTAACCTAATATGAGGTTATATTAGGTCAATGGTGATTATTTCCCTTGTCCCGAAAAACAATTTGGCCAGTAGCGATTACGTTCCCTGAACCTATATTAACAATGGCAGTGTCAAAATGGTTTGCTTTTTCTCGAGATGTAAAAATGTTTCACATGTTGGAGATCACGATCTTTGGTGGGATAAATTCCGCTATCGCATCGCCAAATATCAATTGAAAGGCTCCATATATTTCCGTAATAGGTCACAAAATAACCGTGTAATTAATAACCTCAAGTAGAACTTCTACATGACATTTGTCACTCACTGGTTATATATCACCTGGTTTTGTTTAAGTCTTTAAATCGATCTTCTTATTTTACTTTTATTTTATACTAGGGCATTTTAAAATAATAATCGGAAATAAAAATTATTTAAATTTTAACTATATACAATGACATCATACCTGGCCCCGTAGGAATTCCCTTGGTATACCGCCACCTACAAATATAAACAAAATATTTAAATAATATAACAAATATTCGAGGTTGCTAAGAACTTTTAATCTGAGAATACGTTCGATACATGCATACTGATTCCGCCAGGGAAGCAATGCCAGACACTCTTGTTTATTTTACATTATACACGTTTAAAATCGAAATTGATAACAATAGGACTTGAAACTATGAGACGTCACAAATATCAAGAGTAATTTTGGATACAGAGATTTCATACTTATTAACAGTATTGTGATAATTGACATAAAAAGCGATCCATTTACAAATGCCCGCATCTATTTCATTTTTTGTAAGTAACCAAATACTTAAACTTACCTGGTTGAAGTAGTGGTACCCTAGTTGTCGGACTTGGTTTTTGTGTTGTTGTTGGTATTACAACTGGTCTTACTAAAATAAAATTACAAGATCTGTATTGTAATATGAAGTTGAACAAGTATATTCAGTGAATTAGGATTCCCGACAGCAGGTTTTTTGTGATTTGCACTTAAGTTCAAATAGCCATAACTCCGAGGAAAAAGAGCAAACTAACTCGGGTTAACGATATGCACAACTCCTATCAATGTTGAAGCTTTGCAATGGAATAGTGCTTAATAAATTTGAAGTTGCGCAGAGAATAATTTTGGATGCACGCATGGAATGACGGAAGAAAGGATGGACGGATACTCGAATTTAATAAAAACATACACAGACGTGACAATATCCAGTACAACTTCCAAAGTACATTAGACATATACTGTTTATAATGGTGTAAAAAACATGTGTTGTGCAGTCTTACTAGATGACAGATTTTATTTCTTATTTTGTGTTTGTATGTATATAAACTAGCTTTTATAGCGTATCAAGATTTATTTGGCTGTTTGACCTTTAATTGAAATATTAGATGGGGTATATAGACCGTGTGATTTAGATAAGACAACATGAATTATTATCATCAAAACCCGGTATGCATCATTACCATCTTCTATAAACTTTATGTAGCCACTAAATTACACAATGGATATGTCTATTTCAATATTTAAATTAAAGGTCTATTTTAATATTTAAATTAAAGCTTAAACGGCTAAGTCAAACTTTACATACTTTACCCGTACGCATCTAATATGTTAACACAACTGTGCAGTATTTGACTGTATGGCCAATATCATATTTCCCGAGGGCAAAGGGTGAACAAATGTTCATATCTCCCTTACTCAAAGGCAATAAATTGTTTATTAGACCATTATTAAAGAGCACCATGATATAACGTTTGAAACGAAACGAAAGCTTTATCCGGGTCATTTTCGCCTATTGGAACTCGTCGGAGGACAACACTAGAACGCCAATACCAATTCTCGATAAATGACGTCATATCATCAGTGTTCTGAAGGTGTGGGATATGGTGTTTTCAGAGGGACACACGACGTTTCTCTCCATCCTGGTCACACGATTCAACGATCCAATCAAATTGCAGAATATATAGTATTTTTCAATGAGGTATAGACAGTCACAGTTGAACAGAATACAAACAATTGAACATTTTGAAAATTAAAAAAATAATAATATAAAAAATAATGAAAAACTGTATATGCATTTAATCAAAAACAAACATATCAATTCATGTCTGAATCAAAATCCAGAAGTAAAGTAAAGACTTTGAACTGAAAGTTAAGTTAAACACGTCATCTTTCACAAGGGAAGTGATCGGGTGCTCTGAAAGGATAAACCCCTTCTGTTTAGCTAGCTACATCCGCCACGTGTGATGACGGCCATAAAACTGTTGAGGGTTTAATAAGCCTATCTAATATAAATAAGGTAATTTTAGCTAATTTCAACTTTTCTGTATCATAAATAGTTAAACTTTCACTCAGAGGATAGGTCGTTTATTGAAAAATTCCTAACATACAATTACTACATTTAAAGTTTACTCATAATATGACGTCATACCTGGTCCACGTAAGAATTCCCGTGGTATACCTCCACCTACAAATATAAATATAAGTTTAATCAAAACTAAATATTGCCGATTCATGTTCAAAAACATAGTTAACCATAGTAAAAACCTGGTAAATTCATTTAAACACGCGATTTAATACCAAAAGATTGCAACCGGATGTTTCAGAAGATAGGTACCTCCTACTTAGCTAGTTTCACCCGTCATGTGTGAAATAAAAATTGAGAATGAAAGGAACGTGGAACTGTTGGAATTCAAAGATAATCAGAATAAATTTGAATACAGTTACATAAAAATATTCATAATACTGATAAAATAAATACCGTTGCTCTAAAAAGTAACATGGCATTTTGTCAAATTATAATGCCAACATAATTCAATTTTAAAGAACCATATTTTCTATATACCAGAGATCCATTTACGTCCTTATTAAACCGTTTTTTATTTAATATTATGTTTGCGTGGATAATCTTAATTACTTTTCCAACAAAATTGTAAATATTACATATCCGAATCACAATCGGAAAGCAAAGTAAAAGCTTTAAAACTAACAAATTAGGTTAGACCTTCTATTAAGGAAGTTAGACCGGGTGCTCACTTACTTGAAACGGAAACCAAAACCAATGCATTTAGAATTTCTACGAAATACAAAAATCTGACGACACGAATATAAATGGATTCACAGTTATATATGGGACCGGTCTGTCGAAAGTTTAAAACTACTTTTATGAATTGGTGTCGATTTGGCTTATCTCTTCGTTGTCTATACGGCCATAGCTTATCGTCTGCTGCTATTTATACATCTGTGCGGTTTTTGGCAACTAGCTGTCATAATGCCGGCCCATCAGCCATCACGCCTTCATTTCTGCTCGTTAGCACAGTGTTAAGCTTTCGACAGGTGTGTAAAAGATAAGTGGGAGGTCGTGGATTCGAATCACGGCCGGGTGTGACCCTTGACTTTAAAGTGGGTAGTGACTGTTCTTTCGCCAAGCACTCGGCATTATGAAATGAAAGTCACGGATCTTTCGGATGGGAACTTAAAATAAACGGGGTCCCGTGTCACGGTGGGCTTGGCACGCTAAAGAACCCTGCTGTATAATACAATCAGCGCAACGCACAGGCAAAATTTCTGCACTTTTGCCTAAAGCTGGCGACGTCTCGATATAAGTGAAATATTCTTGACTGGGACGTTAAACACCATTACTCACGCACTCATTCTGTACTAGATATATAGAATTCATTAAGATCGAACCTGGTTGAAGAAGCGGGTTCCTTGTTGTTGGGTTTTGTTTTGTTGTCGTCGGTATTTCATCAACCTGTGGCATTCCTGAAACACCAAAACACCAAATGAAGTTTGTTTATTATGCATGGCAATCACGGGCACTATGAATGCCATTTTAATTGTTATTTAATGTTATATTAATATATTGCATATTTCGAAAATCTTTATCCGTTTTACAAGTCAATAGAACAACCAATAAGTGACTTCGCACATATGCCAACTCACAAGTGAAAATTAAGTGACGTTACTTGAACGATGGTAATAAGGGTCATATAATTACATTTGACCCCTTATTGATTTGTATAGAACAAACTCATTATTACTTAAATATATTAAAATAATAATCGAAAACAAACATATTAATCCATGTCCGAATCACAATCCAGAAGCAAAGTAAAAACTTTGGAACTGACAAGTTAGGTAAGACACGTGAACTTTCACCAGGGAAGTGAGGCCGGGTGCTCCGGAAGGGTAAGCACCTCCTGTTTAGCTAGTTACACCCGCCACGTGTGTAATAATAATTGTGTGAAAGGAACATGAAACTATGAGACGTCAAATATATCAAGGGCAATCCTGGACACAGAGACAAAAAAAACTTATCAATAATATCGTATTGACGACCATAAAACTTTTTGAGGGCCTTGATAAGCCTATGCTTGCAATATCCCTAAGTCAAATAATTATATAAAAGAAAGAACATTTGATTTTGATAGCAAAATCATAGACATGAAAACCCATACGAGTCACTTAAACTACGCTGTCGATGAAAAATACTCAGTGTGAATGATAACATGGCAAAAGAACATTTTTAGCAAAATCATGTACATGGCAATCGATACAAGTCACTAAAACAAGGCTAGCGATGAAAGATACACAATGGGAATAAACAATTAACAAGTACTGTATAATACTTATATTTCACTGTGGTTTTATTTGCACTCCAGTGTATTCCCGCGAAAATGAAACTGCCGCAAAATACAGCATTTTAAGTCATTCAAATAGGTTTTTAAGAAGACCGCCAAATTTGACACCGCGAATACACTAGTCATCATCAAACCGTGAAAATCTGACACCGTGAAAATAAAGCAATATACAGTATTATAAAGAAATAACATGTCATAAAAACATTAATAGCAAAATCATGTACAAGGTGAAATTAATCGAGTTAAAAACAAAGCTTTCGATACATGATACAATGTGAAAAATCTAACAGGTATTTGTATAAAATCATAACATGGCATGAAGAGGATTTGATAGCAAAAAATTGTACATGGCAACCCATACAAGGCACTAGAACAAAGCTATCGATAAACGATACACAGTATAATAATAACATGGCGTAAAGAACATTTGGTGTCAAATTCATGTTCAGGGTAAACTTTATCAAGTTAAAAACAAAGGTATCGATGAAATATACACAATGGAATAAAACATAACAAGTATTATAAAATAAATCATGACATGAAGAGAATTTGAAAGCAAACTCATGAACAAATTAACCCATACAAATAACTAAAACGAGGCTATCGATACACAACGCAAGTAACAAGAAACCTAACAAGTATTATAAAATAATAGTATGGCATAAAGGTACTTTGATAGCAAAATCAAGTACATGGCAACTGATACAAGTCTCTAAAAACACAGCTATCGCTGAAAGATACACAGTGTGAATTATAAAATAGCAAAAGAGCATTTTTAGCAAAATCATGCACATGGCAACTATATAAGTAATGAAAACAACGCTAGCTATAAAAGATATGTCATGTGAATAAAACCTAACAAGTATTGTTAAAAAAAACATGGCATGAAACCATTGATAGCAAAATCATGTCCATGGTTAACTTTATCAAGTTAAAAACATAGCTATTGATGAAAGACACACGATGGGAATGAAACTTAACAAGTATTACAAGATACTAAAATGGCACCACGAAGAGAATTTGATAACAAAATGTTGTACATGGCAACTTATACAAGTCACTAAAACAAAGTTATCTATGAAGGAAAGACAGTGTGAATAAAGTTTGATGACGTATTACAAAGTTATTTAAAATAAAGCAAAAACAAAATTATCGAAACACAATATACCGTGTGAATGAAGCTAGCTTAGCAACGTATAAATATAAGATAAGGAACATTTGATACGGAAATGATATACATGGCAACCAAAAGAAATCTAATTATTTGAATACCACTTCAGATCCCACAGAGAGAAAAAACCTGGTTTAAATCGCTCCTGAAAACTGACCACATCTATCAATAACCGATATACAAATTGAGTTAAACTCAAGACCGAAGAAACTAATTATAAATTAAAGCCTGGCTTAAATCGCTAGTAAAAAACAACCAAATCTATCGATGTCCGATAAACAAATTGAGTAAACCTTAAGATCCCAGAAAATAGTTATAGATCAAAACTGCGATTAATTATCAATTCCGGTATACCAATTGAGTTAAACGTAACATCCAATTTAAATAGTATTATTTATTTGTCAACAACCAAAGCTATCGATGTCCAATATATAAATTGTGTAAAACTTTGAGATTCCCGAAAATGATTATACATTAAATATTAGTGTTATTTGTTTCGCAACACCCACTGCTATCAATCCCGGTACAGAATTGAGTAATAGTGAATATCGAAGACAAATGATTATTGATAAATAATTAGTTTAACAAAGAAGTAGGCTGCTTGCAAATAAATTGTTGACTCAGGGATATTGCAAGCCTAGGCTTATCAAGGCTCTCAAAAAGTTTTATGGCCGTCATCACAGTATTGTTAATAAGTTTCATGTCTCTGTGTCTAGGGTTGCCCTCGATATATTTGACGTCCCATAGTTCCATGTTCCTTTCACTCAATTTTGATTACACACGTGGCGAGTGTAGCTAGCTTAACAGGAGGTGCTTACCCTTCCGGAGCACCCGGCCTCACTTCCCTGGTGGAAGTTCACGTTTCTAACCTGACTTGTCAGTTCCAAAGATTTTACTTTGCTTCTGGATTGTAATTCGGACATGGATTAGTATGTTTGTTTTTGATTTTTGTTTAATTAACTCTGCAACATCCATTGCTATTAATCCCGGTTTTCAAATTGACCCAAGCCTAATATCCCAAAAATAATTAAAGATTAAAACTTAATTTGATTAACTCGGAAGCATCCAATGATATCAATCTTGGTATAGAATAGGGTAAAAATTAAGATCCCAGAAAAACTATTTTAGATAAAATTTCAGTGTTATTTATTTGGCAACATCCACTGTTATCAATTCTGGTATACCAATTTAGTAAAACTTTAGATCCAGAAAAAAAGTTATAAATTAAAACTCAGTTTAAATTAAAATTAAAACTAGTATAATTTGTAATTTAATTAACTCGCGATCGGCAACATCCACTACTATCAATTTTGGTATTAAAATTGAGCCAAACTTAATATCCTGAAACTTATTACAATTTAGTTTATTTAACTCGGGAAAATCCAATGATCAATCTTAATATAGAAATTGAGTAAACTTAAGTTCCCCAAAAATATTACAGCATAATTCACTTGGCAACAACTAAAGACAGCAATAAAAGAAACTATATCGTACCTTGAAGTCCCCGTAAGAATTCTGGTGGTATACCCTCTCCTACAAAGTTAAAATTTAGTCCATCATTTGTTCTTCAGAAACTTATAATAAAATATAATTTCGGGGGGGGGGGGTGGTTGGTTTCACAATTTTGGTCAAGATATAACAAGATATAACTGATGAGAAATTCCATGCCAAAACGGCCGTTTAGTGATTTAAAATAAGCCCTGGTAGGATATATAGTTTGATGTTTACTAACAGTTGATCCTGTTTAACCTGAACCACGAATTTATCGAAAGTATGTCTTTATCAACAATAAACACATCAGTCTATTTTCAAATCACAATAAAAAATTTAAGTTTTAAAATTTGGCTAGATCAGTTAAAAACGTGTAATTTCACAGGGGTTAATGCTGGATACCCCGGAAGGCTGAAATAATGTAACATGATCAAAAACAAACATACTTATCCATTTCCGAATCAGCGATAGCATCATTTTTTAAACTTTTAATTTTGTACTATATCACAGTTTTTCTTGTGATTATGAATACACCCAGACTGTAACTTTGAATGCGATGTTTGTATTTGATAAAAGATTTGATGTCGATATTTATTGAATATTTTTAGTCATTTTTTTAAATTACTTGTGAACAAAAAACGTTTATAGCGACACAAAGCAATATAATTAATACTTTTCAAACTCCTGATCAACTAGAGATGTTTCTCTAGCATTTGAACATTTTTTATTATCGTACCTGGGTTAATTAGTGGCATTCTTGTTGTTGGTGGTGCTGATGGTAACGCTGAAAAAACACATTATAGATTTTGTTAATGAAAATACAAAAGTTTCGTAAACCTTTTTTCTGAAATGAAATGTCAATTGCGCCGGAAGAGTAAGAATATTGCTTTTACCGTCAAATGTGAAATCAAATCAAAAACAAACGCCAATCCTTTGTCAAAATAACAACACAAAAGCAAAGTTATAACTTAGAAAACTGACCAATTAGGTTGAACGTGTGAACTTCCACCATGGAAGTGAGGCCGGGTGCTCCATTTATCTATTGGACATCAGATATTTAGAGGATACTTTTGGATACAGAGACATCATACTTGTTAATATTATTATGGGGGTCACATATTTAATATTTGGGGTCTTGATAGTCCTACGCTAGCCATAGCATTGATTAAACAATTTTTACAATCAGCTTACTTTATTATAAAAAAGTGGAAACATGGTCTAACATAGCGTCTGACCTAAAAATTAAAATGACTGACATGGTTAACTGCTGACCATTATCTTTCTATAATCAAAAACAAACATACTGATCCATTTCCGAATCACAATCCAGAAGCAAAGTAAAAACTTTAGAACTGACAAGTTAGGTTAGACACGTGAACTTCCACCAGGGAAGTGCGGCCGGGTGCTCCGGAAGGGTAAGCACCTCCTGTTTAGCTAGCTACACCCGCCACGTGTGTAATCAAAATTGTGTGAAAGGAACATGGAACTATGAGACGTCAAATATATCCAAGGCAATCCTGGACACAGAGACATCAAACTTATCAACAATACTGTAATGACGGCCATTAAACTTTTTGAAGACCTTGATAAGCCTAGGCTTGCAATATCGCTGAGGCAACAATTTATTTGCAAGCAGCCTACTTCGTTGTACAAAGTCCCCGAAGTCTAACATTGCGTATAAAGTGTGAAACAAATACATTATAAACAGGTGATACAGGTATGTTGCTGCATAGAAAAGGAAAGTTGACAATTGAACAATTAAGTGATCACGTTGCTGCATAGAAAAGGAAAGTTTACTATAGAAAAATCGATCGAAGTCATCACATTTGTCATATATCGTCAAATGCATCAGTTGTGTTTTTATGTCTAGGCCAATAGGATAAATGCAATTAACACAACGTATTACAAAATAATTACAAAACAATATCATAAAAAGAACTTTTGATGGACAATAATGTACACTGCAACTATAACAAGTCAATGAAGTCACTAAAACAAAGCTATTGATGAACGATACACAGTATAATATAATATAATTCATGGTGGAGTTAAATAAATGTAGCTATTTATTAATGCCAAGGCGTCGTTTTGCTTAACAGATTTTTAATATAATCCTGTTTCTCAAAAATTGTTGTATCCTTAAATTGCAAAACCGACAAATTTTAAACTTGCTAAACTTATCAATGATTCTCTGGTTAAAGTCTCTTGCATTACATATGATACCAGTTTTCATTTGAGAAAATAATAGAAACTATGTTTCGACCAAAAACAGCCATTTATCCTAATGTTAAATGTGATTGTTAGTGGAGCGGCTAAGTAAAAAAATTGGCCAAATAGTTCACTTTGTGATACAAGTATGAAACTTGGTACATATGTTTATTGGATCATGGACTTTGCAAATCCACCGTTGGCCATTTCAATTTTGACCATTTTCAAGATGGCCGACGCAAAAATCAAAATGGCGGCTTTTTTTAGGTTATATTTATTTATTATACATCCTAAGATTAAATTGTTAGCTTTTTAATAAGATTTTGGCTCTAAGATATGTGTGTTAATATGTAGTTGTATTTCTTTTGTTTATTTGATAAACCAAATAGTTCATAATTACGAGTTAAGTGTGAATATATATCTTTAATACTTTCATCATACAAATACACTCTTTATACATGTATTTCTTACCTGGTATCACTGCCGGCATAATTTGCACTGCTGAACTTGGAGTCCCCGGTGTAGCTTAATAAAAAAATAATATATATAATTCGGTAATAATAAAAAATAATTATTTCATTACTGTTTCAAGGATTGATTTTTAGGGTCAGAATTTTTCTGTTAATACTCTTATGAACAAGGTTTCTCTCACTGACGACACGTAATTATGGACTACCCACAAATTTGAATAATTATATCCGTGGTGGTATATATTATGCCCCGCTAATTTGTTGTGGGGGTATATAGTAAACACCATATCTGTCTGTCTGTCCGTCTGTCTATCTGCCCGTGTAAAATCGTGTCCGGGACTTATCTCATCAATACTTTAGCCGACTTTCATGAAACTTTATGTGAATAATCTTCATTGTCCAAAGGCGTGTAATAATCATAAACCAAGGTCAAATCGGAAAGGTTAAGGTTGCAGGAAAACTTTAAATGTAGGGGCGGGGGTATTTGGCTCTCAAGAGACAGTTCTTCTCAAAAAAGTGTACAACGAGAAATATTAAGTGACGTTTTCATCAGGATTTCTCATTATGTCTTTTTCTATTGTATATTAAACTTGCAAATTAAAGATTGGTTTATAAGAATGTTGCAATGCCTTTATGGTGCTTCACATTCAAACAGAAAGATCAGTTTATCTTGTAATTTATTTCAAAACTTGTTTTAGTGCAAACATTAGTATTAATCAGAATTAACAATTGAATTTTGAAGTCGTTTTTTATTCTATTAACTAACTTAATAAATTACAATCTGATTCATAAACAACAATTATACCAATCGATATGCAAATCACAATCCATAAACAAATTAAAATAAATTAAACTAGCAAGTTAAGGTAAACATATTAATTTCAGCGAAAGTTAGACCAGGTGCTTCAGAAGGGTAAGGATCTTCCGTTTAGCTAGCTATATTAGTCATGCGCAATTGAGTTTGAAAGAAACGTGGATTTATAGGATGCTAAATGTATCCACAATGAGTTTGAATACAGGGGCATTATACTTATCAACAATGTTTGCGAATTCAGTCTTTTAACTTTTTGAGTTGAGTTGAGTAATGGTGTTTATCGTCCCAGTCAAAATTATTTCACTTACATCGAGTCGTCGCAAGCTTTAAGCGATGGTTCAGAAATTTTGCCTGTGCGTTGCGCTGATGTAATTATACATGTTATACAGCAGGGTTCCATAGTGTACCAAGCGTACCATGACACGGGACCTCGCTTAATTTAAGTTCCCATCCGAAAGAACCGTGACTTTCATTTCATAATGCCGAGTGATTTGCGAAAGAACAGGCATCATCTACTTTCAAGTTTTGGGTCAGACCCGGTCAGGGTTCGAACCAACGACCTCCCACTTACAAAGAAAGTACTCTACCAACTGAGCTGCCGCAGTGGGTATTTTTAACTTTTTGAAGGACAGTTTTTATTATATTTTCACCACATAATTTGATTTTAGGGAAGACTGTGTTAATTATCAAAAACAAAAATGCTTATACCTGTTCAAATCACAATCGAGAAGCAAAGTAAAAAACTTTGGAACTGACAAATTAGGTTAGACACGTGAACTTCCACCAGGGAAGTGAGGTCGGGTGCTCCGGATGGGTAAGCACCTAAAAGATAAAATACTTACCACCTGTTGGTACCCTATTAATCCCACCTGCAAAATAATTAGTTAAAATGAAAAAGCTTCGATTTCATTCATATTAAACCTCTCTGTATTTTTATATGCATAGTTTATTTTAGAAGTTGCCAAATGCTAAATATTTTTGTTTTGAAAAGACTATTTTTCTTCTTTTTCTGGTTTATTCAAGATCCGTTGTAAATTGAATTTTAATTCTGCAATTGTAGTCTAGTATTCATTAATATGAGTAACTGTTTTAAAAAATAAACACTGTATGAAAATTGTAATTGCAGCAAGTGTTTGTAATACCAAGGGGTACTACGTATTCGTAACCTAGATATCACGCGGCACTTTAACAACGACTGTAAAGCAAAGATTTACTGCGGTTGGAGACTAATCAAAATTGCGCTTAAAATGTTTGTATTAGAATTATTTACAACAAAAAGACTCACCATTTATTGGAAACGACGTTAACACTGGTGACACTGCTACAAAAAATAAGTATCATTTTTTCATATTAATTAATTTCATGGTGGTTTTTCTTCATAAAAACTTATATTTAACCACCACGCCTTCAGTAACTCTGAGGGAGGAAACCAGAGTTACCGAGAAAATCCTTCTAATATTGCGTTATCCCTTACAACTCACTTGCGCCTTCATTAAACAGAAACTGATGTACCAAAACAACCCACTGACCTTTCAGATACAATACTAATACATATTAAGGTACTAGATACGCCTTTACTTAAATCTTAATTTCTCATTTAGGATCTTAATACATCTTCAACTGAAAGATTTTGACACCTTTTACATAGGTTTTGTAAAAGAGCTCCTTTGTGATATCTGATACATTACTCAATTGACGTATTGCTAGCTATGCCTTCTATGTTCCGGCACTGGCCGCCATTACGGTACCAAAGTAGCGTCATGGCAACTAATACAATACTAGTGTCAGTGACGTCAATAAATGCACAGTTCAGGTCGAGTTATCATTTCTTTTGTGGGTTATTCAAGCATACCGAGCCTTTATCGAAACATTGTAAGCGTGGCTGGCGATCCGTCGATTCGTAAGCTGCTTGCATATTTACTTTCGCCATATTTGGTTTAAATAATTTAAAAAAAAACTTTGCGATGATTAACGATCGCGATATTTGCCATAGTGAGAAACTAGAAAAATTATATCACGCAAATAAACATTGGTTAATAGTAATTAACACCAAGTATCACTAAATTATTTCGATCACAAAGTCTTTATCAAAACAACAAAAACATACTAATCCATGTCCTAATTACAATCCAGAGGCAAAGTTAAAAAACATCAACTGCCACCACGGAAGCTAGACCGGAAGATTCAAAAGCTTAAGCACCTCTTGTTTAGCTTAGCTACATTAGCCACGTGTGTAATAAAATCGAGTGAGAGGAAAAGAGTGATCTACTTTATCAACTCCTTTGAAAAGGTTGTTAATTACCCATACATTAATAACGTCATTGGTAGCTATGGCAATAACACAATGATGATGCTAATGATGAACACATTGATAAAAAACTTAATTGAATTCCTAAGTTGTTCTTTGTGATATTGTGATTTTGTCAAAAGTATATTTTGACGTTATTCAACCAATTACATACTAATCCATGTTCAATTGAAAAAACTTAAGAACAATGAAAACAATGATATTTTCATCAAAGTTCAAAAGTACATTCTTTTATCAAAGAGATTTTCCGTTTAAAACAATGATTATTTTACATTATGAAACTTTACATACTAGTATATGTCATAAATTATTGTATTCTGAAATTTTCATTTCTCTTTTATAAATCATAACCTACACACTTTATTTATTTATTTATTTATTTATTTATAAACCACCCATTATTTATTTATTAAAGTAATTAAGTTATCCAATTGTTCACTAATTCACTATTTAGTTATAAAAATATATATGTTTTTTTTCTGTGACATGCAAAATATTGTAATATTATAACTGTCTAGGAAAGCGGTTTATATAAGAGTTTACTCTTGTTCCGGGATCCTCTTTATATTATTTATTTGTAAATTGTACTGGAAACATAAATAAAATATTGTTTAAACTAAGAACAAATTTTGAATTGTATCTTTTTTCGTCATGAAAGACTATAAATCAGATTTTTCAAAAACATTAACACAAAACATCAGCTATGTATTAATAATTCAGTTATTAAGCCTTTTATTAAAAAACCACTGCAGTAGCTCAGTTGGTAGAGTGCTCGCTCCGTAATGGGAGGTCGTGGGTTCGAACTCCGGCCGGGTCTGATCCAAGACTTGAAAGTGGGAAGTGACTATTCTTTCGCCAAGCACTCGGCATTACGAAATGAAAGTCACGGTTCTTTCGGATGGGAACTTAAAATAAACGAGGTCTCGTGTCACGGTGGGCTTGGCACGCTAAAGAACCCTGCTGTAAAGTGCCATAAGCGCAACGCACAGGCAAATTTCTGCACTTTCGCCTATAGCTGGCGACGTCTCCATATAAGTGAAATATTCTTGACTGGGACGTTAAACACCATTACTCACTTCCCTTTTTATTAAAATATTTATATCCATGAAGTTCAAATACATGTGTTTTGAAAATAATCTCTACTCACATAATTGTTGTAATTAGTAACTTTTTAACAACACACTAACCATACTTTGATGAAAACCTTATAAATATGGCTATTAAAAACTACGTTGTATTAAATGATTTTGTCGTTTCAAAATGTATTAAGAATCGTTCTAAAATAATTTAACTACTGTTTAAAGATGTAAGGATGTACCGTTATACCGGTACAACCGTTTCAATGGGTTAAATTGTCAGAAAATTGGCTTTTAGCTAAAATCTAAAATTCCTCAAAAACTAAGGTATGCTACCTCATGCAAAGTATTTCCTTAGCTAAATTTGGTAAAATATATTTTGGTTCTTAAGGTAATTTTTCAACATCTCGGAAAAAAGTTTTAGTTTTGGTTCAAGCACTAATGATGAGGAATTTTATTATGAAATGGTCGTGTAGTGTTGAAAAATTAAAACTGGTATCGTATAGAATTTTTAATTGGAAACAGCGAAGCAAGTTTAAGTCTAATGTTCCGATACAGAAACAAATGTCAAATCAAGATCCAGTTTCACTGCCGAGATCAATGTTTTTTGCACATTTTAATGTTTTGTTGCATGTACAGTAAAACCTGTCCATAAAGGCTACCGATGGGAACCAATAAAAGTAGCCTTTATTGGCAGGTGATCTTTATATACATGTTCAAATATTATGAATAAAGAACAATTGGCTTTTATAATCAGGTGATATAGAGATGGTCTTTAAGGCAGGTTTGACTGTATTTAAAATAACTATACTTTCAATGCAGTTATGGCCAATAACAGTCATATTTACATATATTACTAGTTTTAATTTTACAGCACTAGACGAATACAATTACTAGACATTTCCAATTTTCACGGAGACGGACTTCAGAGACGGAGACGGTTAATTAGGGGTTTTCTCAAAATCTTTCTTTCATTTTATGCATTTGTTTTTTTTTTTTTTTTATCATCTCCTGCTGTACCGATAATACGGATAATTATTTAGATGTGTCCACCCTGTATGCCTGCCTGTCTGTCCGTCCGTCACACTAGTTTGCGTAAAGTCTGAGCGCAATTTTCGCCATTTCGAGTCTCTTCATGAACGGAGTAAACAGCAAAAAACACAGAATATTTTTAATTTTTACTTCTGGCTTGCCCTGCACGAGATAGTTTTATATTAAGAAGGATTCAAACAAGACAAAATATTTCAAATAAAGAAAGTTTATTTCTTGAAAAAAAATCAATAGCTCAATATGACCTGTTCGGAGCGTATATAACCCCCTGTTAAAAACACGTATAACTCTGTAAACGCGGTGTAGTTTGTGCGTGAACACCAATCACCGCGCGGGTTGTAACAACAACGGAATTTTAACAGGGGTTGTATATAAAATGTAAACGAAAACCACGTGTCTACAATGTTTTCAAGAAATGTAGCTTCTTTATTTGAAACATTTTGTCTGGTTTAAATTCATTTTTTAATATGAAATCATCTCATGCAGGGCAAGCCAGAAGTAAAAAAACTAAAATAGTTTGTGGTCTTTGTTGTATACTCCGTGCATGAACAGACTCGAAATGGCGAAAATAACATTTAGAATTTTTTAGGCCCCTAATACCTACTGAGATTTTTTTCTATCGACAGTGGACATGGGCAAATTATGGCAAGGGTTCCCTTGGCACATTGTAACTGTTACTATGAATAGAAAATCACCATAGTTTCAAATACAACATTAACATTAAACAGAACTCGCTACCAGGTTTAATGTAATTTATTCAAAGGTTTTAAATTTATAAATTAATCAGATTCAGTATCGGAATCTACACCAAACATTTTCATTTGCCATCGATGGAATTGAAAATCAGCAGTTGTATTATAGCGGTTATATAAATATCCACTGTATACATACAATTGTAATAGTGGACAACTTGGGGACATTGTGCTTCATACGAAATGGATTTCTAGGGCATCAGAATGATGCTCAAATTTATAATCTAATGCCAACAATTGTTTTATATTTGGAATTGGATTTTCCGGAAGAATGTATCATTCTTGCAGATACAATTTTTGCAAATGTGTACCCATTGATGACTCCATTCAAAACCCAGCAGATAAGGGCTGTTGATAGAAACACCCAAAGGAAGTATAGAAAACTTAATAGAGTGATAAATGAATACCGGGTTAAGGTTGAGCATGGAATAAGAGAAATGAAAATTTACCAATCAATCAATCAGTTCATTATGGAGACACCCACGCTGGTACATCTCCTCTATTGTCGATATTTGTGCAGAACTGGTAGTTCGTCGTCGTCGGTTGTTCAACTGAATTATTAAAGTTTAGTTAAGCAATAAATGTATGTTATTGAAATGGTTGTTCACTTTTTTTTTATTATGTTAATATTTAATTAAAATGAATGGGTTGCGCTCTAATGATTATCAGCCAAGAAAGTAGTAGCATGTACCTATACCTTGTCTATAACGGTATAACATTAGATGCATATTAGAAACAACCTTTACTAAGAATTTACGAAGAAAAAAGTAATTGTTTCATTTTAAAATGTTTTGTGAAAACCCCTGAATTTACCGTCTCCGTCTCGGTCTCCGTCTCTGAAGACCGTCCGTGAAAACTGGAAATGTCTACTTATCGGTAGTGCTTGGGTCCATTAGGGTACCAAACTTGTATCAACGGGTATAAAAAATATCGAAAGGACAAATTTGGCTAACGAAACACTTTGTATGAGAGCGTTTACCTTAATTTTTGAGGATTTTTATATTTTGACTAGCAGCAAATGTAGAAAATAGTATATTCTTGACAATACAAAAGTATCGCCTCCTAAGTTTGTAGTATCCTCGGTAAAATATCCACTAGCAGAGATACTGGCTCGGTATACATGCGTTAATTTTATAACACTAGACGGGCATAAATAAAACTCATTCAGTTCAACCTGCCTGTTATAAGAACTCTTGGGTTTTACTTGTGATAAGTACATTTTAGACACCATTCCGATAACAATATCCCAATGCAATCGTAATCAATATAGTATATCGGAGATTTTTCGCGTGTGGCTAATTTTCACTATGTTCAAAGTAAACAAAACGCTAAAATTTCCCCAAGCAAAAAATTTCATGTCAGAAGTTGATATTTTGTCCATAATTACATATGCCGTGACTATTGACTACAGTTCTATACACCTATATAGAATAATGTTCAATGTCGTCTTCGAGTAATTTAATTTTGTCAGTTTTGATTTAGTTCATAACCCAAAATGTCTATTCTTCGATACATAAATATAAAATTTATATACCAATATACGATATGTAATTATGTAATATATTTCAAGAAGATTTTTGTATCTTTACATCTCTAATACTGATCCATCCTAATTACAAAAAAGAGTTAATTGCCTTACCTACACGGCCAGGAGATGACAGCAGATTGTTGTTACCGCCATTAGCTGAAATAAACATCAACAAGTTTCAGGCAAATTACTGTAAACATTTTTAATTTAGCGTGTATTTACATTTGTTTTTTCGAGGTGTTATGAAATTTAGACATATCCGTGTAGTAGTTAAATTTTCGAGTTTTTTTAATATGCATTAAAACAAGTTACGCATAATATAATTTTCGCTCTATATCAACTCTGTACAAAACAAACGACCGAGAAATAAGCGAAAATTAATACACCTCGAAAATAAATACGTATACAGTGTATTATCTGTGCCAAATATTTCTTTTTGTGTGACAAATCAAAAACACACATACCAATCAAGAATATATCAAAAAGAAACATACCGGTCCATGTCCAAATTACCATCCAAGATACCAAAAGAGTTATTTTGAGTAATGGTGTTTTACGTTCCAGTCAAGAATATTTCACTTATATCGAGACGTCGCCAACTATAGGCGAAGGTGCAGAAATTTTGCCTGTGTTGTGTTGATGGTATTATACAGCCGGGTTTTTTAGCTTGTCAAGTCCACCATGACACGGGACCTCGTTTATTTTAAGTTTTCATCCAAAAGAGCCGTGACTTTCAAATCGCAATGACAAGTGCTTGGCGAAAGAACAGTCACTACCAACTTTCAAGACTTGGATAAGACCCGTCAGGGGACGGAACCCGCGACCTTGCACTTAAGGTGCGAGCACTCTACCAACTGAGTTACCAAAAGAGAAATGAAAGATTGAAAATTAAAATGAAAGGAACAGAGAACTAAGATCCGTCAATTACAACCAAAATAATTAAAAAATAATATTAAATTGAGACACAAAAAATACTTACGATCGTTAGAAAAATGTGCAATATGTGCTGTTTTAGTTGTGGCTAAAATAGATTAAAATAAAATAATTCAATACTAATTTGTAAAAATCATTTTGATTGGTCAGATTGTCCTATTACGTTTGCATGAATGAATTGGCTCCCAGGGACTTCGTCTTATTATGGGACATTTGAAGTTTTAACCATAATGTTGCTATTTTTTACTTTCTACAGCTGTATTTATTTTTAAATTGTTAATTTGCTGTTGAAAAATTTCGAAAAATTAAATTATAAGACATAAAATTAATTTTTTATTTTGTTATGGAATTATAAAAGAATCAACAACATTGTGCTGACAGCTTAGGCCTTCAATATCCTTTAATCAACACGATTTTCGTCAACAGTTTGCTTCGTTGTATAAAGGCCAAGTAGCTGGAATTAGCTCTTCCATTATTTACTAGTTGTGAACTAAATTAATAATAAGCAGGAGAACTAGGTGTATCAACAATATTATGATGACAGCCTAGCAAACAAAATTCTTGCGTCGAAAGTTTACTTGTTTTGCCAGCTTATATCGTTGCATAAAGTTCCCGTAGTGGGAACAAGCTTTACCATTGCTTATTCATTGTGAAAGCAATACACAACAAGCAGAGAAATCGGGTGTATTGCTGCATAGAAAATGAAAGTTTACAACAACAAAAATTAAGTAATTACGTTTGTTATATAATTTTAAATGCAGTCTTAAATTTGGCGTCAAAATGAAAAATAAACATACTTAGCCATGCCCAAAGCAAACTCCAAAAGCAAAGTAAACAGGTAAAGTTCCACCATGGAAAAGAGACCGGGTGTCACAGAATGTTAACTACCTCCTATTTAGCTAGCTACACCAAACAAGGGTGTAATCAAAATTGGGAATGAAAGGAATATGGAACTATGGAAGGACAAATATATTCAGGGTAATCCTGGACACAAACAACATCATACGTATCAACAATACTGTAATGACGGTCATAAACCTTTCTGAGGGCTCTGATAAACATATGTTTGCAATTATTAGAATATGAAAAATATCAGATTAATTTTGAAATTTCTCAAAAATTAAGGTATACTCCCTCATGCAAAGTATTTCCTTAGCTTAATTTGGTAAAATATATTTTGGTCCTTTGGGTAGGTTTTCAACATCTTCAAAAAATTTTGGTTTCATTATTTTGGTCCAAGCACTACTGATGAGGAATTGTATTCCGAAACGGCCGTCTAGTGCTGTGAAAATTAAAACTGGTATAATATGGAATTACCTAACTTGTCAAAACAAATTAATGACCAAATGTTTGGTAACAGCAATTATTGCCTCATTATAATACTCTGTTGTTGTTTTTTTTTTTTTTTTTTTTACAAAATTAAGACAAAAAGCTTCATTTCTTCACTTACATGATACATCGTTTGCAGTAGTTGTGCCTGAAATTACAAAAATAGTGATTTTAGCTTTAGCATATAATATCTTTTGTAACTACAAGTGCATTTATGAATGAAATTACATTAATATTCCCTACTGTAGCCACTTTCAAGTAAGTTTAAGGTGACTTGAATTGCTTTCTTATGTTAGCACCATGGTGCTTGTGCAAGCCAGATCACAAGAAGATATCCTGATGTTACTATGACGCGCTGTGCATAACGCTGTATTAATGAAAAGTCAGGGCGACTTTTAAGTGCTAGCCAAATGAGACAGCCGTTTTCTGCCACGTCCAAAACGGAAGTCAGGGGGAGATTACAATATCGAAAGCTTAACCGGACTATGGACAAGACAGGATGACGTTTTGTCGGCAAAAAATATAGGAGATAAAGATCTAAATCTAACATGTTAGTTAAATAAAAAAAACCACATAAGAAACATTTGAGTGAAAATAAGAAACGGCAAAAGTATAAGCCCCTCCCCTTTTGGCTGTCGTCTCCATATTCGTTTATCTCGAACTTCGGATCAGTCGAACTATTTTCATTTTCCCGTGGAGTTCGCGATAACGAGATTCAACTGTATTGATAACATTTTACAACATATTGTAAAATATATAAAGCATTGGTTTGACATGACAAATGTACTATTCAATTCAGAGGTGTTGCACAATATACAAATATTACATTTCTGACAGGGTGACAGTACATATTGTCACCTCGGGGAAGCATTGTTTGCCGAGGTGATAGTCGAGCTGACAATGCTTTTCGAGAGGTGATAATATGTACTGTCACCCTGTCAGAAATGTAGTATTTATTTTATTACACCGATTGCTTTTTTTATTTTACCAATATGTATGATGTGCATCCTTCAACTTTAGTAATGTCTAAATCAATGTTTATCCAATGTTATGCCTCAAATTTATAGTCATTTGGGCTAAGAAATTTAAGAAACGTACCAAAAGCCCGCTTAATGGTCCGTTTAGTTGATGTAAAGTTTTTAGACCCTAATAAATTGTCTATATACTCATGGCAACCTCGGCTAACATCTTTTGTTTTTGACGAGTATAAAGAAAATCAATAACAATAAGACGCTTGTGTAGAAAAAACTGAAAACATGTTTCGTTCAAAGCGCTGACGTGATCCAGTGAAGGGTCGCGACTCAAACAAAAGTACAGTCACATAGTCACGCGCAGCGCTATGTGACATTATACATTTTATGTGACAGTACAAATTGTTACATAGCTCTTATCCAATGAAATTGCTAGATTTTTACATAAGGTGTAATAAAAATAAATATTCGCATTTATAAGTATATCTTATCTTAATGTTTATTATTATTATTATTATTATAATAATTATTATTATTATTATTATTATTATTATTATTATTATTACATGTATTATTATTATTGTTTAATTATTATTACCTTGATATAATTAGTTGAGTTTGTATTTCAATGTCATTACCAATAAATGTGAATTTGAATTTAATACTTACCGACATTATTGTTGTCCCTGGAGGCGTCATTGTTTGGTGATGGTACTGGAAATAGAAAATGAAGTAGTAACATTATTAATACCTGCCTTAAAGGCCACCTCTATAAAAGGGTCACCTGCTTATAAAGGCCAGTAGAATTGTATCCCACTTGTTTTTCATACATAATTTTTGAACCTGTATATAAAGGCCACCTGCCCATAAAGGTCAATTTTACTGGTTCCCTTGGGTGACCTTTATAGAAAGGTTTCACTGTATTCACGTTGTATACAATATATTTGTATTTGTTTATAGGCCAACAACTTTGATATGTCCGCTTGACCTTTAACAGAGCTCCAGACAAGAGGAGTACCTGTGTAAAATCCCTTAAATTTTTTAATTTGTTTTTGAAAATATTCTTTAAAGTATCAAAACCCTTTCAAAATCCCTATTACCTTTACAATTCTTATAACAGTAGAACCTGCTATGGGGGCTGAATCCTGACCCAAATACCTATGAAATGCCATTGTCACAATGAAGATGATGTTACTGTATTATTGTTAGAAGTTATACTTATATAAATAAATGGCTTTAAAAATTGAAAATACTCTTTACATTTTTAAGGATCAGTGTTGATACTCTCTAAATTTAACAGGATACCCTTTAGAAAATAAGGAAGGGGGTAATGACCCTTCATGTCAAATTTTTATCTAGAGCTCTGACTTTAATCTAAATATTAATTAGGGGCCAGAACATTTATGTATAGGGGACAAAGGTGTTTATTTCATTTACTACATGGGACACATGATTGTTTATTTCTTGCACCCCAGATAGCCTACACGCCGTTTTTCCCGTAAACTTTTATCAACAAAATCAGAGGTGTATCGAAAGTTGAAATTGATTTTAAATTGAATAATTGTACTTTCTGGTGCAAGAAATAGAATCAATCACTACTTGTAGTGCCAGACAAGGAAATCTCAACCCTGGTTCTAATATATTTGGTCAAGAACTCGGCAAGCCTCGTTCGTTATTAATTCTTTTAGTATTAATGGCGAATCTTAATACTACCTATCTATTCGGTAGATCAAAATCCGACGACAGATTGTAAACGAATCTTAATGAACTTCACCAGCGTGCCACGTGATATCCCCTAACATTTGTTAGGAACGGTAAGCTAAACAGGAGGTACTTACCCTTCCGGATCACCCGTGGTGGAAGTTCACGTGTCTAACCTAGCTTGTCAGTTCAAAACTTTTTACTTTGCTTCTGGATTGTGATTCAGACATGGATTAGTATGTTTGTTTTTTATTATTTCCATTAGATACGGAATTGCATCGGTCGACTTTTCCCGTAAAACAACGTTATTTTGAGTATTTGCGATGTAAACGTTTTCTTAAACATTCGCTACTGTAATAATATACTGCCATACGTCAATTTTTATTATAAAATGCATGCGTTATTTACTTCAAATTCCGTATACGACACTAATCAATAGTGACTTACAAGACACGCGTCACACTCATAGGGCCAGACCCTACTTTAAACAATCTGTCAATTGAATATTCTGGCACTCCAATTTCTTACACCATCGCAAAACTTAAATTTAAAAATCTTGACTGGCGTCATCATGACTCTACTCTTATATGAAACGTGTTAATTGTTTTTAACATTGATGACATATGACTTGAAAATTCCCTCTAATTAAAACAAAAAAACGAGAATTGTGTCATCTATCTTAGCAAATTGAATTGAAAACGTCAGTTTTACGAAAATACTTGGCCAAACCCTTTGTACCTATTTCCGATTCGTATGTGGGAGTTTAGGGTTCTGAGATTTGACTGTACTTTCGCTAAGCAATAGACATATTTAGAAATAAAGGGCATTGGGTCGTTAGAAAGAACCCTTGAAACCGATGCCCCGTGTCACGGCAGGAACAAAACATCCCAAAACATTATCTTAAGCGCAAATGTCTGCCAATCACCTGTAGCTTGTGACGCCTCGATATAAATGAAATGTTATTGGTTGTTACGCTAAACCCCATTCAATCAATTGATCCATCGTCTTTATTTCTTTTGTAAATTGCGAAGATCCCATTTTGGAAATGGGGTTCGCCGCTGTAGCACGTGATACCATCTAACGTTATTTTCAATGGATATGGAATCGCATAAGATGATGTTTTCCCGTAAAAACGACGTCAGTCATGAAATTAACGTTTTCTAAAACTCCACGCACAAAGAGCACGTGTTACAGGGGTAAACCCCATTTTATAGAGGATATTGCATGTCTTGCGCGAGTTGCATCAACATTTGCAAAGAGTTTAATAAATTTAGTATTATATAAAAACGAAATGTGAGAAACTGTTTTTGTGTAATTTGAGGAAACTCTATTACAACAATAGTATGACGTCATTGTAACCATGGGTACAAGAGTGATCTATTACACTTGCGTAATATTTCTGTTGATTTTAGGTGTGTTTATAATAAATATAGGATCTTATACGAGTGAATAAAACTTTAACCAACGAGCCTTGTAATAAAAGTTTTATTCAATGAGTTTGATAAATCCAATATTACCTAACCACAAAAATGCAAGACTTTTCAGTACAATATAAGAAAACTGTGAATGAGTAAGCGTCGTTTAGCGTCAAAGTAAAAAATGAGTCAATTACATCGGGACGTCACCAGCTATAGGCAAAGTGACAGATTATTTGTTTACGTTTTAAATTGTCGGGGAATGTTCTTCAGCGCGTCACGACTATCGTGACACGGGTCGTCGGTTTTTAAGGTCCCCTCTGAAAACCCACTAAAATATTATGTGCTTTGCGAAAGAAGTCACGATCTTCATTTAAGTCTTGATCAGACACGACTAAGATTCGAACCCCGACCTCCTAATACGGATCCAGCGCTCTACCAACTTAGTTATCTGTATTGGCTTACCTAGCTGGGGTTCTTCTGACATCTTCGTGGCGTTCATCACTGAAACAAAAGTTAGACAAATATCATCAAATACAACATATACAATCGAACCTGCTTTAAAGGTCACCTCTATATAAGGGCCAATTGCCTTTAAAGGCCAGTGAAATTTTATCCTAATCGATCTTTATCCAGTTTATTCGGATAAGAGCCACCTTAAACAGAATCCTTTGGGTGGCCCTTATATACAGGTTTGACTGTAAACATATTCAATTGACGTTCAATGCGGAGATATCAAAAACACAGCAGCTCATCTCCAGAACTCGTTGCAGAAAGTTAAATTTTCGCGAGCAGTGACATTTCAAATTTTCCGCGTATTTTCATTTTCGCGTCGTTGGACAGTACAAATACAATTTATTCGAATAATATGTCGCCATTTTTAAAATCTCATCAACCGGATCTAGCGATATCACGAGAGATTTCAAATCGACGTATTTCGAATAAAATCGGATTTCTCCGAAATAGATTAGAGCTTCGATCGGATCCTTAATTGATTTTTCTATACTAGTTTTACTTAGGAATAGAATGCCCGATTTTGTCCGAAAAAGTTCTTTTTTAAATCTCTCACTATTTCGCAAGATCCCGCTGATGAAACTATCAAAATGTCTATGTTTTCTGGAAAATTCCACTTGAATTTGACACATTTCTTTCAAATGAATAGTGTATGGTTTGTTGTGTCAGAGTAGTGAACTTTCTATAGTATTATTTAAGAATTGTATACACTCGTTATCTATAGTGAAAGTTTCACGAAGGACTCGAAAAGTTGCGCTTATAAACAATCAGATCTTTGACTACACCTTATGTAGTCGGACAGCACTACCATAGAGATAACCGATTTCATAGGACGCACGAGAGCATGGTTCCATTGGAAGTGTAGTACCTGTCTGGAGAAGCATAGTATAGTGATGTCAAAGGGGGCGTGTGTTGCTAAGGAAAATCAGAAACTAACTTTACCAAAAAGAGTCTATGTCAGATACCAAATCAAAATCCTACATTTTACCTACTTATATAAAAATAATAGCTGACTTACCTGTAAAATATACCATAACGGCCAAGAGTCCGAACCCGAGTAACAAGGCGATACAGATGTAGAAATACTCCACTCGACAACCCTTCTTCTTTCCATCGTCAGAACTCTCATTGGATGGACTTTCTGACACAACGTCTTTCAAATCAGGATTGTCTTTGCCATTAGCTGAAATATATACAGAGTTTGATAACAATACAGTGCAGAGTCGACATTTTCACATTGCGCTGGCAAAAAGGAGTCGGCGCTCGGTTGTCGGGTAGCTTGCTGGTGGCCGGAAAGCCGTTGGAAGAAAGATAACAGCTGTCGAAAAACTTAAAATGAGATACAGATAGCGAATGGTCGAGATTAACTGCCGATTTGGCACTTTTTCGTTAGCTCGGTGTTAAAATTTCGACAGGACTGTACTGTGTGTTATTATATTTTTTTATTATTATTATTATTATTATTATTATTATTATTATTATTATTATTATTATTAACTACGTGTTAAGGGACAGCTGTTTGAGGGAAAAAGTGAATAGCGGTTGGTCGTATAAACAGCACCTTTGGCACTATTTTGTCTTTTCCAAATCCGGGGTCTTTATTACAAAGTAGAGACAAAAGTGAACGTTTATGGATAATAGCGTCTTTCACAGACTATGACAGAGTTAAGTTGTTGTATTTAATGTCCAAGTCAAGAATATTTCACTTATATCGAGACGTCACCAACTATAGGCAAAGGTGCAGAAATTTTGCCTATGGATTTACCTGATGGCATTATACACCAGGATTCTATATCGTGTCACGTCATTTTGTAATGCCGAGTGTTTGGCGAAAGAACAGTTATTGCCCACTTTCATTCCTAGGTCAGACCCGGCCGGGGTTCGAACCCACGACCTCCCACTTACTAAGCGAGCACCGAGCTACCTCAGCAGTCACACATGGTTCGAATCCAATTCGTTACATATCCTAGTGTAAGAAAGATTTTCGGTTCTCTTGCCGTAAGAAGGTCGTTTTATCTTTCCTCTGGACACTACGTCCTTTTAACTGTAGTCTCGATGTAATAGAAAAAATATTGACCGGGGCTTAAAACACCATCACTCAAATCTTTTGTATGTCCTAAAATTGTGGTATTTATAATCAGAATGCGTAATCAATTCTTTGGCTTACTGTGAATTACTTCTAATCATTTCCGAATGATATAGGCTGGGATTTGATGGCTCTAGCGATAGACAGTACAGGTCTGTCGAAAGTTTAACATAACGAATTGGTGCTAAATCCGCAGTTCCTCTCGGTCCCTCGTAAGCTTTTCGGTCACCAGATACCGGTATTCATATCTACAGTCCATCTCCGAATCATTTTCGTCAGGTATCCGACTTGACAGTACGTGTGGACGTCGTCATCGGTTAATAGCTGTCAATTCACCTTTTGTTTTTTTACATATGGGATTGTGATTTGGACATGGATTTGTGTATTTTGTTTTTGTCCCTCCCATTTTTAAATTGCTGCTACTGGCCTTTACAATACCTGTTTTCTCCATCGCTGTAGCTGTCTTGCCGTTTTCTGTGGACTCGGGTGTCTTTTCTGTAGTGGTGGTATCGGTGGCCTGTCAACAAAAATGGAATGTTTAAATAAATATACAAAATATGTCCTAATAAAAAAGACATCAACAGGAGGTACTTAACCTTCCGAAGGACCTGGTCTCACAGTTCTTGGTTGAAGGTCACTTGTTTAACTTGGATTGGTATGTTTGTGGTTGGCTTTTTGGATTGTAATTTGGACATGGATTGGTATGTTTGTGGTTTGCTTTTTGGATTGTAGTTTGCCCATGGGTTGGTATGTTTGTGGTTGGCTTGTGGGATTTTGATTTGGACATGGATTGGTATGTAGGATTGTGATTTGAACATGGATTGGTATTTTTGTTGATTTTTTCACATTTGGAATTGTGATTTGGACATGAATTGGTATGTTTATGGTTGGTTTGTGGGATTGTTATTTGGACATGGATTGGTATGTTTGTGGTTGGCGTGTGGGATTGTGCTGATAGCGGGATAAGTTTTGCAAGTCTCGTAGGATAGTTTTAGTTCTAAAGTATTTCCCGCAAGGGGGTTCGTTGCTGTAACACGTGATACTATCTAACATGTGTACAATTATAATATTCATAGGATGTTGCCCCATATAAGTTCACATTTTCCCGTAAAACGACATTATTTTGGGAATTCGCACAGTAAACATTCTCCAAAATGTCGCACACTAGGCGTGTTGACCGCGTGGTATAGCGACGAACTCCATTCCATGTTATAAACAAGCGTTACCATCCTTTACGTCAAAACGAATGCTTAAGTCATCTAACGCGGTGGATATGTAATTGATATCAACAAATATTCAAAGGAGGCACAAACCAACAGAATTTTGTTTTTCATTTTCCAAAACTAGGGCATTTCGATGCGTTAGACGAAGTCATTCTCATACAAACTATCATAACTGTTGGGTTCATTTTTTGTTTTTCTTATATTTTTTTTTTAATTTCCGAGACTAGGGGATTTGATGTGTTCAACGAAGCCACCCTTACAAAACCTGAACCATGATTTTTTTCCATTTCTCGAAACTATGGCATTTTGACTGCAACATGACACAATGCTGAACTTCAAATAAACATGTTATTTGACATCACATGGAACAGCAACAATTATAAATATTTACACAAAGCTTTGATAGCCAATAGAATTCAATAGATTTATTATGTTTGGGTTTCTGAAAAAAAAACTTCTCAAATCTTGAGCATTAATTAGGAATTGATAGTTCCCTTATTGCGAGAACTGAACAAATGATAATGCAGAACGGAATTTTTTAGCGGAAGTCATTTTAATTTCACATTGCGGAAATAAAATGCACTGCTTTACCAAGTTTAATATAACAACGCTATTTTGATATGCGTAAGTTGTATATATACATGGTGTGACGTTACTAAGTAAACCATTGAACTGTCTGAAAATGGCGTTTATAGTGCTATAACTTCCATTGCCGTGCAAGGAAAACTGAATGACGCACGCTGGAAGTTAAAGCGCTATAAACGCAATTCTAGACAGATCAATGGTCTCTCTCTCTCTCTCTCTCTCTCTCTCTCTCTCTCTCAAACACACACCCACTTTTTAATATGTTGTTTTGGTTTTTAAATCTTAAAATAAATTTAAAACACTGTCGTGTACGACATGCTTTTGCAATTGTTGGAGCAGCCAGTCCATGACGTCACAAATATAGAAAAAACTAAAAACAGAGTGACGTTGGACTTCATTAGAAGTTGCTTAAGCTCACATCATGTATTTGTCACATGAGCATACTAACAAAATTACAAATACTGGTACATACAATAAAAGATTCAGGTCCAAGAGTAAAAATAGTACCTAAACCAGTCTCCATGAACGGGCGCGTTGCATTTCCGCAATTGTATGCCTGGTATTTGGCGAGGTTTTGGTGTTGCATTAGTGTCCGACATTTTTGTTTTCAACAAATTATGAGATACCAATCAACATGTAGTTTAAAATGCCAAATGAATAAATGAATTATTGACATATGAGAACATATAAATAAATTAATAAAATAAATAAATAAATAAATAAATAAATAAATAAATAAATAAATAAATAAATATTTGACATATTAGACGATAAAACATAAAACTGTACTCATGATAATGTTTTAGCGTTCATGACTGAAATAATTAATTAAAAGAAAATTTCATTTCCGAAAGTGCATGACATATTAAAAAAATTTACAATACCGAACAACTCCGGAACAAGTTAAGGGTATTGAATTCTTCTGACAATACACTGTCCCCTCAACATTTATTACATTTCAATTTTTATGCATGACACAGAAATATGAGATGTATAAATAAATAAATATGTAGTGTTAATTATTAAAAAATAACAAATTTTTCAAAAACAATTACAAGAATTCAATTACGTCGGTAAGGAGTTCCAAAATATATATATAATTTCGAAATAACAACTGAAATATATATCATATTCGGAGTATTTTTATTATTTCAGAAAATCGTTAAAAAAAATTTGGCATATTATCTGACTTTATTTATCAGTTTGTTTTTATTATCATTGATTGGCATGCCTCGGAAAGGTGTAACAAATATGACCGACATGTTAATTAGCCGGGGTCATAGGTGAGAAACGAATGGGGTCACATGCGTTTACACGTGAATTTTTCGACAGTTTTTTTATTGGTGTTTTTCACCCAATCTTCTTTTATTCAACAAACACGATTTGTCTGTCTTTAGTCCCGTTTTAAGTAAGCTTAAGTTTGTATAAACGGTACATGCATTACTAGCCGCTATACTAACATTTTAAGGGAAATGAGGATTTGTTCATGTTGTGCATTAAACTGTATTGAGACCGAGTATCACTTCGTCCTTATATGTCCAACATTCCGTTTCTTACGTTATCAATATCTACCGAAATATTACTGTGTCTGGCCGAATATCCATAAATTTCGAACACTATTTAAAGCGGACTCTGAATCTCTGACAAGGAAACTTTGTATTTATCTATCCAAAGCATGGCTACTCAGATTAATAGAATCTATCACAGCTTGTGGTGCCAGATAGGGAAATCTCAACCCAAGTTCTAATATATTTGGTCCGGAACGAGGCTTGCCGAGTTCTGGATAAAATATATTAGAACGAGGGTTGGGATTTCCTTATCTGGCAGTACAAGTAGTGATTGATTCTATTTCTTGCACCAGAAACTATAATTTTTCAATTTAAAATCAATTACAACTTTCGAAACACTTCTGGCTTTGTTGATAAAATTTTGCGGGAAAAACGGAATGTAGGCTATCTTGCACAGGGGGGTACAAGATGGAAATATCTTGCACCTCTTTTTTTATTGATTTTTCTCTCTGGGGTGCAAGAACACAACTTCTTGAACACCTGACTGTTCTCTGTTATTTATTTGTTATTTGCCATGATGTTACATAATTTAATACATTTTGTAATGCTATAGCAATGTATTGTTTGCTGTTTGCAATAAAGTATTATTATTATTTATATTATTATTATTATTATTATTATTATTATTATTAAACCTGTTTTAATTTTGGCCGATGTTATTACCACGAATTGTTTTTATACTCGTATAACCGTAAGAGAAAATGGAAGTGGCTGGGTCACACGCTGCAAAGGCAAGACGAACATCCCATGCCAAGCCCTTCAATGGACAAGAGCACTGGAGAAAGAGATGCTAGAACAAGAATATACATGGAACAACATCCACCAAATGCAACTAGCAAAAGACGGAGGAAGATGGAGAAGAATTGCCAGTGGCCTATACTCCACTGGGGAGTGAAAAAGGCTTAAGTAAGTCAACCGTATGGCACTCTTAACTACATTGATTGAACAGGAATAAATAATAGAATTTAGAATTTAATCCAAATTTTATTGATAATCTCCAAAAATTGTTGCCTAAATGATGGATGACCTATCTTGGGCCGCGTTCAACTGCAAAAACGATCCGACCGTATGGCGAAAACGAAATGGCGGATCTAAAACCGTATTAACTGGTACAATATTTGATCCAATATGACAAGTTTCTTTTATTTATAGCTTTAAATATCAGAAAACTGATGTATTTAAGTCATTCCTATCTTTATATAGCATATTTTGTGTATATTATACAATATGTTATAATAAAATACGTGGTAATATATTAATCATGAACACACATTTAATTTTACAGCAAAACAGGAGGTGCTTACCCTTCCGGAGCACCCGGCCTCACTTCCGTGGTAGACGTTCACGTGTCTAACCTAACTTGTCAGTTCCAAAGTTTTTACTTTGCTTCTGGATTATGATTCGAACATGGATTAGTATGTTTGTTTTTGACAGCACTAGACGACCATTTCAAAATAAAAATCCTCATCAGTAGCGTCGTGTGCTACTTTTGAATTTAATGAAATAAAAATTCTAAAGTAGCACATGACAATTTTTGAACGCATAATTTCATAGAAAATTAAGAGCAGCGCATGAAAGTACGGTATTCGGACCAAAATTATATGGAAATTCAAACATTTCAAGATGAGAAAAACAGAAGTACCAAAAAATACTTGACAAAATCCCAAATCCCAAAAAAATATTTGACCAAATCCAAAAAAAAATATTTGACCAAATCCCCCAAAAAAATATTTGACCAAATCCCCCAAAAAAATATTTGACCAAATCCCAAAAAAAATATTTGACCAAATCAATAAAAAAATATTTGACCAAATCCTAAAAATTATTTTACCAAACATTTATATTAATTCTTAATAAATAAAGTTTTAAGAAAAATACGGAAACTTGAGACACTAATGCCAGGCTGGCCAATTGGACGGATTTATCCGTTTTTGACGGATTTGTTCCACAAAAACAGAAAAACGGACGGATAAAATGAAATGGTCAAATTAGACGGATTTTTCCCATCTTGACGGTTTTTGGTTATTTTTTTAAATTAAAAGTACTAAAAATGCGGACTTTTTGTATGTAAATTGTACCAAAATCGAACACTTAAAGATAAAAAAGTACCTAAATGGCAAACTTGCACACTAAAATGTACCGATCTGGACAAATAAATGAATTTGATGGGTCAGCCTGCAATGCAATTGTCTGCATTTTTTCTGCGTTATACATGTTCATAATATATTTAAAGCGAAACCTAGAAACTGAATTAATATTAAATACTGAGTTTCATCGACTAATGGTTAGATGTTTCCGAAATACAAATTATCATACATCAGTGATTGGTAACTCTTGGTTACAAGAAAAAAATAATAATAATACTCTGAACTATACGCGTATTGTAATAGAATCAACCAATATGTATACATTGCTTTAAATGCGCCAACTCCGGGTTATCGTCAGTTTTTGATAATTCGAGCGTCGCAACTTTGTTAAAATCCAATTTTCTTAATAAATCGGACAAAAATTATAAGAGTTATTTCTTACTGTTTTAGTTATTAAGATGTTTATCGTAGGACTAAACTTTTCTTTGGAAGGTAATCTTCTAAAAATTCTTCCATCTTTCAAATTGAAAAAAGCATATTCTTAAAAACGTACTATGAAACCCAGCCAATTATGACTTACGAGACACTAAATAGGCATTTAGATGTTTCCAAAATTCGCCGGAAATCGGTACAGACCTGTCGGAAAGTTTAACTCTGAGCAAACGATAGGGAGTCGGAGTTTTTCTGCCGATTCGCCGAGAAATGCATAGCAGCTTATAATGGCCGAAAAGCTGCCAAAAAGATAGGTAACATCTGTCAAAAAGCTCTGGAGATAAAGCTAACTAGTGACCGACGAGGTGAGCTACTGATTCGGCGTCAGCTTTTTGTTAAACTTTCGAGAGGTATGTCAGATTCCTGTAGTCTCACTTAGCATAGTTTTAAAATTTCAAGATAAAAAGTGAGACTGGAACATGTTTGTGGACCATGGAGAGAACAATAGAAATTAATTACAGGTAAACTCAAGTCTGTTAAAATCTGATACTATTGTCTAAATTTGCTGCTAGTTAAAATTTAGAATTCCTCAAAAACTAAGGTATACTCCCTTATGCATAGTATTTCCTTAGCTAAATTTGGTAAAATACAGTTTGGTCCTTTTAGAGTATCTTTTCAGCATCTTCAGTTGAAAGCAATTTTGGTTTCATAATTTTGGTCTAAGCACTGCTGATGAGGAATTGTATTCCAAAACGGCCGTCTGGTGCTGTAAAATTTAAACTGGTATGATATGTTATCATACTATCCATGTCCAAGGGAATTTCTAAAATTCTGAAAATTCGCAGTTTTTAATGCAAATCTCCGCTTTATCTTTGGCCAGGATAAATGACTAGACTATGATTTTCTACATGTGGTCTACCGGTTAATGTGAAGAACAAAATGTTAAGTTCCTATGCCGGGAATCCAATCCGGGCGGCCGCCTGGGTAAAGCCCAGGGGGGGGATCAGTTTTTCTTCGTATAGCATTAGTTGCGTGTGTTAATTTCAGATGCTTGGAATCGAATTCGGACTGCCCGAGTGAAAACCAAGAAAAAATCACTGTTTCCTGGTAAGGTATTTGTTGTGTGCTGCCTCCGAGAAAAAATATCTATGCTCTTATAAAATAACTATATAATGCCGCTGAGTACGATAGTAAAAAATATCCCTCCTTTGATAAGAACAGTTAAAAAGGGATAAAAAAAATTGTAATCCACGTCTATAATTAATTATTGAATAGTCAGTTCATAAATTAATCCTAAAACAAACATTTTATTGAATTTTATTACATTTAAACATTGAACTCAAATAAAATGCTAAATTCAATTCTTATTCCTTAAAGAGTGCAAATCACATCAATGATTTTTTTCAATTTCCGGAGATATTTGAGATGTGGAATTGGGAAATCTTTACTTGACCTCTCACCGAAACCATAACAAAACCAATAAGAAGTACAAAAAATAAATAAATAAATAAATAAATAAATAAATAAAAATCGATGAAAAATGAAATAAAAAAATGAAAAATGCCATTTGCTAATAAAATTGGCAATATAAAAGAAGCAACTAAACACAGAAATTTACAAAAATATAAACAAAAAAGACAGGAAAAAAGAAAGAAAAAAGAAAAAGAAAAGAAACCCTTGAAGAAAAGTGACTTTTATTTTCCTGACGATTGAATTGACAAAGTATAAAATTAAAATATATTTACACTTTGCTTGAAATTTAAAAGAAAAAACTAAAGAAAGAACAATGAAATAAGAAACGTAAAAAAGAATAAATAAATAAATAAATAAATAAATAAATAAATAAATAAATAAATAAATAAATAAATAAATAAATAAATTAATTAATTAATTTAAAAAAATGAAAATCAAACTAACCTGATTTTCCTTTTCTTCATCTATTGGGGTTCCTTCAGCCATTATTTTTTTTAATCAAAAGACGAACAAAGGGAGGAATTAAATTATCTTAAGCCAGATACTTGCTTTATTTATCTCTCTATCTCTGGAGAGAAAAAATAAGCTGCAACTCTGTCTTCTGTGCAACCACGCAATGTGTCCAGTTTCTATAATAGCGGAATGGTCAATCACACAGTGGACATCAGCTTCATTAACTGTTCTCTTTTATCCGAATGGATAATTTTTTCCGTTGATTGGACTGACAATGCAATTTATTTTGATAGGTAGAAAAGAACCTGATTAGTCGGGTATAGTTTCATTCTGACATCGATGTGTGCTGTTAATTACAGGTATCCAATCCGTTGTCATATGAGAGTTGACTAATTAATTTTACCTGTATTTACAGGTATTATACACTCGGGGAATAATAACTGTTGTTCACTGGTGTCAAAGGTGTGAACTTACAAATATATATAGACCATTGCGTGTTTTATTGTGAATTTGATTTTTATATGAACCTGATTAAGTAAAACTAGCAACCAGCAGAGATAGAGAGAGAGAGGTAGAGAGAGAGGACGTTTAATATAGATTCTCTGAGAGAGAAAGAGAGAGAGACGTTTAATACAGATTCCCAGAGAGATAGGGGGAAGGGTTTAATACAGATTCCCCGAAGGAGAAAGAGAGAGATAGAGACGTTTAATACAGATTCACAGATTCGAGAGAGAGAGAGAGAGAGAGAGAGAGAGAGAGAGCAAACAGTGTATAATAGAAAGGTAGAACCAGTAGCTTTATCACTTTAAGAGAGAGAGATTGTTAATACCATCAATGTAAATTACAGATAGAGAGATTTTGGTAATGTACACAGCACATCCATGAGAAGGAATAAAAATATAGATTTTATAGACAAGTGCTTTTTTATATATAAAGGAAAAATATATGGTCTATATAGACAGATGGTCTTTATATAAAGGGGTTAATGGACATAATAGTCAGGTGGACTCTTTATACATGATTTAACTTCATTTCTCCCGGTGGAGAATTTGGCCAAAAATGTATCATTTTGTTTTTATTTATTTATATCATTATTTGTTTATTTATTTATTTATTTATCTATTTGCCGAAAATCGGCAAACTAACGAAACGAATCAAAACTCGGATGCCGTTTTTGCGGTACATATCTGTCGAAAACGGATAAATCCTTCGAATTGGTCAACCTTCTCTGTAGTTCGAAAAAGAGTAGGCTACCTATGACTGCTACAGAAGACGCTGAAAACTAAAAAGCGGCTAAAACAGACTGAGCAAGAAGATAATATTAAACTTCCAAGTCTGTACTATCCATACGGTTATAGTCACCAAACACTGATAGCGTGAACTAATGTCATGAATTAATTGTACACTTGACTTTGAATTTACACTAATTATGTGAAAACGTGGTGTATAGTGATATTGTCCATAAAATAGCTTATTGCAATTAATCACTTTCTGACATTTAAAAATACAGGCTTGCCGAAAGTTTAACATCGGGATATCGAAAAGGAGTCGAAACCCGTCTGCCGATCGACCGAGATATGGGTAGTTAGAGGTCGAAAAAGTGTCGAGAATAAGAGAGCACATGTCGAAAAAGCTGCCGAGATATACATTTCGAGCTTGTCGAAAGTTTAACACTGAACTAACGAAAAGGAGTCGAAGAGCGTCTGTCGAATGGCTGAGATATGGATAGCTACAGATCGAAAAGTGACTCAGAAATAGAGAACACATATCGAAAAAGCTGTTGAGATATACAGTACAGACCAGTCGAAGGTTTAACACTGAACTAGGTCGGCTGCCGATCGAGTAGCCTCGATATGGATAGTTACTGATCGAAAAACTGTCAAGAAATACAGTAAATAACAGTTGTCGAAAAGTTGTTGAGAAAAACAGTTCAGACCAGTCGAAAGTTTAACACTAAACTAACGAATAGGGTCTTTAGCTCGGCTGCCCAGCGACAAAGATATGGATAGCTACAGTTCGAAAAATTGACAGGAGATGGATAGTGGTCGAAAAGTTGTTGAGATACACAGCACAGACCATTCGAAAGTTTAACAGTGAACTTACGAAAAGGAGTTTAAATCGGCTGTCAGGTAGCCAAGATATAGATAACTAGAGGTCGAAAAAATTACGCAAAGAAATCACGAGATACTTATTCTCAATTGCAAAAAGCTGTCGAGACATAGAGTACAGACCAGTCGAAAGTTTAACACTAAACTAACGAAAAGGATTCGAAGCTCGGCTTGTCGAGTGGCTGGGATATAGATAACGAGTGATCAAAAACTGTCGAGAGGAAGATGTCAACTTGCAAAAAGTTGCCAAGCTATAGATAGCAGAGTCCCGAAATGAGCTGACGATTCGTTGATTCGTTTGTTTAGTGCTAGTGTACTAAATAAAAAAGGAGTCGAAATTCTCCTACTATGGACCGAAAACCTCTCGAGAGATAAATAACAACTGTTGAAAATCTGTTGGGATATAGCTATTAAGGGGCCGAGATTAGCTTATGATCTGGCACAGAATCGTTAGCTTAGTGCTAGTGTACTAATGAAAAACGAGACGAAACGGCTCCATTGTTATCCCTTCAAAGGCCCAGTATTGATTATATTAAAATGGCTTTAAGGTGAATTTCGATGTTGTAAAGCATATTTAGCCCGTCGTTAATCAAATGACAAACATACCGGTTAATTTCTGTATCGCAATCACAAACAACTTTAAAAACTGACAAATTAAGACAAACGCGTGAACATTTACCAAGGAAGTAAGGTCGGATGCCCCGGAAGGTTAAGGACATCTAGTCTTTATCATCTATAAATTAAAACAAGCACAGTAAGTCTGTTTCTTGAGATCGTCCATTTATAAAAAACAAATATACTTAGCCATATCCGAATCTCAATTCCAAAGCAAAGTAAGCACTTTGAAACTGACAAATCACGTTCAACACGTGAACTTTCACCAAGGAAGTGAGAACGGATGCTCCGGAAGGACATCATCCCCTGTTTAGCTAGCTACATCCGCCACGTGTGTTATAAAAGTTAGAGTGAAAAAATGGAACTTTATCCATACTATACTATGACACAGAGGCATTAAACTGATCAGCAATACTGCAGTGACGGCTGTAACACTTTTTGAGGGTTCTGATAAGCCATCCCTGAGCCAACAATTTGCATGCAAGCAGCTTACTTCGTTGTATATAGTTTCCGTGTTGCGAACAACCTCAACCTCAATCATAGCGTATTAATTTGAAAAAAATACATCATGAGCAAAAGAATATTTTGCTAGACCTAAATCAGAAAATTAATTACAATCACAAAAGCAATTAAAAATTTTTGAAACTGACAAATTAGGTTTAACACGTGAATTTCTACCAGGAACGTGAGACCGGGTGCCTCAGAATAATAAACATCTCCTGTCTAGCAATCCACACCCGTCACTTGTGTAATAAAAATTGGAAATGAAAGGAACATGGAACTATGGGACGTCAAATTTGGATACAGAGACATCATATTTATCAACAATGTTGTGATGACGTCTATGAAACTTTTTACTTAAAAGTAAATTCAGAAACTACAGACAGCATGTCAGCTGTAGAGATAATTCAACTGTAATTAAGTTGCTTTTTAATAATCTGTCATTGTTAAATTTCTTGCTAAGCTTTCATAATGAAGTAGTAAATAAAATGGTTTATTGGAATAAATGTGGTCATAGCAACCAAGAACACACTAAGATCTAATGAACGAAAAACAAGACAGAAATAAGTAAGTCGATATTGAGATCACTGGACATTATTTACTCATTCCTTTGATAAACAACCATTGTGGTCGCTGGGTTGGCAGGGTGCTCGCTTAGTAAGTGAGAGGTGATGGGTTAGAACCCCGACCGAGTCTGACCCAAGACTTGAAAGTGGGAAGTGACTGATCCTTCAGAATAAACTAAAATAAACAAGGTCCCGGTAGGTGTCGCAACCTTGCTTTTTAATGCTTAACACATTGGCAAAACATTTTGCACCTTCGCCTATAGCTGGCTGTGATTAGGACATGGATTGGTATATTTGTTTTTTACTTTGCTTTGAGGTTGTTATCTGGACATGAATTAATATGTTTGTTTTGACTTTGCTTCAGGATTGTGATTTGAACATTGGTTGTATGTTTTTTTATTTTGTTTTGTGGTTGTTATTTGGACATGGATTGGTAAGTTTGTTTTTTATTACATTAATTGTGATTTGGACATTGATTGATATTTATTTTTTATTACATTGTGATTTGGACATGTATTGATATGTTTGTTTTTGATTACATTGTAATTATTTGGACATGGGTTAGTATGTTTGTTTTTTATTATTGCCAATTACAAGTGAACATGTTTTTCAATAATACATTGGATTGAGCATAAACATGTTATTTTATAAAATGACATTTGTTATACGTATTTTATACGGGCGTAATAACTATAATTCAAAGTACACAGGGATTTTCATTTTCGCACAAAAACGTGATGGAACTTATCAAATAACTTAACAAGTGTTTGCAGTGAAATGACCATACCTCATATCATTTCTGAACACTGCACTGTAAGAGTACAGTACTAGGTGTCTGTTTCGGATTGCAATTCCTTATCAGTAGTGCGCGTACCAAAATTGTGAAACAGTTTTTAGGGTCTAAATAAATATCGAAAGAACCAAAATTCATTTTACCAAATGTACCGAAGGAAATACTTTGCATGAGGGAGTATACCTTAGTTTTTGGAGAATTTTCAAATTTAAAATAACAGCAAATTTAGACAATATAGTCAAACCTGTCTATAAATGCCACCCAAAGGAACCAGCGAAAGTAGCCTTTATGGGCAGGTGGCCTTTATATACAGGTTCAAGTAATATGAATAAAGAACAATTAGGATACAATTCTACTGGCCTTTATAAGCAGGTGACCCTTATATAGAGGTGGCCTTAAGGCAGGTTGGACAGTAGTATATTTCTGACAATACAAAAGTATTGCCTACTGAGATTATGATATCCTCGGGAATGCGTAGTCAACTAGCTTAGTTACCGGTCAAGTACTTTTAAACTTCATATTGTTTTATAACCAAAAGAACGAAGTAAAACTTTGAAACAGTAAAAATAGACGAACAAGTGAACCTCTACAAGGAAAGTGAGACCCGAGTTTTCAGAATGGTAAATGCCACAATAAAATAGCATAAAGGATTGAAAAATGCGTAGAAAAATAATTTTAGCCGAACATGCCCAATATCTCCTAAAATATTGAATAAAATATTTTAAAATGCACAACTGTATTACTTTAAAATATTACTTTTAAATTATATTAATCAAAAACAACATACTAATCAATGTCCAAATTACAATTCAGAAGCAAAGTAAAAACTTTGAAACTGACAGGTTAAACATGTGAGCTTCCACCAGTGAAATGAGACCGGATGCTCCGGGAGGGTAAGCACTCCTGGTTAGCTAGCTATATCGGCCAATTGTGTAATAAAATTGAGTACAGGAACATGGAACTATAGGACGTCAAATATATCCAGAGCAATCGGCACAGACATCCTTTATGTTTAGATTGAATAAAACGCGCCCAATATCTGCTTTATCTTCTCAGGATTGAAAAGATATGTTTATCTGGGCAGTTATGATACAATGTATCATTCGCCACAAGCGATTTGATTGCCCTAGTACTACATATAAAGCATAAAAGGAATAAAATAAGTATAAAAATGAAAATACACTCAAAAAATTATAAATATAGAATTTTGTTTTTTTTTTCTATTTGCTCCCCTTTTAGAGAATATTATCTCAAAAACAATTGTGTATATATTTATATTTCAAATATACAATTTGTTTATGAATGACATATCAAAATGTTATTTTTTCTTTGCATATTCTAATCTACTTTTTAAAATTTGAAATTCCCCAAAAACTAAGGTCTACTTTCTCATTCAATTTGTTTCATAATTTTGGTCCTACCACTAATGTTTAGGAATTATATTTCGAAACGGCCATCTAGTGCTTTAAAATTAAAACTGGTATAATATGTAATTTGAACACAATTTAACTTCCAAATCTTATATTTATCACTATATAACAATGACATTTCCCTGAATATGTTTTGCTTTATAATGAAATTATACTGTTACTTTTTATATACATGCACGTGTTAATGGTATGTTTTAAAAGGAAAAACATAAAAGAAAAGTACATTTTCATTTCTACTAGTATTTTTATAAAAGTTAGGATTAAAGTTACCTTTTCTATACACGTTCATGTATTTAACGGTTTTTATAAAATGCAAAAGCATAAAAGAAAAAGTACATTTTATACTAGTATTTTATAAAACGTTAGGATAGACGTTAGTCATATTACTGTCATTCTTAATAATTAATTTCTTTTCATAAAAGGTGTCCTCGACCTGCATTATTAAATCTGTAGTTCGAATTTGATCACGTACCTTGTTATTTCCAAATCGGTTTATTAATACTTACTAGTGCTTAGTATAAAAAGTACAAAACAAAAGCACCGATCGAATTGACTTCTCCTAAAGGAAACATGTAGAGACGTGAAACATAATTATAACCAAGACCAATTTCGTTGCTGTAAAATTAAAACAAGTAAAATATGTAATTTAAACAATTGAGCCGGTATCTCTGCTGGTGGATGCTTAATCGAGGATATCACAAACTCACTGGGCAATAATTGTGTATTATTGTCAGAAATAAAATATTGTCTAAATTTTCTGCAAGTTAAAATTTGAAGTTCCTCAAGAATCAAGGTTTCTTCCTTCATGCAAAGTATTTCCTTGGCTAAATTTGGTAAAATATATTTTGGTCCTTTGCATTAAAATTAGTTTTATAATTTTGGTCCAAGCACTACTGATGAGGTATTGTATTCCGAAACGGCCGTATAAAGCTACGAAATTAAACCTGGTATAATATGTAATTTGTAATGATAAATTAGTAATAATTTTTTATTAAGAGTTTTTTATTCGAATTTATCTTACTTCAAAAGTGAAACATAAATTTGTTCATTCCTTCGTTTCATCGTAAATAATACTAATATTCTTCACAATCAAAAGTATTATACCTTTTACAAAAACATAATGTGGTAGTCATAAAAGGTCCTCTGCGAAGAAAAGGCTTTGTATATTTTTTTTCACTTTCAAATCCAATTAAAAAAACAGAAATATAAATACTAATCCATTACTTGACGTTCAAGAGATCTGTATCTTTTTTCACTTTTTTTTTTGATTACACATGTGGCGGGTGTAGCTAGCATAATAGGAGGTGCTAACCTTCCAAAGTACTAGACATTATTTCGCTGGTGGAAATTTGCGTGTTTAACCTAATTTGTCAGTTTCAAAACTTTTATTTTGCTTCTAGCTTTTAATTTGGACATGGATTGGTTTGTTTGTTTTTATTTCCCCTTTCAACATCTTCAAATATTTCATTTCCACAACGAGAATGCCCGAACGCTATTAATTAGGAATTTTATTTCGAAATGTCTGTCTAGTGATGTAAAATAAAAGTTTAGTAATAGTTAAAACACAGTTTAAAAGTCTTTAAGGAAAAATCGAGCGCACATTTATATTGATCAAGGTTTAATTGAGATTTCAGCTACTGTGTATTTAATTACATTCTTCAAAATAGCATATAACCCGAGGGTATTGTTTACAAACGATGTTTACCGGTATGTAACGAAAATAACCGAGGTTATTTCCGATTTTGAAACTGATTTGACAAGAAATTTGAAGCAAGACTCAAATAGTTATTGTTCGTGGGAGGTCTCCCGGATCACGTGATTTTACGTGATCAATTTCTAAAAAACTGATTTTTTCTAAAAGAAATATTTTAAGTAGTCTAGTTTAGATTTACAATAGAATTTGTTATAAAATAAAATTTATAACCAGAAAAATCGACCATACACTTCTGGTATGACATTAGCAATTGACCTCGTTTTTACACCCGTTTTTACATCATATTATATAGTGAAAAATGCATAATATTTTACTGAAAATGGCGTAAGTGTCACACGTTTTTGATTTCATTACAAACTATATTTACCTGGTACTAAATGTTTCAAACCGGGATCGAATAAATAAGTCAGACTCTATTTGCAGACGACATAGTTTATATCTTGATTTATTTTACATGTGACGAAAAAATAATAAGATAGTTTAAGAATAATTTGGAAATAGTAAAATTTGTCTAAAAATTAAAATTTCCGATATTTTTACATATTTGCGTAATTTTTAAATATATTTTAATTTTTTTCTAAAGAAAATAGAAAGTTGAACACTTATGGGGCTTTTTTGACTTTGAACATGTGCAGTGATGTGCTTTCTATGATTGATATCCAGTGTAAACAAAATGCCACGAACTTGACGCTACCATGAAGTTAGAGCACTTGAGGATATATATATATCAATATAGTGCTTGGACCCAAATTCCGAAACAAATTTTTTTTCAAGGATTTGATAACATATCCAAAGGTCAAAGATATAATTGATCAAATTTGGCTCAGGAAATAATAAGCATGAATGAAAATACCTTAGATTTTGAACATTTTCAGATTTTAAATAGCAGCAAATCTAGAAAACAATATTTTTCTGACAATACAAAAGTATAAGTTTAAGAAATCAGTATTCGATCGAAGAAATCATAATATCGATATCCACAACTTTCTAATACATATGCCTATACAAAAAGTTAACAGTTTTCAAGATAATTTACTATTTTAGTATTCTTTTGCATTTGCGACCTTGACCTTTGAACCCATGACTTTCATGAATATATCAAAATGATCGTTAAATCATTACCTAAAGTCCATTTATGATCCTTTAGTCTCTCGGTCTTTCGTAAAATTCTCTAAAACGAAACGTTTTATTGTAAAAGTAAAATCGTACATTTATTATACAATTCATGCCGTAATTAATTTTTAATATTTCTATCCTTAAACTTTTCTCAGTTTTGCCCCATACTCCGTAAATTTTGGTCAATTTTGAGCAACGGCTATTTTGTCTAAGTCCTACATTTCGGTCGAAACCATTTCGGACAGGGAAATACTGATCTAATTTGCATAAGAAATACTTATCGACAATAAGTTGATACGCAACACTACACATGATTAACAGAGACGGATATTGTTTTCATAATTTGTTTTTAAAATTACTTCAAAATTGTTTAAATTTATCCACATATGGTGTTATAGTTCTGCACGTAAGAGTACGTCATGTACTAAAAATTTTTGTTTACAAGATTTTTGTACGGAATATAGCATTCTTGCCACAATTCACGTGTAAATCATTATTTGAGACAACGTTCTCTCTCTCTCTCTCTCTCTCTCTCTCTCTCTCTCGTTGTACCATAATTCTTACTGAAATTCATTTAAGAACGGTGATACTTAACCTTGACAAACTTAAAACAATTCACGTGCAAATCATTATTTGAGACAATGCTCTCTCTCTCTCTCTCTCTATTTGTACTATTATTCTTAAATGGTAAATTATGATAACTAATTAAAATTATAAATCGTGTGTACGGATAAGTAGAAAGACTGCAAGAACTTTGTCAAATCTACTTGGTGGCTGGCAAGAACTATCGTATTCATAATCAGATGTACACGTGTTGTAAAAGTCGGTCAACTTTGACTTTAGCATTATAATAACAAATATTTCTGATCGTTGTAGCAGAAAATATGGATTAAATAATAACGATAAATTAACAACTGTGTAGATTTTTTGAGACATTCACTTAAAAAAAGTGTTGTGATATTATAATATACACGTGGTTGGGGTGACTATCTTTGTAGAATCGAAGAAGATTGTGTAAATGACCCGTAACAGAAACTGATTAGCATATGAAAAACCCTCTCACTCCTGTTTTTGGTATCGCCGCAAAGGTTAAGAAAATGACGCTAAAATATTTTACATAGCGATATCAAAGGCAATATTAAAAAGTTTTAATATGAAGTAAAGAGTGTAGATTAGACACCGGTTACAATAGGCCACATTACGGCATGGGCTTGTTTTCACGATGCAAAAAGCTATGATTTTTATTCACACGTTAACCCCATGAAAAGGGACAAAAACCAAGAGACTAATTGGTTGTAAACAGACTTTACAATATTGTAACATACCTATACAAAACGTTTTTAGTTTTCTTGGTAATAAATAAAAACAGAAAATTAAAAAAAAATAATGAGTTTATTCTATCCCCGAGGATGCTTAGTAAAACAAAAAGGGATGCCGGTCAATTGGTTTAAATTACGTATTACATTGTATATAAGTAATTATTTTAAAACACTATGCGGCCATTGTTAATTTGATACCAATATGATTTTATTACTCACAAGGTTGATTACGGTTTAATGTGATAAAATAGATGTATCTTTAAATTTCATATTAATTGCCCAGTGGTAGAGCTTCATCCAATTCCTGTAACTTTGTACAACGGGAGCAAGCTACCGGGTACTAAAATGTTGACTCGGAGAAAATTAAAGTCTAGCTTGTCTAACCAAGATCCTAAAAAGTTTTATGCCCATCATTACAGTAACGTTGTTAAGTATAATGTCTCTGTATCCAAATTTATCCTAAATATATTTTCCTTTCCATAATTCCATGTTCTTTTCATTCTACTTCAAGTTCTGCTTCATTTTTAGATTGCCTCAATAATGACGCCACCAAAAGGATATGATAAACGTGACTGCTTCAATTTGATTTGTACAGAAATCACAATTTGCAGATTTTGTAATAAACCAATTATTGCATGATGGTAAGTATGGAATTCGAAAGTCACATTAATTAGTTAAACTCAATTTATCTCAATTAAATTAAGTTTAACTCAGTTAAACTTAATTTAACTGACAAATAATTCACATGAACTGGACTATCTCTTATTAACTGAAGATAAACCTGGTTATTCTCATTTTTGTGACTTTCGCGTCAGTTAATGGTAGTTGTAACTATTATTAACTGACAATTTTCATTAACTGCAGATAAGTTGAGTTGTTCAGTTCATGCGAGATAATAATATATTAATGTAATAAAGCATGTGTGACTTTACATGTTCAAGAAATTAAAAATTTATATAAATACACACATGTGGAGATCCTCTAAATGTCTATTTGTATTCACCATTAACAAATTAAGCTGACAATTGTATATTTTTTAGAGGAATTTAGTGCTTGAATATATTTATCAAAAAATATGAACAATTGATACTTTTATATTTTTTTTTAATTTAAAAGTTAATAATCAACCGAATATGTAAATTATTCAGTGATGAATAGTTAAGCGAATATGTAAATTATTCAGTGATGAATAGTTAAGCATTTTTAAGCATTCTGTTTTAGATTTTAATAAACATGATACAAGACACACTTGTTTACCTTATTATTTTCATCATCAAAGTTTTTTCTTTTATCTCTTACTAAGTCAATTGAACTAAGTTTCATGAGATACAAACCAATCAAAACGCTTGCTGAGTTCATATTCCTCAGTCAAGTCATATTAAAAGCAGATAAAATCGATTTATCTGAGTTAAATTAAGTTTTTCCTCAGTTAAGTCGAATTAATTTGCATTTTCTCAGTTAAAATAAGATATTCTGTAATTCGCATTAACTGCAGTTAATGCAAATTAATTGGCATTAACTGAGTTAAATTAAGTTTAACTGAGTTAAACTTAATTTAACTGAGATAAATTAAGTTTAACTAATTAATGTGACTTTCGAATTCCATAGGTAAGGTCCATATATATTTTATCGACTGAAGAAACCAATATCCACTTCCGACTACGACTTCAGTCGATATCAAAACTAATATTGACCTTGTAGCCATGCTAAAAAATTATTATATTTGGTACACTGACTAATTAAAAAAGGTGATTTTCGATTTTTATTTTGTAAGGTAAGCATGGCGATTGTTAACGTATTACAAAACGCATGTCATTAAAAGTAGCTGGGAGTAAAAAACAATTCTCCAATTTCGAATAACTATTGAAATTAGATATACATAAATGACACATATTGTGCCAACTGTGAAATTATTCTAACTAATTACGACGGATGTGTATAATTCCTTCTCAGATTTTGAACAAAAATTATAATTATTATCAGAAATAAAAATATACCTACGTCAATCGAGATCACCATGGCAACAGGACATCCCTAATAATGTTACTGTAATGCCATTATAGAGATTATGATTTTAATGTATGTTTTGCACATTAGGCAAATTACTAAAAAAAATATCATTACATTGGTTTCTTACTAAATGGTTTCAATAAACAAAAGAGACTGACGCTGAAGACAACAGATTCTTGACGTCATGGATAAAAAAACCGTCAAATCATTGTGAACGTACGCACAAAACCACGAAGTCATGGTACGGATTTACCTATCTTGCTGCCAAACGGACATATGTACCTATGTGTCCTCTACCGGCTTCCTGCCACACGGACACATATATGTCCTTTTAGTGCAATCGACAGCTCTAGATATACTTATACATTTTTTGTAAAGTAAACACAACAAATGCAAAATGTTGACTGTTGAGATTATAATCTGTCATAAACAAATAAAGTCATATGGCTACAAACGCGTTTGACGTCATAACCTATTGTTTACGTCATATCACTTCACACTGTGATCTTCAATTTGTCAGTTGGAATAGTGTTCGTTCCGTACGTGAGAGGTCGTGGGTTCGAACAACCACCGGGTCTAACCCAAGATTTGAAAGGAGGTAGTGACTGTTCTTTCGCCAAGTACTCGGCATTACGAAACGAAAGTCACGGTTCTCCCGGATGGGAACTTAAAATGAACGAGGTCCCGTGTCACGGTAGGCGTGGCACGATAAAGAACCCTGCTGTATAATGCCATCCTCCCAACGCATAGGCAAAATTTCTGCACTTTCGCCTACCGCTGGCGACGTCAAGATAAAGTGCAATATTGGCTGGGATGTTAAACACCATCACTCAACTCAACCCTATTCATATATGTAAAATGAGGGTTCCTAAAAGGTTTTGTTAATTCTGCTGGAATGTCGATAAACATGCTTCCTGAACTTTATATAATCGCATTAACAGATGATATGCAGATGAACCAAATTATCTCATTATTGCATTTTATATGAAATAATTGTGAGGATGGCCATAAATCTTTTTGAGAACTCTGATAAGCGTATGTTTGCAATACCCCTGAGTCAGCAATTTATTTGTAAGCAACGATTCGTCGAATAAAATTCCCGTATTTGAAAAAAATCTACCATAGCTTATTAATTGTGAAACAAATTTGATTAAATATATTTTGGTCATTTTGAATATTTTTTCAACCCCTTGAAAAAGTTTTGAATTCACAATTTTAGTTCAAGCATTACTGATAACGATAACGAAATTTTTTCCGAAATGACCGTCTAGCGCTGTAAAATTACCACTGGAATCATATGTAATACATCATAAGCCAGGAGAAGCAGGTATATTGCTGCAAAGAAAAGGAAAGTTAACAATAGAAAAATTGAAGTCATCGCGTTTGTCTTACGTCTGTCAACAAAGTAATTAAGGGCATTTGTAGAGTACAATGCTTTGTATCAGGTTGATTAAAACAGTCACCTTAAATGGCAAATTGATAATTAAATTTATCCTAGCAATCACAGGTAGATTTACCTAAGAGAATCCGTCAGTGTACACGCTTCACCATCCGATTAAATGAACTCTTATATTTTTATAATACATATTATACCAAATTTAGTATTACAGCACTAAACGTCCGTTTCGGAATACAATTCCTCATTAATAGTGCTTGGACCGAAATAGTGAAACCAATTTTTTTCCACAGATGTTAAATAGATACCCAAAAGACTAAAATATATTGTTACCAAACTTAGCTAAGGAAACGAGGGGTTATAACATATAAATTAGACAGCGCAACATGGCGTCCGTGGTTATGAAAGACTGAAATTTACCCTGGTCAGTACAGATATGTTTTTCTATAGTAGGTATAGCTCAATCAAAAACAAACATACTAATCCATGTCCGAATCACAATCCAGAAGCAAAGTAAAAAGTTTTGAACTGACAAGTTAGGTTAGACACATGAACTTCCACCAAGGAAGCGAGGCCGGGTGCTCCGGAAGGGTAAGCACCTCCTGTTTAGCTAGCTACACCCGCCACGTGTGTAATCAAAATTGTGTGAAAGGAACATGGAACTATGAGACGTCAAATATATCCAGGTCAATCTGGACACAGAGGCAAACTTAACAATCCTGTGATGACAGCCATAAAACTTATTCTATTTTTGTAAAATAGACAGCGCAATTCGACATCTGTGGTTCTCGCGTCATTGTTCAAAAAAAAATTATTTTACTCTAATGAGTTCAGATAGGTTTTCTGAGAGTACCCCCAGTTTAATTGACGGATCGCCGACCACGCCCACAATGTTCCGACAAAAGCCCGACATGCTCGAATTACACACAAAACGAATGCAAACTCGGCCTGAATTGTGCCGTTTAATGACGTCACTGACACTAGTACGGTTGCCATGACGCTGCTTTAGTTACTTTGATGGCGGCCAGTGTCAGAACAAATAAAGGCGTGACCGGCGATACGTCAATTACAACCTATCACTTTCTGTTTAACTTGAAGCATTTTGCGCGAAATGATAACATGAACGGATCATTTAGTTACCAGGGTATAATCAACTCTAAATTTAAAAGATCGTTTTGACAGAAATTTTAATAGAATGACGTCACAATTCTATGGAAAGGACATTTGTCCTGAACTCATAAACTAAATGATCCTGCCCTGAGATTGTCTCGCACCAAATGTCATTCATTTATTAATTAAACTAAACAGCGCAACACGACTTCCTTGATTACATGACGTCATTTTTCTAACAGTTCGAGGTTTTATCTTGTAGTAATTTCCAGGTAGTTTTTTTCTGATGGTATCCCCAGCTCTCCTTTTCTGTTGACCACCATGGTAGCTCAGTTGGTAGAGTGTTCGCTCTGTAAATGGTAGGTCATGGGTTCTAATCCCGACCAGGTCTGACCAAAGAATTGAAAGTGGATAGTGACTGTTCTTTCACCAAGAACTCCGCATTTAAACCATATATTTAAGGGCTACAAAAAGTGGGTTTTTTACTTTATTGTGGTATTTTAGGGTTGGGTACTTTATTTGTTTCACATACCAACATTGGTGTGTCCAATTAAAATTTAATGTTGTTGGGCTCAAAAGTATTCTTAACGCAACATGCATACATGTACTCCCAAAAAAACGAAGAACTAGAATATACCATGTTTTGGCATTTACTTCCCCCTAAACATCTTAAATATGAAAAAAACAACAAAAATTGGTTTTACAATTTTGGTTCAAGTAATATACTAGTGATGAGGGATTGTATTCCGAAACGGTCGTCTAGTGTTGTAAAATTAATAGTGATATAATATGTATTTTTTTAATGAAATTCTGTAAAAAGATATAGAAAGCAAGTGTCTAAAAAGCTGTCGAGAGATAGATAACACCTGCCAAAAAGCTGCTACGGTATAGAATCAAGATAAAATGGCGATTCGGCACTACAGTCCAACCTGCTTTAAATACCACCTCTATATAAGGACCACCTGCTTATAAAGGCCAATAGAAATTATCCCAATTGTTCTTTATTCATATTATTTGAGCCTGTATATAAAGACCACCTACCCATTAAGGTCATTTTACTGGTTCCCTTTCGGTGGCCGATATAGACAGGTTTGACTGTTATTCGTTAGCCTTGTGTTAAACTTTCGACAGAGCAGTACTGTAGCTGTCTTTCATAACAAAATTTTTTTCTTCAAATTCATAGAGGCATCGTTCTGAAAAGGATAATGTTACTGTTATCCATATTTATGTTGCCATAGTTACTGATACCCCAGTGGTCATTTGACAAACAATGTATTTATTTAATTAGCTTTACAGACCGCTTATTAACGTCCCTAATTGTCAAATCGGAACTGCTTATCCTGATATAAGGCCATGTTAAATTAATTTTTAGTCCATTCAGTTATCGGCGTTGGACATTTGGGCGAATGCATAGGACAAAAGAGCAAGAAAAAACGAACGTAATGGACTTTTAAACGACAGGATTTTAACCATTTGAGCGAAATAACAAATGTATGGTAGACATTTCAGAGACATTTTTTGCTTAACCTCTTCCGTTAGCCAGACTATTCTAGTCTGTTGCCCCCTGCTTACCGCTAGGGAATTGAAGTAGGATTTTAGGCAGGATTAAGTTTTTAATAATCTCCAAATTAAATTTTATAAAATCCATTAAGAGTCTATCTGACTACATTTCATAAAACTGCGAAAACTTGGTAAAATTTACAGAATAAAGCTTAAATTAAAAAAGAAGTATTTTTTGAAAAACATCAAACATAAATTCTACAGCGGTGCCCATCATATAAAATACTCTTTCGACCTGTAAGTATACAGATGAGTAGATTTAAACTTTCGGTCAAATGTCCATCGTAAAATACAGGTGATATTTAAAATCTCTCAAATGTCCACTAGGAGTTTTTTCATTTTCGCTCATATGTCCTGCGCCCTTATTTATTTATTTATTTATTTATTAAATTTTAATTATCAAAGTGGGACTGATCATCCTTATATATGACAATGTTAAATTAATCTTTAGTCTATATAGGTTTACGGATATTTATTTCTTTATTTATGTATTTTACTTTATTTATTTATTTATTTATTTATTTATTTATTTATTATTTATTTATCTATTTATTTATTTATTTATTTTTTATTTATTTATTTATTTATCTTTTTTGAAAAAAAATTAGAGGCAAGCTAGTGATTAAAAATTAAATTCTGGAAACTTTGGACGGCCAAGAAACGAATTAAACTGAATTTATTTTTTTTTTATTTCTAAATTTTAGAGTCGGTCGGGTCTGACGAACTACCAATTACTTTCGCATGGCCTAAAGAATAAAGAATTTTGAGATCTAAATAATATTCTTAATTTAAATCAATGTACAATGTACTCGTTTCTGCGATAAATAATATTATAACATTATAGAGAGAGACCAGTTAGCTCTACTTCATTAGCAGAATGTTAAACTCGATACCACGTGTAATTTACAATACCCGGGGTCAAACGCTAGAACAAACAATATACAATATACAGTACATGCCTGTCGAAAGTTTAACACTGAACTGATGAAAAAGAGGCAAAGGTCGGATATCGATAGCAAGTTGCCGAAAATATACCGAGTGATATAGAGTACAGACCTGTCAAAAATTTTACACTGAGTTAACATCTATAAAACCAGATTCTGGTTTGCGTAACTCACAATACAGATCTGTTGAAAGTTTAACACTCGGCTAAAAAACTGAATCGAAGCCGATTGGCAAAGATATAGATACCCAGTGTCTTAAAAGCTGCCAATATATACATGTAGATACCATGATGGCATCTGCCTAGAAGCTGTCGACATATAGCGATGAGCTACCAATTCAGCACTAATTCGTTTTGTTGATAAGTTTGATGTCTCTGTGTCCAGGATTGCCCTGGATATATTTGACGTCCCATAGTTCCATGTTCTTTTCACACAATTTTGATTACACACGTAGCGGGTGTAGCTTGCTTAGCAGGAGATGCTTACTCTTCCGGAGCACCCGGCCTCAAACACCTGGTGGAAGTTCACGTGTCTAACCTAACTTGCCACTTCCAATTTTTTTACTTTGCTTCTGGATTGTGATTCGGACATGGATTAGTATGTTTGTTTTTGATTATGAAGACCTGAGATGAACTGCCAATTCGGCAATAATTCGTTAATTAATACTGTATCTAATGCCCTTGGTAATATAACTTTTTTTAGAATGACTTCGTGTACACAAACGTGATTTCGGTAATTTATCACTTATTTTCGATTTTAGGTAATGTATATATCACTGTTAAATGAGAGGTCGTATTTATTTATACAGTAAATTTTAACAGTTTACTATGTAATGCTAATATTACGTGTACATGTAATTTATATCTGCTGGTGTAGATTATATTTCTAAGCACCTTCAAGTCGCCCTTGGTGCGCGTCAGTACACAGCAAATCATTAAACTCACTCGGTAACTCGGTTTTACATGGTCGCCCCGAGAGCAATCGATCGTGGGTTCGATCCGCGATACTTTAAAAATCGAGTTATCCTCCCTTGCCTGGTGCTAAGTATTCAAAGGGCAGATTATCGCCTGGTTCATTAAGTGGTGGTAGAATGTGACTGGGGTAGTGGTATGATTGTCTCCAGCGTACTTACTGCGCGCTAGTACGCAGATAGACCATAAAACGCACTTGCACACCCCAAACATACACGGACGTATTCTCAATCAGAATTTCCGCAACTGTAAGTCAAAGTCAAACACTCTCTTCAGACGTTGCTAATCTAGACCGTTTATTGGAATATTGTGTGTTGATCTGGTACCAAGTACCTGGACCTGAAGAAGATCGGTACCGAGTTGAATGTAGTGCTGACCTCAAGAATATTTCTATTGCATTTTATTTCTAGAAGGTCAGCTCTAGGAGGGTAAGGCTAACTGGTGTTACAATGCGGTGAAAATCACCGACTTCAAGCTTACAACACCCGTAGTTTTGTCGAACGAATGTATTTAAGATGCCATGAAAGATTTTCAAAATTAGCTTAATTTCAATTAGTTCAGAAATGTTTGTAAAACTGGAGTAAGTATAGAAGATGTTCAAAAATAGTAACGAGGTTATAAGACCTCTTCCAAGTTTCACAATGAATTCTTAACTAAAACTTTCCAGAACTTAAATTAAGCTAATTTTGGCTATCGAAAATTCAGTTGTAGCTCTAGTGTGCTACAGTTGGTCAAAAGGGTAGTTTTAAAAGTCGCTTCGACAAAATCACTAAATATAAACCAAATAAGATTTTTTGACATCAAGTTACGGGCCAGATCTAGAAGTGCCAAACTTCAAACTGGCACAAGTACGTCAAATGCTATTGACTTACCAATGACTTGAATGAATAAATGAAGGTTTATATTCAGTCAAGATTCTTTCACTTGTATCAGAGCTTTCAGTTTTTGAATGATGGAGAAAACCGCAGTGCCCAGAGAAATTTATCAAACAGACGACCTTTCTCACAATAAAATCTGTTCTAGGATTTGCAACTAGGCGATGTGATCTGTAAACGCGCTTCTGTAAAAGCCATCTCCGTCACCGGGGCAACAAACACCATAGAACACAAAATATTTAAGGTATAGTAGAGACATATAGAGACTGATTCATTATAAAACTTCAGATTTTGGACGAGCACGAAACATGACGACAAAATAGTCAGTTCCATATTCATTACACACACAAACCTTTCCCTTGTGTATTTCGAACCTAGACTACGAGAGACTTACAAAGACTTACATGAAATAAAATATTAGTTTACGAAGAGAACACGTCGAACTTAAGTCGACACTAAAATTTGAAGTGTGTATAATATATTTGTGTGCGAATTATGAAAAATCCCACGCAAATATAGAAACCCATGCCGTGCTTGCATGTTGAACGGCCCTTGGTGATGATTTTGTCTTCTGTCCCGAGTGTAATTCGAAGCTAGGCGAGTCTTACCAATGCATACAACAATAGGCGTACAGAACATGTTGAACTTAAACTGACACTGAAAGTTTAAAGTGTGTATATACTGATGTGTGAATTATCAAATAAAAATCCCAAGAATGCGTAATTTGTACGACATAGGAAGCCATGTTGTGTCTGTTGTACGCCCCTGGTGGTGATATTGTCTTCTGTTCCGAGTGTAATTCGAACCTCGTCGGTGAGAGACTTACATAATTAACCAATGTATATAATAGTAGGCGCCGCACAGAACACATTGAACTTAAATTGACACAAAAAAAATTTAATTTGTATATATTGGTGTGCAAAGTATAAAAAAAACCACGCATGCATAGTCTAGATCTAACGAAGGCATTGATTTGTCTGTTAAACACTGTAATAGTTGGTGTACAGAACATGTTGAACTTAAATTGACACGGAAAGATAAAAGTGTGTATAAATTGGTGGGTGAATCATAAATTAAAAATTCAAAGCATGCGTAATCTGCTATCTGTAATCTATAGAAAGCCTAGAGCTAGAGAGGCTAGTTGCATGTAATCTATGTAGCTGGCGTATAGAATATGTTGAACTTAAATTGACACTAAAAATATAAAGCGTGTATATATTGGTGTGCGAATTATAAAAACCAACATATGCGTTATCTATACTTTATTGAAAGCCATGTTGAGTTAGTTTGATAAACGCCCCCTGGTGGTGTTTTTTCTCCTGTCCTGGGTGTAATTCGAATCTTGGCGGTGAGAGGCTAGCAGCATGTAATTTATGTAATTAGCATTTAGAACATAATGCATTTTGTTTGACCCTAAAAAATTAAACTGTGTAGGCTGATGTGCGGATTATATATTTTTTTAAAAATCCCACGCATGCGTAATCTTTGCTCTATAGAAAACTATGTTCTGTTTGCATGTTAAACGTCCCCTGGTGATGTTTTTGTCTTATTCATATTCGCACCTTTCACGTACAACCAGTTGTCATGTTATCACATTAAAGTGTTTCATGAATCCAATTGGCTATTTGGGTATCGTTTTGACCACCTAGGTATAGTAAAGACCTGTCGACAGTTTAAAACTGAGCTAGCGAAGAAGAAGCCGAAACGGCCTGTATATGGATAACTGGTTGCAGAAATTGTGACGAGAGATAGATAGCAGTTCCCAAATATATAGCTTTAGAGATTTAGCTAACAAGAAACCGAGATTAGCTGCTAAATCGGTCCTTATTCGTAAGCTTGTGTTGAACTTTCGACAGGTCTGTACAGTACAGTATTCATAACTGAAACCAGATCGTATTCTGGAGAGTTAGGTATCTCCGTTGTTAGATAGCGATTTTTAAAATAATCTTTACAGTCTCTTGTTTAATAATTAAAAACTAAATTAAACCACTGTGGTAGCTCAGTTGGTAGAGTGTTCGCTCCGATAGTGGGAGGTCGTGGGTTCGTATCATAAAATCTCACGCTTGCGTAATCTGTACTCTATACAAAGCCATGTTGTGTCTGTATGTTGAACACTCTGTGATGATGTTTTTATCTTATTCATATTGACACCAGTAACCATGTTATCACGTTAAAGTGTTGCATGAATTCAATTGGCTACTTGGGTATCGCTTTGACCACCAGAGCTGAAACCAGATCGTCATGATGATTCCGGTAATTAAATATTTCCATTGTCAGAGAGTGTATTTTAAAATAATCTTAACAGTCTCTTGTTGAATAATTAAAAATTGAATTAAACTACTGTGGTAGCTCAGTTGATAGAATGCTCACTCCGTAAGAGGGAGGTCGCGGGTTCGAACCAAAGACTCGAAAGTGAATAGTGAATGTTTTTCGCCATGTACTCGTTAAATTACGAAATGAGTTGAGTTGAGTAATGGTGTTTAACGTCCCAGTCAAGAATATATTATGAAATGAAAGTCACGGTTCTTTCGGATGGGAATTTAAAATAAAAGAGGTCCCGTGTCAATGTAGGTTTGGCACGATAAAGAACTCTGATGTATAATGCCATCAGTGCGACGCACAGACAAAATGTCTGCATTATCGGCTATAGCTGGCGACGTCTTGATATAAGTGAAATATTTTTGACTGGGACGTTAGCACCATTACTCAACTCAACTTATTACATGTATAACACGGGCCTGTCGAAGGTTTAACATTTAACTAAACTAAGAGAAGCCAAAGCTCGACCGCCGGGTGGCTCAGATGTGGATAACTAGTGCGGAAAAAGCTGCCGATAGAAAACAGCTGCCGACCGCCGGGTGGCTCAGATGTGGATAACTAGTGCGGAAAAAGCTGCCGAGAGAAAACAGCTGCCGACCGCCGGGTGGCTCAGATGTGGATAACTAGTGCGGAAAAAGCTGCCGATAGAAAACTGCTGCCGACCGCCGGGTGGCTCAGATGTGGATAACTAGTGCGGAAAAAGCTGCCGAGAGAAAACAGCTGCCGACCGCCGGGTGGCTCAGATGTGGATAACTAGTGCGGAAAAAGCTGCCGAGAGAAAACAGCTGCCGACCGCCGGGTGGCTCAGATGTGGATAACAAGTGCGGAAAAAGCTGCCGATAGAAAACAGCTGCCGACCGCCGGGTGGCTCAGATGTGGATAACAAGTGCGGAAAAAGCTGCCGATAGAAAACAGCTGCCGACCGCCGGGTGGCTCAGATGTGGATAACTAGTGCGGAAAAAGCTGCCGAGAGAAAACAGCTGCCGACCGCCGGGTGGCTCAGATGTGGATAACAAGTGCGGAAAAAGCTGCAGATAGAAAACAGCTGCCGACCGCCGGGGGGCTCAGATGTGGATAACAAGTGCGGAAAAAGCTGCCGATAGAAAACAGCTGCCGACCGCCGGGTGGCTCAGATGTGGATAACTAGTGCGGAAAAAGCTGCCGAGAGAAAACAGCTGCCGACCGCCGGGTGGCTCAGATGTGGATAACAAGTGCGGAAAAAGCTGCAGATAGAAAACAGCTGCCGACCGCCGGGGGGCTCAGATGTGGATAACAAGTGCGGAAAAAGCTGCCGATAGAAAACAGCTGCCGACCGCCGGGTGGCTCAGATGTGGATAACAAGTGCGGAAAAAGCTGCAGATAGAAAAAAGCTACCGAAAAGCTGCCGAGATAAAGCCAAGATAAGCTGCCGCTTCGGAACCATTTCGTTAGCTCGGTGTTAAATCTTCGACAGGCAAGTACTGTATGTTTTCCATCTACAAGTGTTACAATTGTATTGGTCTTTAAAACCAGGTGATCTTTATATAGAGGTGGTCTTTAACACAGGTCTAACTTTAGGTGGAACGCTGATTATAACATGTCCGATTTTATGCAGGCACTGTAGCAAATGTTCATTGATGTTAAATTGATTGTGATATTATATCTACATGTGCTACAATTATACTGGTCTTTAAGACAGGCCCGACTGTATGTGTGGCACTGATTATAAAATGTCCAATATTGTACAGACACTGTAGCAAATGTTCATTGATGTGGTTTAACGGTATATAAATTGTGGGTGATATTATATTTACACATGCGACAATTTTACTGGTGTTTAAAACAAGGTGGTCTTTATATAGAGGTGGTCTTTAAGACAGCTCCGACTGTATGTGGAACACTGTGGAACACTGATTATAAGTTTTCCTATTTTATACAGGCACTGTAGCAAATGCTCATTTCTATTAAATTGCCCGACCACCCCACTTATTTTACAACCCAGTGATTAATAAAACATATTTCTTGTATGGAATTCATCGATGTTCACCAATGGGGGTTGCAGAAAAAATCTAAAAAAAACAAAACACACACACACACACATATATATATATATATATATATATATATATATATATATATATATATATATATAATAGTGTTATGCTTTAATTCATAAAGTTTAAAATATGAGATTATTAGCCAAACACTATTATATTGTTTGATATCCATCTAGAATTCAAGAGAGACAACTCTTTCAATAAATTGGCTGTTATAAGTGTTTGGAAGTAGTCAATGTAACCACAAAGATATCTTATTGTCTTTGTTTGATTTTTGATGTAGATATTTTTACACATATACTCCCAGATCAATTATCATAAGAACCCGCCGCTTTTGCAAATCAGTACTATATGTAATGACAAAAATAATAAACGATGCTTTGGTTTTGACTATACATTCATAAAAATATTACATATAATTTTGACACCTAGCCACATATGACTTATTAAGCACATAAAACAATAAAAAAAACTGCATATACAGTCAAACCTGTCTATAAAGGTCATCCAAGAGAACCAGTAACAGTGACCCTTATGGGCAGGTGACTTTTATATACAGGTTCAAATAATATGAATAAAGAACAATTAGGATATACAATTCTACTGTCCTTTATAGAAGTTGTATTTAAGGCAAGTTGGATTATAGTGGCCTTTATGGACAAGTGACTTTTATATATAGGTTCAAACTCTATGAATAAAGGACAATTGGGATACATTTCAACTGGTCTTTATAACCAGGTGACCTTTATATGGAGGGCCTTTAAGGCAGGTTGGACTGTAATGGTGAGTTTCTGTCGAAAAGCTGACAAAATATAGCTTACAAAGCTTAAGCCTCAAATGATTGCTGTCGATTCGGTTACAATTTTTTAGCTTATAGTGTCATTTACCATATTTTGAATATATTTGTATAATTTAATTGAAAAAACTAGTACAGTCAAACCTGTCTATCAAGGCCAACAAAAGGAACCAGTTAATGTGGCCTTTATCGCCAGGTGGCCATTATAAATATATGAATAAAAAACAATTGGGATACAATTCTACCAGCCTTTATAAGCAGATGGCCCTTTTACAGAGGTAGCCTTAAAGGCAGGTTGGGCTGTATATGACATTTGTGTTAAGCTTTCGACAGGTCTGTACTGTATTTATACCTTCCTGTAAATTTATTGCTTTAAAAATAGCATATATTCTCAGTTGCTAATTAATAAAACCTCAGTTACGTTTTTATTCTGTCAGTTTCCATGGTAACGGTTAACACCTTACTTATTAGTCGTTTTTCAATCGATTTCAGTCGCATATAAAAACAACCGTTAAAGATTAATTTATATAAGCTGTCGTGTCTTCGAATATAATATAACCATTGCGGTAGCTCAGTTGGTAGAGTTCTCGCTCCGTAAGTGGGAGGTCGTGGGTTCGAACCCCGGCCGCGTCTGGCCCAAGACTAGGTAGTGACTGTTCTTTCGTCAAACACTCGGCATTACGAAATGAAAGTCATGGTTCTTTCGGATGAGAACTTAAAATAAACGAGGTCCCGTGTCTTGGTAGGCTTGGCACGATAAAGAACCTGCTGTATAATGCCATCAGCGCAACACACAGACAAAATTTCTGCACCTTCGCCTAAAGCCGGCGACGTCTCGATATAAGTGAAATATTCTTGACTGGGACGTTAAACACCATTACTGAACTCAACACAACTCGAATATAATATGCACACATTTCATGATGATTCAAGGGTTTACTAAAAAGAAATCATATTCTAAATTGTAAATTTTGTAACTTGAGTGAAATCAACACAGCTCTACCTTCTATACCATGTACACCACTGCGGTAGCTCAGTTTTTAGAGTGTTCGTTCCGTAAGTGGTAGGTCTTGGGTTCGAACCCCTACTGGGTCTGTCCCAAGATTTGAAAGTGGGTAGTGATTGTTCTTTCGCCAAGCACTCGGCATTACGAAATGAATGAAACGGTTCTTTTGGATTGGAACTTAAAATAAACCAGGTCACGTGTCCCTGCAGGCGTGGCACGATACAGAACCCTGCTGTGTAATGTCACTGGCAAAAATGCTGCACCTTCGCCCAAAGCTGGCGACGTCTCGATATAAGTGAAATATTCTTGACTGGGATGTTAAACACAATTACTCAACTTAACTCTGTACCATATATCTATATCATTGCCTTTTGTTGTGTGGTAACTTCTCATAGTGCTGCTGAGGGTAAAAATAATACCCGTGGGATAGAAGGATCCAACGTGCACACCCCACACAGGATCAAACTTGAGAATGTATATTGTATAAAAAGAAACCAACATACCCATCGATGTCCAAATCGAAACACCACTAATGAAATCATTTAATCACACAATGTTGATCACAGCCATAATTGAAACGATATGGTTTTCAGAATTTTAGTTGTATTGGTTCATTACGTTAGAGACGTAGGATTTCCAGTGTCGTCACTGGTAAGGCCTTAATGGTAGACGTTATTTGTCTGTTCCGTCTAGCCGCGTTTATATAAGCCCTGGCCCCAGTTTCACAAAGATTCTTTAACTAAGTTCTACTTTATCTGAAAATAAAAAATGCATTCTTGATTTTTTATTTATTTATTTATTTATTTATTTATTTATTTATTTTATTTATATTTGTTTGTTTATTTTTGCAAGCCTATTAAGGCATTTAATGTGTCATTTTGAAGATCTTTTCAAGCTTGTTGCATCTGTCTTCTTGTATCATCGACAAGTTTTATTTTAATTACCATAATCGCAAAAAATATATAAGGGAGATAAGGGCCCTATATTACCCCCGATTTTTTCCAAAATAAATATAGAAAGTACATACACGTACGATTCACGGTTATTCCCGTGAGATATTCGGCTTTTCCAATCTATTGTTTTTGTAGTAATTGCGAACGCAATATTTACTATTTAATATTATGCCTTAAAAAATCATGTTAAATTGGAAAATACGATATTTTGGTCATTTTTGCACTCTGAAAGTACCCTCTTTCGATACCCCGTATATTTTGACGTGAAGTCATAGCAACCAAAAATGTTAAATTTTGTAAATACCTATATCATACTTACATGCTATAATATTTTCATTATGATTTGGAAGGAGGCTAATGGACCTTATCATACGAACTCCTTTAAGTTAAGCAAAATTTTAGCTAAACAATGATCGTGAAACCGGCGCAGATACTAGACATTGAGTCGGTTCACTACTTTAGGGACGTAGTATTATATGTGTCTCCAGTCGTCATGTCATGTTACTGGATATTATTAAAAGGATTTCCAGAGCTTTCTAAATTCAGCAAACTATGTTGAAATTTTCGATGCTTTCTTTTTCAGAGATATTAATGATTTTAATTTAGGGAGAGTTTTCTCCCGTTGAACATGCTGCAAGTAACCATTCTTTTCAAAAGTCCACACAATGCTGTATCGATATGTTTGTGGTTGATTATGTTTGACTAATCTACCGAGTTAGTTTTTCAGATTTTATAAATGCTATGCAGTACAGAAATTTTTTAAATTTAACAGTAAGCTTACAAAAAAAGAAATCGAAGCTTGAGTGCCGAGTGGTCGAGATATTGATATGTAGTTTTAGAAAAGCTGTTGAGAAATGGATTCAACTCTCAAAATATAGCTAACGAGAGACCGCCATGAGGTATTGATTCATCACCAATTCGTCAATAAGTGTTATACTTGCGGTAGGTCTGTACTATAATGATGCAAAAGATTATTTAAGTTTAAATAGTATCACGTTTTCTGTCAATTTTCAAATCAATTCCAAAAAGGCGTTCCTGTAACCAAGTTTGTAGTTTAAGGATAAATATTCCTATAATAATGACCATATAATTGTCGACCACAAAAATACCTTTACAAATTAAAATCCCAAAAGCAAAGCAAGTTTTAGAAACTAAACCACGCGCCTTCTACCAGGGAAATGAGACCGGGTGATCCGGAAGAATAGTAAATATCAAGAACTTTGTACTACATCACGGTCTTTTTTACAAAGTGTGTAATTTTTTTTTTTTTTTTTTTTTAAATTCAATAATCTTGTATATTTTTTCTCGGGCATTCCTTCACCATTTCAGAACTGACTGCCTCGATATAAGTGAACGAATCGCGACTAGGGCGTAAAAAACCATTCATCTAATACCCAACTCGTTCATACGTTCATATAGACCTGTCATAGTACTGAAGTGGAATCTCATGCTACGTAATTCTATGTCAAATCGATTTTCTTATTCTCATGCTCAGGCTGTTCATTCGCTTCTAGTTGTAAGCGTACTGTGTAGCTACAAGTGGTCTACTCTCTTTCAAACTCTACAGAGGTGTCTTTAGCGTGCAATTAGACACGGGACCTCGGTTTTTGAGTCTTATCTGAAAGACTTTTCTGGTAATAACTTTTTTACCACTTTAGTATGGGCATGAGATGAAAATCATCTCAGGAAATTTCTAAGTCTTGGGTGAGGTTCGAACCCACAACCGTTGACTTCGAAAGGCAGTGAAAGTACCACTCGGCCATATCTGCCATTTTTGTATCATTAGAACATTAATATTTTATGCTTCATTTACTAGATTCTGCCTGATTACATCGTTAAATTTGAGCAAAAAGTTACAGTATACGCATAAGTACCGAATGGGAAGTTACGAGGGGAGGTCAAAAAGTTCATAGAACGGGGTATATATTGCCGCAACAAACCATACATTTTATTATTATTTTTCAATATAGTCCCCATTAACCCCAATGCCCTTGGGCCACTTTTCTTTCAGACTGTCTATATACCTTTGAAATAGGATTCTTCGGTTTGGTCCTGAAACCATGCCTCTGTGGCAGCCTTAAGTCCATCATCATCAGGAAATCTGATTACCCATATTTCTAAATAGGAAATAATCACTGGGTGCCAAATCGGGACTGTAGGGTGGGTGATTAAGTTGTTGTTCGAACTTGCATTCACGAATCGCTGCTTGTGCAATCACTGATCATGACTTGTGCACAGGAGCATTGTCGTGAAGAAGCAATATCTCTCGGCTCAACTTTCCCCTCCTTTTTAATTTAATAGCAGCTTTCAACTGCTTCATTAGATCAGCATAGTAAGCCCCAGTGATAAAGATTCCAGCAGGTTTATAATTGATTAACAGAACACCCTTAGAATCCCAAAACACAGTGGTCATGACTTTGCCAGCTGATGGTTGGGTTTTAAATGTCTTTGGTGGGGGTGAGCCACGGTGCTTCCATTGCATGGACTCTTTTTTTGGTGTCTGGGTCGTATTGCTCGTGATCCAGGGTCTGGTTTGTACTGTTTTTCTATTAGATGACAAATATTGACAAGAGCTGGTAAATAAACCTAATTAAAATAAGAACACATTCATTCCAAATGTAACACCAAATTAAAATTATACATTTGTAGCTTGGATATTACTGTATATTACTGCTTCATGTTTTTTCATTACTTATTGCCGTTTAACATCTGCTTGTAATAAGGAAAATGCGATTGATTAATAGTGTCTTACCCCCATTCAAATTTGTTCACTTACATTTTATCGAGGCGGTCATTTCTGGGATGGTGGAGGAAAGCGGAGTGGCCGGAAAACAACGCAGGTATGCGTATACACGAGTAAGTGTGTGTAATCGCACTGTTTTTCACGCATTAAATAAATACCATAGCAATCAATAAATACAATCAGCAGGAGCAAGGTCATTTTTCGTCTAGGAGTGAGTAAGTAATGGTGTTTAACGTCCCAGTCAAGAATATTTTACTTATATCGAGACGTCGCTAACTATAGGCGAAGGTGCAGAAATTTTGCCTGTGCATTGCGCTGATGGCATTATACAGCAGTGTTCTTTAGCGTGCCAAGCCCATCGTGACACGGGGCCTCGTTTATTTTAAGTTCCCATCCGGAAGAACCGTGACGTTCATTTCGTAATGCCGAGTGCTTGGCGAAAGAACAGTCACTACCCACTTTTAAGTCTTGGGTCAGATCCGGCCGGGGTTCGAACCCACAACCTCCCACTTACGGAGCGAGCACTCTATCGATTGAGCTACCGCAGTGGTTTTTCGTCTAGGCTAAAGACATATCTTATCGATGAGAGCTGTTGGTGCTTAATATAATTAGACACTCCGTAGCCACTGTTAATAAGTAAAGTCAAACCTGTCTATTAAGGCCACCCAAGGGATTCAGTGAATGCGGCCTTTATGGACAGGTGGTCTTTATATACAGGTTTAAATTATATGAATAAAAAACAATTGGGATACAATTCTTCTGGCGTTTATAAGCAGATGACCCTTATATAGAGGTAGCCTTTAAGGCAGGTTAGACTGTACTTAAAAAAACAGTGGCTAAAATTTCGGCATTTCTTTTCTCAACAACATTTCATTCTTTTATTGCTAGTACAACTACTATGGCTTGATTGGTAGAGTGCTAAATTTTTAGATGGTGGGTTGTGGGTTCGAACCCCGGTCGTGTCTGACCAAGACTCGGAAATAGGTAGTCTTATTTTTTCGCAAAGCACTTAACATTGAAATGAAAGTCATATGTTTCTTCGCAAGAAACCTTAAAAACCGATGGTCCGTGTCATGGCAGGCGTGACACGTAACAAAAACTCTCTCTACATATAACCTTAAGCGCACAGTAAAGGTGAAAATTTCTATAACTTCACCTATAGTTGGTAATGTCTCGATATAAGTGGAATAGTCTTGACTGGAACGTAAAATCCTGTTCAATTAATCATTTCAATATAGCATAGTGATAACGAGAAGGGTAATGTTTTTTAACGTCTCAGTCAAGAATATTTCACTTATATCGAGACGTCGCCAGCTATAGGCAAAGGTACAGAAATTTTGCCTGTGCGTTGCGCTGATGGCATTATACAGCAGGGTTCCAAGCCCACCGTGTCAGGGGACCTCGTTTATTTATACCCCCGCTTAAAAAGTGGGGGTATATAGTGATAGTGGTGTCCGTCCGTCCTTCCGTTACACCTTAGGGTACCTATCTCTTTTCCGCAACTCCTCCTAAACCCTTCAATGGATTTTCATGAAACATTCACACAATCTATGTGATATAATGTAGATGTGCACCTCTTATTTAAAAATTTGATCCGATGGATTTTTGGGAGCGGGGGGTATTTTTTGTGAGCTTGTGGCTCACAGTTTTTCTAGTTTAAATTCCCATTCGAAAGAATAGTGACTTTCATTTTGTAATACCTAGTGCTTGGCGTAAGAAGAGTCACTACCCACTTTCAAGTCTTAGGTCAGACCCGGTCGGGGTTCGAACCCACGACCTTCCACTTACGGAGCGAGCACTGTACCAACTGAGCTAACGCAGTGGTCCGTACTGACAGCGACAAGAATATTCTAAACCATTATTTCAATTAATATATCTGCGAATTGATTTTTCCTTGCAAACTGTTATCCTTCTTTATCTAATACAAATCCACTATTCATTATTGATAATTTGTAAGCGGCATGACAAGTAACGCTCATCGAGAAAAATTAATTTAGTTTTCAAAAAACACAAAGGTGTTAAATCACAAAGATGTCACGTGATCAATGACGTCAATGGTCGGCCAGGTGTTGTTATTGATAAAAATGAGCATACGTTTCGTTATTACTTGTGTAAAATCGGATACGCGAATATACTTGTTTAATATATTTAAAAGCGCTAAGCATGTGTACAGTCGTAATAAATAATGGATGGTCTTCATCATGCAAGTGATACGTTAACCGCACAATTGTCGCCCGCAGGCGGTAACAATTCTGGATGATTTTTATTATTTTTTCTATGGATAGTGATGTTAGAAGCTGAAGTCACCCACAGGAGGTAACACATTCTTAACGGCTTTTTATTAATTTTCTAAGGATAGTGTTGCTAGAAACTGAAGTCACCCACAGGCGGTAACAATTCAGAGCGGCTTTTTATTAATTTTTCTCAGGACACAGTCATACTAGAAACTGAAGTCGCCCGCAGGCGGTAACAATTCTGGGATGATTTTTTATTAATTTTTCTATGGATAGTGACGTTAGAAGCTGAAGTCACCCACAAGAGGTAACAATTCGTAGCGGCTTTTTATTAATTTTCTGAAGATAGTGTTGCTAGAAGCTGAAGTCGCCTGCAGGCGGTAACAATTCTGGAATTATTTTTTATTAATTTTTCTCGAGACACAGTGATACTAGAAGCTGAAGTCGCCCACAGGAGGTAACAATTCAGAGCGGATTTTTTATTAATGTTATACTAGAAGCTGAAAGTGATACCATTGTCACCTACAGGAGGTAACAATTCTGGGATGATTTTTTATTAATTTTTTCTGAGACTAGTGATGTTAAAATCTAAAAGTCATACCATTGTCACCCACAGGCGGTAACAATTCATAGCGGCTATTTTATTAATTTTTCTGAGAAAACGGTGATACTAGAAGCTGAAAGTGATACCATTGTTACCCACAGGAAGTAACCATTCAGAGCGGTTTTTTTATTAATTTTTCTCAGGACACAGTGATACTAGAAGCTGAAAGCAATACCATTGTCATCCACAGGCGGTAACAATTCAGAGCGACTTTTTTATTTTTATTTTTTTAGGATAGCGATACTAGAAGCTAAAAGTCAGACCATTGTCATCCACAGGAGGTAACGATTGAGAGCGTTTTATTATAATTTTTTCTAAGGATATAGTGATGCTAAAATCTTTAGAAGTCATATCCACGATAATGAACTCATCAATAGTTATATATACAAACATCAAACAAAGATAATTGGTACAGAAATATTATACGGCATCAGGTGAATTCAAGATAAACCTTGATTGAGGACATGAAATTGGAGATTCTTTAGATGTTTTCATCCGTAATAAGAGAGCATTAACTATAAATCTTAACAGCTTAGTGTTTTTTATTAATCCACGTCTTAAGGACAGAGTCTTGAAGAATTAAATCTGAAAATTTCAATGAGAAGTTCGCGTGAGTTAAATAGCATACTTTTTTATTAATCCACTTTTTCGGGACATCTTTTGGATATGAAACAAGGGTAGCTAATATCCAAAATTTCAAATCTAAATATATTGATTAGAAATTCATGTAAGTCAAGCATTTAAAGATACGTTTTGAATATGGCATATGGATATTGATTTTACTTTAATTTTGGTGAATCAAACAAATGATCTTTATAAGATTTTATCCGTAATTTGACCGCATTAACTGTAAATCAAACGACATAGTACATGAATTTTATGGCCGTCATCGCAGTATTATTGGTAAGTTTGATGTTTCTGTGTCCAGGATTGTCCTAGCTATATTTGAAGTCCCATAGTTCCATGTTCCTTGCGCTCAACTCTGATACACACATGGCTGGTGTATCTAGTTAAACAGGAGGTGCTGATCCTTCCGGACCACCCAGCGGAAGTTCACGTGTTTAACTTAATTTGTCAATTTTAAAGTTTTGACATTGCTTCTAGGTTGTGATTCAGACACGAATTCATGAATTAGTATGTTAGTTTTTTATTTGAGAATAATATTTGAGAAACAAATCTTTCAAATATGATATTTCGATTTTAACATAAATATAGTCTTGGGGAAAGTTTATCGGACTAAAAACCAGTTTTTATATTTTTATTAATCCCCGTTGTAAGGATAAAATTTGAATATTAATAAGGAGAGCTGTCATAGTAGGATCAAATCTTAAGAAGTTCAATTTTCTTCAAGTTTTGATTAATATGTCTTAGGAAAAGTTAATGTTTCATGTATTTTCATGTTAAAATAAAACAAACATACTTAATTACAAGTCCAAAACAGAGTAAACACTTTGAAGGTGGCAAATTAAGTCACATACGTGAATTTTTCCAGGGGAGTGAGACCAGTTGCTCCGAAAGGGTAAGCATCTTCTGTTTAGTCCATGTTTTAAGTATAAGTATTGAATGTAAAATATGCAGGGATAATTATTGGGAAATCAAATCCAAAAATTTTTTCATTTTATATATAAAATCTTGGAATAATGAAACAACATGCTGTTTAGTCCATGTTTTAAGTTTTGAATTTAAAATATAAACACCTTGTTGGAGAATCAAATCTTATAATTTCGATTTTTTAAATTTAAAAACACTGTCCTCCATAAATTATAATAAATGTTTTACACTGCTGTGACTGTTAAAAACTGATCTTATCATAACAGACTTAATCTAGTCACAAAATTTAATTGTGAAAAACATCATTGTTCTTGAGCCAAGTGTTTTTCTGCTAAAATAATGTTGTTATCTTGAAAAATATAATTTTTCTAAATTTTTAAAAAATTTCAAGAAAAACAATTTTATTACATGGATTTAGATCATAAAGTTAAGATATCAATTTCAATTACAAGGAATCTTCAAAATTTTAATTATATGAACAAAATTTGATATGATGATTATAGTCTAAACCTATGGCAAATACTTATGGCAGATATAAATTTGTAAAGTTATTTAAGGATAAATGTGTAAGAAAAAGTTTATATAAAGTACTGAAACAAATTCTTAACATTTCAATTAATCCACGAATAACTTTTGAATATTAAATTTGGGGACATTGTGATAGAAGAATTAAATTTAAAAATTTCAATTTTTCAATGTTGATATGTCTTGTGAAAAAATCATTTGACTCTACCAGCATTTTATGATTTCATTATCAAAACAAACATACTAAACCACAATGCCAAACCAATGTAAAAACTTTAAATTTGGCAAATTAAGTTAAACTTGGACTTCAACCAGTAAAGTGAGACAGGGTGCTCCAGAAGGGTAAAAACCCGTTTAAAATAGTCTACGTTTTAAGTATTAGATTTGAATATGAAATATGCATGTCTAAATATTGGAAAACCAAATCTAAGAGGTTTTTTTTTTTTAATATTAATATCTCAGGATACTGAAACATCATACTCTATTTTAAAATTAATCAACGTGTCGAGATCGGACTATTTCATATGCACATCCTCCCGGAGCACCCGACCTCACTTTCTCAGTGGAAGTTCAAATGTTTATCCTAACTTGTAAGTTCTTTACGTTGGTTTTGGATTGTGATTCTGAAGAGGATAAGTATGTTTGTTTTTATCACATGTAACTTATCATTGAAGAGTCCAATCTTTGAGTTAGATTTTTTTTTCAAATTGTGATATGAATGTGTTAGAAGTTTGTGATTGATATTGAAAAATACCATTAACTAGCTTGAGGGTATTAATCATCCTCAATACAAAATTTAAAATCAATATATGAAATCCACTTTAAAGAGGAAAATTTTCTTTTCTACAGACGCATGAATTAACCAGCTCATTCCAAAAGGAAACACCATCCCCTAATTTCCATTAAGAAACGTCACCCCTCAAACAATAACAGTTAAACCAAAATAACAAATACAAAACAATGCATTTCATGTTTAGGTGGTTTACTGAGAATCAGTGGCATTACTTGGTATCAACACAAGGTCATTTACTGCTAGTTTTTAGAGGAAACACCTTTTGCTTAAATAACAGCTCTAATACGATGAGATGGTATGCGATACGAATTTTGATACTCTGATCTAATACTATTGCTTTTTAACACTTCTAAATAAGCTTATGTTGATACGAAGCAAATCCATTGATTCTAAAAAAAATTGTATTTTTTTTTTTTTTTTTTTTTTTTTTTTTTTTTTTTTTTTGTTCTCTTCATTATTCTATTAGGGGTTACGCTTCTGAGCTGTAGAAAATAAAACACCAGAAGTTAAAATTGCATAACTTTTATTTGGGAACCTTTTTTTACTTCTTTAGAAACTCATCAATCATTGAAAAAACAACACAAAAATTATTTTGGAACAATGGTTTTTAGACAATCAATAATAATACAATACCGATTTGTTATTGTAGAATCCTGGTTTTAAATAAAAATAAATAATTGAAGATAAATTTACAGAATTGTTGGTTTTTTCTAATTCTGTAATCTCGGATTTTAGACAATCAAAAACAATTGAAGCTAAAATACGGATTTTTTTTGTAGAATATTGGTTTTTAAACAAGCATAATTCATTAATTTACTTTACAGAATTATTGGTTTTTTTTTCTAATTTTGGAATCTTGGTTTTTAGACAATCAAAAACAAATGAAGTTAAAATACGGATTTTTTATTGTAGAATCTTGGTTTTTAAACAAGCATAATTCATTAATTTACTTTACAGAATTATTGTTTTTTCTTATTTTGGAATCTTGGTTTTTTGACAATCAAAAACAAATGAAGTTAAAATACGGATTTTTTATTGTAGAATCTTGGTTTTTAAACAAGCATAATTCATTAATTTACTTTACAGAATTATTGTTTTTTCTTATTTTGGAATCTTGGTTTTTTGACAATCAAAAACAAATGAAGTTAAAATACGGATTTTTTATTGTAGAATCTTGGTTTTTAAACATCATAACTCATTAATTAATTTACAAAATTGTTGTTTTTACTAATTTTGGAATTTCGATTTAAGACAAGCATAAAACTAATTAAAATCAAATTTGGAATTTTAGCAACTCAGTTTAAGATAATTATGAACTATAGAGCATAAGCTGTTTTTCTCATATTTTTAATCTTGGATTTAGACGATTATTAACTTCAGAGCATAAACCACCTAAAGCTAAAATCACATTTTGTTTTTTATTTTGGAATCTTAGTAGTCTAAATCTATCACATTGTTTATAATTTTGGAATCCGTTTTTTATATTATTAAGAAAAACAATGCATAAAATGTTCACAGTTTACCATCACAGAATTGTTTTGCTGTTTAGCTACCTGTAATAATGATCTAGAGAACTGTTAATCCATCACGTCTCCAGTAACAGAATATTTAATTTGCTTTATTTTGAATTGACGTTGACCTACTAAACGAAATTAGCTTGTTATTGATAGAAGAAATGATCAAGTGTTTTACTCGTCAACGAGTTCATTTTTTGTTCATTTTACAGTGTTTGTTATTCAGAGAATTAACTCTCCAGTGCTTTACCGGTTCATGTGGTTTTTTTTTCATTTTCAGGGATAAATCTAGGTCGTTATGGATAGAAAGTACAGATCGAGCCACACCTGATAATGACCATACTCATCATCATACAATCGTGATTATTACCTTGCTTTTCTGAGATACACAGATTAGTTTAGTTATGGCAAGCCATTATGGTTATTAACACGAGGTTCAGATATACTTATACTAGTTCTCTCAATCAATTGTGATTGTTAACACGAGTTTTTCTGAATAATGACACGCAATTGGGATTAACAAATTGCTTTTTGAGATACAAAGATTATTGTAGTTACGACAAACCATTGTGGTTATTATCACGATTTTCTGGAATACACAAACTAGTATTGGTAAACAATTGTAAGTATAAACACGAGTTTCTGAAATACGTAGACAAGTTACGGACACACAGCTATGATCTTAAACACGATTTTCAGAGGAACTCAAACTAAATTTAGTTGTGACATTTAATAACACCATATAGAGCATCATTATACATTTATACTGTCATGTAATCTGTGATGTTAGTTATAGAACCTAAATGACGTGTCAGAATTATGAAAAAATAGAAGATAAATAGAAAAATGATAGCGGATTTAATGGTTTTACGAAGCGGATGAAGAAATCTTATACAAATAAGTCGTCATGAGTCATATTGCAGAGGGTATGTATATATTTAAATATTCAATTTTGATAGTTTTGTTTGGACATCGTTTTGTATACGTTTGTGGTTAATATGCCTTCTCCTGTTTCTTAATTCGATGGTTGTATATGGTTTTTTTTTATTCTGGTTGTCATTTCGATGTCTTGCTTGTTATTTTTTTTAATTTCCAAATACAGCTCACAAATTTTGTTTTGGGGAGTTAATAGTTTTGTTGTTACTATTCCTTCTTTTGTTTCCTAATTAAATGGTTGTATTTGGTTTTGTTCCAATTATGGTTGTTATTTTGGTGTCTTGCTTATTTATTGTTTTAATTATTGCCAAATACAGCTACACATTTTGTTTGGGAGATTTATAGTTTTGTATACGTTTGTGATTAATATGTCTTTCGTTTCTCAATTCGATGGTTGTATATAGTTTTTTTTATTCTGGTTGTCATTTCGATGTCTTGCTTGTTATTTTTTTTTTAATTGCCAAATACAGCTCACAAATTTTGTTTTGGGGAGTTAATAGTTTTGTATACGTTTGTGGTCAATATTTGTTCTCCTGTTTTTTAATTCGATGGTTGTATACGGGTTTTTTTTATTCTGGTTGTCATTTCGATGTCTTGCTTGTTATTTTTTTTAATTTCCAAATACAGCTCACAAATTTTGTTTTGGGGAGTTAATAGTTTTGTTGTTACTATTCCTTCTTTTGTTTCCTAATTAAATGGTTGTATTTGGTTTTGTTCCAATTATGGTTGTTATTTTGGTGTCTTGCTTATTTATTGTTTTAATTATTGCCAAATACAGCTACACATTTTGTTTGGAAGATTTATAGTTTTGTATACGTTTGTGGTTAATATGCCTTTCGTTTCTCAATTCGATGGTTATATTTGGTTTTGTTTCAATTTTAGTTGTAATTTCTATGTATTCCTTGCTAATTTTTTAATTATTGGCACATACAGCTACACGTTATTTTGGAGATTTCATAGTGTTTTAAACGTTTGTGGTTAATATTCCTTCTCCTGTTTCCTAATTCGATAGTTGTATATGGTTTTGTGTTATTTTTTGGTTAAATTATCGATGTCTTGCTTGTTTACTTTTTCTATTTTTATTATAAATTGCTAGACATTTTGTTTTGGGGATTTTTTCTGGTTTCCACAGATTGCATAATTTAATTTTGATAGTTCTGTTGGTATATTGTCTTTGTGTTAATTTGTGTTGATGTCTTTTATTATTGCTAAGTGTAGATTTTAGGCTACACGGTTTTTTTGGGGGGTGGGGGTCTTTGAATAATTTAAAATTCATTTTGAAAGTTTCGTTTCTTATATTGTTGGTTTGTTCTTAGTTTTATCTCAATTTTGTTTTACTATTAGAGTATATATCAAAAACAAACATACTTATCCATTTCCGAATCACAATCCAGAAGCAAAGTAAAAACTTTGACAAGTTAGGTTAGACACGTGAACTTTCACCAGGCAAGTGAGGCCGGGTGCTCCGGAAGGGTAAGCATCTCCTGTTTAGCTAGCTACACCCGTTACGTGTGTAATCAAAATTGTGTGAAAGGAACATGGAACTATGATACGTCAAATATATCCAAGGCAATCATATACCGCATGAAACATAGTGGCGAAAAACAGGGCCTGTGGAATTTAGATCCATAAAAGTGATGACGAAAATACTCTAACACTTTAACAATGTATGTCAAATCGTGTATTTAAAACAAATATTGTGTTGTACCCAATGCATGTTCTACAATATTTATATTAAATTTTAAAACTAGATGTACAAACTTTCAACACTTCAAAAACTTCACGAATTCTACACCAACCTGAGTTGGGGACAATGTTTATTAAGTGGAATAAAATAATGAGTGTTGTCTCTTATCTAACACTTGGCATTTTACCCATTTTTCAAATGACATCGATCATTCACATGCGGCAGCTGTAGTTAGCTATCAGGAAGGGATCAGGAAGTGACCCATCCTCACTTCCCTGGTAGAAGTATACTTATTTGACCTATTTTATCCTTTTCTTTAAGGATTGTTGTTTGGAAATGAATTGGTTTGTTTGTCGTGATTTAAATGCTTATAGTTAAACAACCAATTTTTTTGGTTGTTTGTTTGTATTTATCTGTGAGGTTCAAAGGCGTCTTAATTGCTAGTTTCAATGACATCTTCACAGTAAAGTTGATCTATTTGTTTATACATTCAGTCAACATGTCACATATATATTCATAAATAATCAGCCCTATTGTTCCATGTTCCTTCCATTATATATTTTCATTAAACACATGAGCGACGTAGCTACCTTAACACTAGAGGCTCATCCTTTCGCAGCACCCAGTCTCACTTCCCTGGCGTGTTTAACTTAATTTGCCTGGTTTTTTTAAGTTTTACGATTCGGATAGATACGGCATGGTCTGGGTTTCTTTGTCTTATTGAACATAAGCCTAATTTTGATTATTTTAAGCGAAAAAGATTGTCAAGTTCATTAAAGTCAAGGCTGCTTATTTTCCTCTCAAAGATATCTAATGACATTTAACTATATTTAGAATACAAATTTGATTATACTCTTAAAGCAGTGTTATTGTGACCTAAACTTAATTATTTATACAAAGCATTAGTTTTACTTAATTAGTTTTTCTACAGAAGAGTACACGCGATAATTGTTGGCATAATTCTTAATACCTCACGCAACTTCATGGTTAATCTTAAGATAAAAATCAAATTCTTCATCAAATAACTGTAAACGGTGTACTAGGTTCAGCTTATTTCACGATCGTTTGTTTTGCGCGAAAATTAATACAGAGCGAAAATTAAATTAGGCTTATTGTGTAATTGTGCATATTTAAAAAACGCAAAAATTTAACTACGCGAAATTTCTAAATTCCATTCACCTCGACAATAAATACACGCAAAATTGAATACTTTTACAGTAACTGCTCTTAAAATTTCTTCAGATGAGTTATGCTTAAACACGTGGCGGGTGTAGCTAGCTAAACAGGAGGTGTTTACCCTTCCGGAGCACCCGGCCTCACTTCCCTGGTTTAATTTCACGTATTTAACCTAACTTGTCAGTTCCAAAGTTTTTACTTTGCTTCTGCATTGTGATTCGGACATGGATTGGTATGTTTGGTTTTAAATATGCTTAATTAATAGTTCAAACTATTGCCTTAGGCGAATTTGGTAAATACATTTAGGTCTTTCTGTTATTTTTTTCAACATTATAAAATGTTTGGATTTTCATGAATTTGGTACGAGCACTTTTGATGAAAAATTTTTTATTCCAAAACGACCGTCTAGAACTGCAAGATTAAAACAGTCTTAGCAATTTTGAAGCAACAGAAAAATGAAAATGTGTGAATCAAAAACAAACATATTATTCGATGTCTGAACCACAATCTAGATGCAAGTCAAAAACTGACAAATTAGTTTTAACGCGTGAACTTCCACCAGGGTGGTTAGGCTTGGTGCTCCGGCATGTTAAGCACCTCCTGTTAAGCTAGCACGCGTCATGTGTGTAATCAAAATTGAGAACGAAAGAAACATGGAATTATGGACGTCAAATGTAATCAGTGAAATCCTGGACACAGTGGCATCTTACTTAGCAACAATACTGTGATGACGGCCATAAATCTAAAAAAAGGAGAATCATTTGTACCACAAAATAAAATGAGAGTAAGAGAAGGGAAGGTAGAGAGAAAGGCGAGTATTTCCAAAATATTGGCTTAGCAAAACAAACTACATTTATCGAATAAAACATATATCATGTCCAGTAAGCTGATTAAAAACTTCGAACGGCTTAAAATATACGCACGTTAAAAATAATATAATACCAATAAGTTTGCCAACAGGAAAACGAAAATAACATTGCTCTACTGTTGATTTAACTGTTAGTTTATCATATACCCTAGAGGTTATTAATCCAGTTCTGGTTATCTCTGATTAAATTAAGTACAATATTGAAATAGACCAAACATAACATGTGTCTCAATAATATGATTATTATATCTAATATACTCATAGCACTCTATCTCATCTATCGATATACTTACTTATCCCACCTCAGATAAAAATCCTTTATTCCCATTGGCCAACTAGTAACATAATACGGGGTTAGGTTATTAGTGATTATCTCCCTTGTCCCCCAAAATATTAGGTTAGTAGCGGTTGCGTCCTCTGAAGCCAACCACTGCGGTAGCTCAGTTGGTAGAGTGCTCGCTCCATAAGTGGGACGTCGTGGGTTCGAGCCCTGACCGGATCTGACCCAAGACTTAAAAGTGGATAGTGACTGTTCTTTCGGCAAGCACTCGGTATTACGAAATGAAGGTCACGGTTCTTTCGAATGGGAACTTAAAATAAACGAGGTACCGTGTCACGGTAGGCTTGGCACGCTAAAGAACCCTGCTGTACAATGCCATCAGCGCAACGCACAGACAAAATTTCTGCACCTTCGCCTATAGCTGGCGACGTCTCGATATAAGTAAAATATTCTTGACTAGGACGTTAAACACCATTACTCAACTCAACTCCTCTGAAGCCAGTATAAATAATGGCGTCGTCAACGCGATTTGCTGTTTCTGCAGATGTACTAATATTTTGACGTTTTGAAGATCAAGAAGATCTTCGGTGGGATAAATTCGTTACACAGTGATTTAGTGACGTAATACGGAAATATATGGAGTCATTAAAATTCAATAAAAATTTAATGACTCCATCCATATATGTCCTTATTAGGTCACTTAATCACCCTGTAACTAATATTACTTCTTACTTTGGCCTTTAACTCCCGTGAAGCTTAGGTCATCAATAAAATATCTCCATATGTCCCTTTTTTGTGCCAGTTTTTCAACATTCTTCCAGTTGTATCTCTTCCTTTTAATTTCTAATTCTGTGTCTTAGAACGTCCTTTTTTCTGTTTCCCTGTGGGTTTCATTTTAGGGCTTGTCTTGTGATGTTGTTCGCAGGTTTCCTGATCGTGTGACCTATTCATCCCTATTTCGCTTCTGTATTTGTAACCCAATTGGGCCTTGATTTGTAAACTGCCTTAACCTTTCATTTCTAACCATAATTTGCCATCTGATATTTAAGATTCTTTTTAGGCAATGGTTAACAAAAGTCTGTAGTCTATGTAGCATATATTTTGATGTTCTCCAAGTTTCAGAGACATACAATAAGACCGATCCATTGATATACTGTGGCTTTAAATTTTGACTTGTCTAAACCAGACATTTGCGCCTTAGATCTTATAACCACTCTATAAAAGAAGGGAGAAGTAATTGAGTTTTTTTGCCCGAGTAAAGAATCTTAAGACCATAAATAAAGTTTGATGTCTCTATATACAAATTTCCCTAGAAATATTTGGCGTCTTTAAATTTGGACTTGTCGAAGTAAAACATTTGCGCCTTCCATTCTATAGACACTGTAAGAGGGGACAGAAGTAATGGGGCTTTACGCCCAAGTCAAGGGTCATTGAACTGTAAATTAAGTATGATGTCTATATCCAAATTTCCCTAGAAATATTTGGCGTCTATAAATTTGGACTTGTCGAAGTAAGACGTTTGCGCCTTGGATTCTATAGTAACTGTAAGAGAGGAGAGAAGTAATGGAATTTTACGCCCCAGTCAAGGATCATTGAACTGTAAATTAAGTATGGTGTCTTTGTATCCCAAATTACCCTAAATAATTTGACGTCCAACATTTTCATGCTCCTTTTTATGCTCAATTTTGAATTTACAAGTAGCATGTAAAGTTAACTAAACAGGAACAGGAGGTGCTTACAATTCCGGAGCACCAGTTTCACTTTCCTGGTGGAAGTCCACGTGTTTAGCTCAATTTTCCAGGTTTCAAAGTTCAAACTTTTCTTTGGGGTTGTGATTTAGACATGGATAAGTACGTTTGTTTTGATAACATGTAGCTAAATATTTCTTCAATGATAAGCTCTCCATATTTCATAATCAAATCTAATTCTCAAAACTTGGATTAATAAAAATATGTTTGTTTTTATTCAGTACTTCATGATTAATATATTATTCAGTAGTTCTATATCAAACAGTATTGTCAATTAAGAAGGCCATAGTGTTAATTAAGTGCAAGTGCACTAAGTACAATAAGGCCTAGGTCCTCCCAGAGGAATTAAATAAAATAAAGATATGGACCAAATATAGCTAAAAGCAATATAGTATAATAACATTTCCATCGCTTCCTATGATGTATAGATGCCCTTGGCCTGTAAATAATACAAGTTCACATGTTTAGATTACTTTTGCCGGTTTTCCTTTTTTTTTACTTTGCTTTTGGGATTGTGATTTGAACATCGACCGGCATATTTGTTTTCATGATAAAGTGGTAGTTCTGAAATTCCAAGCATGTTGCATGCCTTTGAAATATAATGCGTGCCTTATACCTTAAGGGGCCAATAATAGCATTTTATTTTATCACGCAATATTGTCATCAGACATAATATACATATTTTTGTCCTTTAAGTATATTTTCGACATCGCGAAAGGAATTTTTAGTTTTATAATCTTGGTTCAAGCACTACTGATGAGGAATTGTTTTCCGAAACGGCCGTTTAGTGCTGAGAAATTACAACTGGTATAATATCTCAGATATTAATATAGGTTGGTCGATTGGTTGATAATATAAAAAAGTCTGAATAAAAAGCTTTTTTGTTAAATAAAAGCATGTTCTAGTTGTTAATGTTGTATGTTTGTGGTTATATTAAAATCCTTGGTCGCATAGGGCATGGATGTGTACGTTTAAACTGATAATGGAAGTTTATTTTGAGATCAATGTTGACATCACAATACTGTTGATAAGGATGATGTATTTGTGCCTAAAATAACCCTGAATATATTTCACGCCCCATAGCTCCATATTCCCTTCATTCTTAATTTTTATTTCACATGCGGCGGATGTAGTTAACTAAACAGGAGGTGCTTACCCTTCCGGAGCACCGGGCTTCATTTTCCTGGTGGAAGATAACTCGTTTTCATGGGGTTTTTTTCTTTGTTGTTTTTAATTGTAACATTAGCAAGTATGCTTGTATTAATATATAACTTGTAAGTTCCAAAGTTTTTACTTTTCTTCTTTGATTAGGACGTGGATTAGTATGTTTGTTTTTGATTGATACATATACAATGCATTGCACAGTATGATTCAGTGTTTTGTCATATGCCTATGTGCAGATAAAAATGGTATAAGATGGTGTAACCTGATGAAACAATTTTTACTGAGAAATTTTTTCTTGCGATACACAACAATAGATAAGCCATGTCTAGCGCTACATCATGACTAAGAACAAGTCGTGACAATATATGCATTAGTTTGAAAGTTAATTAAAAATGTTCGTGATAAAACGTATAAAAGTAAAACACCTTAGGAGAATGATAACTGTATTTCGACATGTAATCGGGGGATACACATAAAACCTGTCAAAATGACATTAAGAGGATAAATATTTGAAATCTAGATATATGTGTAGGATTAGCCTGGTTGCATAATGATTTTCTGTCATCTATAATTGTAGCCTTTTGTTATTGGAATGCTATTTACAGAACTTTTTTTGCATCATTTAAGTCTATTACTGACATTTGAAAAAAATCGGTATTTAAATTGTAGAACATATTATAAGTAAAATAATTCATTTTCCTTCTCTTTTTATCATTTCAACGGTTTGAAATTATTAGGATTTCCATCATATTTGTCAGAGCGCTACTGATAAGGAATTTTGTTCCGAAACGGCCGTCTTATGCTGCATAATTAAACAAGTTGAGCTGTTTACCTTTAACATGTAACATGTCGTTTTATTTGGAATATACGACTTCCAGTGCATCGAAGATTATAAAGTGGCTGACAATATATACAAACAGTACAGGCCGGTCGAAAAAAAAACAAATTAGTGCCAAATCAACAGTTCATGTTGTCCCTTCGTTCCTAATATCTCGACAGGTTTTTGACAACTAACTATCTATCCTTATTGTGACCACTAAGCAGACAAACTCCGACTTCTTTTCGTAAGCTAAGTGTTTAACTTTTGACATGTCTTTATTGTATCTCTAATGCAATCTATGTTATGTACAAGACGCGCAAATAAAACTAGCTTGAATATTTTATTTTTGTGTAATTACTTGCATTTTCTCTAACCACTATCCTACAATGTGAAAATAAAAATACGCAAATGTCTTGAAATACCGATTCTCTCGAAAATTAACTGACACGACTATTTCTGATTTACAGTGTTCGCTATTTTACTGGTTCATTATACGTTTTTTAGAAACTTTGTAGTTCAGAAATCCTATTATTATGTTCTCAAATAACTATTCGTTATGTCTTTCCGTTATTCTGCTGAGCTAAGCACTATCTCATTTTACAACTTATTCTAAACATTTATGCCAGTTTGGGTTTAAACCGCTATAATGTTGTATAAGAATATATGTTTAAGATCACGTGGAAATGTTTGTATATACGTATGTAGATACTGTCACTGAATGCGGTGTAATGACCGATGTCATGGTAACCGCACTGAAAAAAAAAACCGATTTTTTATATTAAGCATATAAAATATATCAGGAATTATATATTACAACAAGAAGGAAATTTATATTCTTCTAATAATGGAACGAAATATGAATAATGTAGCGAACGATAATTGAATAATGTTTAACAAGAAAACAATATCCAGATTTCAATATTTCTGTTAATAAAATTACTGGTCGTTTAAAAAAATAAGGAACGTTGCTATCAGTTTACATGTGGTTAGACTTATAAATTTAAACTGAGTTGCTATCCAAGCATCAATCAATTCATACCATTTCAAGTTCAAATCGCAAATCCTTAAAAACTATAAACATTATCAACTGACACAGTACGTAACTTACGTGAACTTGTGACCAGGTTGTACAGTAGGGTAAACGCCTAATGCCTAGAAAACAACATCCGCCACGTGTGAAACCAAATTTGATAATTAAAGGAAAATTGAAACTATGGGATAGAAAACCAGGATAATATTTATTACATTACATTGGACCCCAAATATACCCTTCAAATTTTGGAGGGACATCATTGGTTCAACTTAAATGTGTTTGCTGTATTTTCACCAGTTTTGTTTATGTGTCCTGTTCTTCGCTGTGTGTTTGTTTTTCATTTATTTTCTTCTGAATTTAAATGTGAGGCCGGATGCTCTGGATGGGTACGCACTTCCTGTTTAGCTATACAAACTCTGCCGGTGTAATCAAAATTGACAATGAAAGGAATATGGATCTATTGGACGTTAAAATATGAAAGACAATTTTGGATATTACTCATCAACAATATTGCCACGATGGCCATAAAAAACTATTCGAGACCTTGATAAGCCTAGGCTTGCAATATCCCTACGTAAATAATTCATATGTAAGCAGCTCTCTTTTTGTATAAAGTTAACTGATGAATAAAAAATTGGGTTTAGAAAACCATTGTTATTTGTATTAATGGGTCCTGTCATCATTGTCTGCGATCATAATGACCGATAGCAGCGTTCCTACGCGACCGTTGGGAAATGTACTTTTCAATTTAATACATATAATATATAATATAACAACAAGCGGAACTCACCTATGCAACCATCGGGAATATCATTTTTTGAATCAATAGAAAGACTTTTTTGAAGTAGAAGGAAAAACAAATCAAATATAGTACACATGAACGTAAGATCGCAATATATACATGTATATAGTTAAACATCATTAACCTGTCCGCTTGACCTTCCATTGGGAATATTCATATATAATGGTCTATCCAATTTATAGGTAATTTTGTTATTTGCAGTTAAAATGCAGAATACGGTTGTTAATTTCCCATTATGTATACATACTTGATTTCTTGTAGATAAATATACTCGTTCAGAGTAAATAGTTAAATCTAAGGTCAAGCAGACAGTTCAATGTTCTTAACCTATACAAAGGTAAAAATTTGATAGCTTTTACATTACCGATAAAAACAAACTATATATATAATATATATATATATATATATATATATATATATATATATATATAATATCAGTACTGGTAGTAAAACGAGAGAACAAAAAACTGCTTTGTCAGCATTTTTACAAATATAAGGTGACTGTAATCTTAAACGTATTTCATTTTCATTATTTTTGTCTTGCGTTAGTCTCTTTATGGCATTTAGGCTGCTTGCAAATAAATTGCTGATTCGGGGCTATTGCAAACCTGGGTACATATATGAAGTTTCATTACTGTCATCAAAATCAAATTGATAAGTATGAGGTTTCTATGTTCAAAATTATCTTGGATATATTTGACGTCTCATAATTTCATGTTCTTGTTATTCTCAATTTCTCCACACGTTACGCTTGCAGCTAGCTTGACAGAAAGTACTTACCCTTCATCACCACTCTGGACACTCCCCTGGTGGAGGTTCACGTTCATTCGTTTCACTTTCAGTTTTCAAGATTTTATTTGCTTTTTAGATTGCGATTTAACCATGAACTGGTATGTTTGTGTTTGATGTAAACAAGTGTAAATTATATTCTTGTGTAAAAATTGCACTTCAGAATAACCTAAGTCTCTATTATCTTCCAAATGAGAGATAATAGAGGTATTAATATGTTATGTAATGCTTGCTATCAATACATGTGTGTATGGAAATTGATGAATATTTAAATAAATGATCGAAGAGTTGTCTTTGTTGACAAAATCAATTATGTATAAAATATGTCGTTTAACTTTTGGAATCGTGATTTGGACATGGACCGTTATGTTTGTTTTTCACATTTATAATTGTGCTTTGGACAAAGAATATGTTTTTGGATTGTCATATAAAGCTTGATTAAACACTGGCATGTCTGTGCCAACTTTGCTGATTGACATAAAACTTTGATTGGAATATAGAATGGTATGTTTATTCTTAATTTAAACAGCATTAATGTTATATTCTAGTGAAAAACATAACCCTTCAAAATTTACCAGGCCTGTATTATGTTCCAAATGATAGATGGTAGCGATATGAATGTTATGTAACGTTCGTCCTCATCACATGAGAGCATGTAAATTGATAAATATTTAAATGATTGCTAGAACAGTTGTCTTTGTTGAATAACGTCATCAATTATGCATCAAACGACGTACTATTGTCAGACTGGTAGAATGGATTACTGCGATGACTGATGACGTCAATTGTTCTTTTCAAATAAATGTAAAATATGAGTTTTCTGCAAAAATTGAGTGCTCGCTAGAAAACGACAGATCATAAAACACAACTCACGCATACGTACTTAGATTAATCTTTAGAGATAAAGTAACTTGATCTTGACGTGACGCTAAACAGCATTACAATTTACTAAATAAATTGTTGAGTTGAGTTGAGTAATGGTGTTTAACGTCCCAGTCACGAATATCTCTTTTACATCGAGACCGCGACAGCTATTGGCGAAGTTGCCTTTTTTTTGCTTGTGCGTTGCGCTCATAGCATTATACAGCAGGGTTGTTTATCGTGCCAAACCTACCGTGATACGGGACCTCGTTTTTTTCAAGTTTCCATCCAAAAGAGCCGTGACTTTCATTTCGTAATACCGAATGCTTGGCGAAAGAACAGTCACTTCCCTCTTTCAAATCTCGGACCCAGTTTGGATTCAAACCCACAACCTCCCACTAAGAGTACTGTATTAACTGAGCTTCCGCAATGGTTTGTTAATCATTAGAGATTATGTAACATGATCTTGTCGCTTAACACCATTAAATTTACAAGAATATTGGTTCATGTGTAATATTTTATGCATCCCATGTATTGGAGATAAAGTTCTCTGGATTAATTTGGTGTAATTGAGTTCTTCACCTCAAAGAAATATTTTGCCGTCAAATGAGAAATTCTGATGCAATTAAAAAATTACCTGTATTGATCCTTAATTACAAATGCTAAGTATCCTCTTCCTGTGTGCGATAATATTTTATACATTGCCAAGAGTATTAAAGAAATAAAAATGTCCTCAATATTTCACAAATAATGAACTCTTAAAGAATGGATTCTGATTTAATGAGACAGTGAGCCATCATAAACATTGATTAGTTTCAAATTCAAAACAAACACTCTTTGCATGATGAGATTTATTTCATTACGATAAGTGTAGAATTTTATTCCGTTATATGGCATAATGATTATATAACATTTTATTTCCCGCGTGAAACACAATAGAGACCTGTCGACACTACGCTAACGAATCTCGGTCGCCAAGTAAGTCAGATAAAGATAACTAGTGATAGAAAAGCGTCTAATCAAAAACAAACATACTAATCCATTTCCGAATCACAATCCAGAAGCAAAGTTAAAACTTTGGAACTGACAAGTTAGGTTAGACACGTGAACTTCCACCAGGGAAGTGAGGCCGGGTGCTCCGAAAGGGTAAGCACCTCCTGTTTAGCTAGCTACACCCGCCACGTGTGTAATCAAAATTGTGTGGAAGGAACATGGAACTATGAGACGTCAAATATATCCAAGGCAATCCTGGACACAGAGACATCAAACTTATCAACAATACTGTGATGACGGCCATAAAACCTTTTTAGGGCCTTGATAAGCCTAGGCTTGCAATATCCCTGAGTCAACAAAAGATAGAAAACAGCTGTCGAAAAGCTATCGATATATAGTCAAGATAAGCTGCTGCTTCGGTATTATTACGTTAGCTAGGTGTTAAACTTTGGACAGGTCCGTACTGTACAACATAAAGGGTTCAAGTAAAGACATGTCAAAAGTATTACATTGAACTAACAAAAATCGAAGCTCGGCTAACGAGTGGCCGAGATATGGATACTTAATTGTTTAGTTGAGATTCCGTAACCGATCGGCGGGTGTAGCTAGCTGAACAGGATGTGCTTACCCTTCTTGAGCACCTAACTTTAATTTCTTTGTAAAAGTTAACTTGTTTGACTTAATTTGCCATTTTTAAAGTGTTAACTTCGCCTTGAGATTATGATTTAGACAAGGATGTTTTTGATTTCGTTAGCTCAGTGTTAAACTTTCTACAGGTGTGTACTGCATAGAGTATTATTTTCACTCAGTCACTATTTCCTGATGTAAGTTCACGCATTTAACCCAATTTGCCAGTTTATACTTTGCTTTCGGGATTATAATTGGGACATGTATAGGTTTGTTTTTGTATCGTTATCTCAGTGATAAACTGTACCACATTGGATATTATTTCCTGCAACTAAAATGTTAAATAACAATTCTACATGAAATCTCATTTAGTGTCAAATTTCTGGATTACCAGCCTTTATTCCCCGATTAAAGTTCGCGTTTACCTTAATTTGCCAGTTTCCTTACAAGCTTTAACTTTGCTTTACGATTTTTATTTAGATTGGTACATGTATTGGTATGTATGTTTTTAATTTCAATAGTTCAGTGTTAAACAGTGGACAGGTCTGTACTGCAAAGAGTATTATTTTCTGCATGCAGGACCATTAAGACGATGAATGTGAATATATAACATGAAACCTTTTTCTTTATCGTGACAGTAAGTCGTTAACGAGTGTAATTACTTAAGTTGAATTTTCTTAAACAAGCCTTTTATTGGTTATACCTGCAATATGAGTGTAAATCCTACACAATATATCAATACTTTATCTAAATATACGATATATGTCGTACAGACGTTTGGGGTTTTCTTATCCCGGTGAGAATATCTATTTGGTGTCTTATTTTGGTGCTAATGAATCCGAGAAAGTTTCAGAGTTTTTACTTTGCTTTGGTAATGTAATTTGGAAATGGGTTGGTTGGTTTGTTTTAATTTTTTTAGCTCATTGTTAAACTTTCAACAGGCCTGCACTGTATCTGGTATTATTTTCTACAGCAAGGACAATTAAATTGTTAAATTTGACAATATTGCATAAAATCTTATTCTAAATCGTGACATTACGTCGTTTATGAGTGTAATTACTTAAGTTGATATTTTTAATCGATCTTGTATCGACTAATACCTGCAACATGAGAGTAAATCATGCACATTATAGCAATGCATAAACTGAATATCTATTGTCATACCCAAATCTGGAGATCTTTATCCGTTTTCGTAATGTAGGCATTAATTTGGTGTCCAATATCTTGTTTTGGTGCTTACACTTCTGTAGCACAAAGAGTCACTTCTCTGGTGGAAGTCCACGTGTTTATTGTCATTTGCCAGTTTTCAAAGTTTTTACTTTGCTTTGGGATTGTTGTTATTTTTCATGATTTGATATGTTTCCGACACGTCTGTACTGCATTACGTTGTGCAGATAGGACAATTAAGGTGTTAAATTAAATCATGAAATCTTATTCTTTATCGTGACAATAAGTCGCTTATAAGCGTAATTACTTAAATTGATATTTTTAATCGGTCTTGTGTCGACTAATACCTGCAATCTGAGTGTAAATCTTGTACAATATAGCAATGCATAATATATATATCAAATACCGTGTACATAACAAACTCTTGAGTTTTTTATACCAATATACTGTATGTATTAAATTGGTGGGTTATTCCAGTCTCATTCGATGCAGTTTAAACCATGTTGAACATATTTGTCCCAAGAAAAATAAAATGCTCGATGGGCACAAAAGGTGACTCGTATACCCTAATATTACAAATACAAGTCTTCAGTGCAATGTGCTATGCGACATAAAACCAAGCGAAACAAAACAAAAAAACCCTAAAAAATGATTTTGAAGTTTCTAACATTATTTATACCCCCCCCCCCGCTTAAAAAGTGGTGGGTATATAGTGATAGGGGCGTCCGTCCGTGTGTCCGTCCGTCCTTTCGTCCTACCGTTACACCTTAGGGTACTTATCTCTTATCCGCAACTCCTCCTAAACCCTTCAATGGATTTTCATGAAACTTTCACACAATCTTTGTGATATAATGTAGATGTGCACCTCCTTTTTAAAAATTTGATCCGATGGATTTTTGGGATCGGGGGTATTTTTTGTGAGCTTGTGACTCACAGTTTTTCTAATTATATTTGTGTTGTGGCGTAATCATGTTTTGATCTTGTAGACTGAAATTGTTAACTAAAAGAATCTCAAAATTACATTTCTGATACTAGTAAAACCAAATAGATTTTGTCTCAAGTGACTGAACATAGTGGGAGCATCATAATACAACATGAAACTGAACGCGACATCTAAAGTCAGGATCCCGGTCGCCCACCCGCGGTTTTGTTATCTACCTATTAATCGACGGTAAAAGTAGATAGTGTATCGGGTAAACTATAATATAAATTGTTGTTAGTATAAGATTATTGAATTATTAAGGCTATGCATGGTTCGATAAAGCAACGATACAAGAGAAATCTCGGTTGCCAGCTTTGTCGTTTCCGGTTTCGATTTTATAATGGGACGACAATTTCCGGCTAATTCTAAGCGGATATCCGTTTAAGATAAAGCATCCAGTAACATAATAAGTCTGTAATTGCATTTCGATTTTATTTGTTAAAGTAAACAATGGTTTCTTTGCTCTTCTGAACTTCAATAAATCGGCATATAACTACATGTCCGTTGGCTGATATTACAATGTTATCAATTTACATGTACAAATGTTGCTGTAAATTGCGTCAAGTTTGACATGTCCGTTTAACCATTTTTATCCCCCGACAAACGGACCCAATGCAAATTAATAATTTCAAAGTATCGAGATAATAGTTTCACTAACATTGGACGATGAGGTTCGCCGCTGAACGTCGTGACCCCCTCCCCACCCCAGCGTCTGTCAAAATTAATTATTTCTATTGGATATGAAATCATATTATTTCCTGTTTGTTTTTCCGTAAAACGATTTAATTCCGGGAAGTCGCATAGTAAACGTTTTCAATAACGTTCCGCAAAATTAAATATTAGCTAGCTAAACAGGAAATGCTTACCCTTCCGGAACACCCGGTTCCACTTCCCGATGGAAGTTCACGTGTCAAATCTGACTTGTCAGTTCCAAAGTTTTTACTTTGCTTCTGGATTGTGATTCGGAATAAGGGCGGGTTTGGATTAGTATGTTTGTCTTTGACGTTTATGGCGTGTTTTTGTTAGTTCTGGTGTATACCTAATAACCATTATAATCTATTGATATTATTGATAACGAACATATGTAAAAAATTTGACGTATATAATGTTTCATGTTTTCATATTTCAGTTTTGATCACGACTCTTGGCGTATTCTCGGATGTAGAATATCTCTTTCAGACTCCCCATATCCCACTGATATGAAACAATGATATTTAATTTGACATTTATTTTCTATATTGGTCGTAATAACTACCGACATCGTCAAAATTAATTAAGTTATGATGCTCTCCCTGATCATATCAAAATACAGTACAGACATGTCAGAAGTTTAACACTAGGGTAACGAAGAGTTGAGTTGCGTTGAGCAATAGTGTTTAACGTCCCAGTTAAGAATATTTTACTTATATCGAGACGTCGCCAGCTATAGGCAAAGGTGTAGAAATTTTGCCTGTGCGTTGCGCTGATGACATTATACAGCAGGGTTCTTAATCGTTCCAAGCCCACCGTGACACGGGACCTCGTTTATTTTAAGTTCCCATCTGAAAGAACCGTGACTTCCATTTCATGATGCCGAGTGCTTAGCGAAAGAACAGTCACTACCCACTTTCAAATCTTGGGTCAGACCCAGTCGGGGTTCGAAACCACGACCTCCCACTTACAGAGCGAGCTACTGTAGTAGTTGGGGTAACGAAGAGTTGAGTTTAGTAATGGTGTATTACGTGGGCACACGAAACTTTTACGTGTGTACGTTGGAAACATTTTTTCTGCATGACCTCATTCAGCCACCGTAGATTGCTGCAATGTAGTTTATAATATTTTTAAAGACCTCTTTGTTATTTTCTTTTTTATTTTTTTAGAAAATTAACGATTATCTTCATTTTTATGTATTTTTAGAAGCCTCTGTGACCAATTCGAGTATACCGCCATCTTCTACAGTCCCACCACCAGACGACATAGAAACTTCCTGTCGGATGTGTGATAAAACAGGAATTCAAGTGAAGATTTTACTTGGGTGCGTTCTGGTACTAGTTATAGCTACGTCATGGGTAACCAGTACGCACTTTGCACAGGACACTTACAAATTCGACGGGTTCCATGCACCGTTCTTTGTGATGTATATATTGACGGTTACACTGATTTTGTTTTATCCATGTTACATTCTTATAGCGTATATTTGCTCAAAGGGCATGTATTCACCCAGGGAGGAATTAAGGTAAGTAATTATTAGTTTAAATGGGTTTTTTACTTGTGTCTCTACAGTACAAGCCTTTTGAAAGTTTAACACTGAACTAACGAATTAGTGCCGAATTGTCGGCTCATTTCGGCCCCTCGTTACCTTTGCTGTACTTGGCAGCTGCGAATTATCTCTCGGCAGCGTTTCAGCCATTAGCTATCCATATATCGGCCATGACGCTACAGTCGAGCATCTACTCTATTTTGTTAGCTCACTGTTTAACTTTCGGCAGGTCTGTACTGTATTTATACTGAAAACTATAAGTTACTTTGTACTGAATTAATGTGTATTGAAGAGTCCATATCGACGAATAAATGGACATCTCCAATCAAAGATGGTTGGGAGAACAATTGTCAGTTTTTTCAGGCATTCCAGATGAAAGTGGAAAAATCTTGACACCAAAACTCAATTCCAATCAAGAATTATAATAATGATAATAATAATCAATAATAACAATATTAATAATAACAATTTGTTTCAATTTCTCGAAGATTGTTGGTCCAAGTTGAACCACACTTCACACAAAAAGAGAGTTGTCATGCATGTCTAAATAGCGGTCGTTGTCATGGAAACTGAAAAAGGCGGGTTAATCAAATAATTTCTATATTGAATAACTTTTTTCAGAAAGGTTGTATAGCAAGTATAGGATGAATTGCTCCTTAAATTTTTCAAAATGGCAGCTGTTTCTATGGGAATGGAAAAAGGGCGGTAAATTAAAAGTGCTCCAAAATCAATGATACTTTATAGAAAGTTTGTATAGGAAAAGTAGAACTTATTTTAAAGTTTAAGATCCAAATTGGTGGTCTTTGCCATGGAAATTGGAAAAAAGGCGGTAAAAGTAAAAGTGCTCAAAATCTTGTATTCTGAATACAGGCTTTGATTTTTATTTGTTTTGGGCACCTTATCTGTAATGATTATTCCATAATTTTAAACTTTATTATTATTATTATTATTATTATTATTATTATTATTATTATTATTATTAAACAAATAGATATCGGTATAAATAAAAATAAATAACCAAGAATGTACCTAAATGTTTTGCACTTTAGCAGCGTAGAAATGTTTTTAACCTGTTTTTAACCACAAAATGATTGATTCCATGTCGAAGTCAATCAAAGAAACTATTTTGCGAAATGACAACATTGTATTTGTCCAACACAAATGACAGAACAGAGCCAAGTTATTTTCATATGTTAAAAAGCTCAATTTCTCTTTCACAATTTCGATTTTTTTTGTTCAACAGTGACGGATAGCGATGTCAACCGATAATATCGATCAAAAAACTAATAAATAACTAAAAATTAAGTAGGTTTTACACAGTAAACAATTAATAACGTTTAACAATATTTGAGCAGAACACACTACGTTCCAGTACAGATCTGTCAAAAGTTTAACATAAGGCTAACGAATTGATACCGAAACGGCAGCTCATCTCATCCCTTCATTAGCTAGACGTACTGTATAGAGGCAGAGTACAGACCTGTCAAAAGTTTAACATTAAGCTGGCGAATTAGTACCGAAACGGCAGCTCATCTCGGTCCCTCGTTAGCTATATCTAGACAACTGATATTTAATTATCTATGAGCGGCTTGTGGCGCTATTATGCCACAAGCTGTTTGGTCACTAGCTATTCACATCTCGGCAGCGAAAATTCGACATCTTTTCGTTAGCCCAGTGTTAAACTTTAAAATTTTGACAGGCTTGTATTGTATTATGGTCAAGCTGAGCAAATTAATGACGAGGATATAAATTTTTAATCAATTGAAGTATACAAATTTATGCTAATTGTGCTTGATGAAGGAATAGATTATTTGAGTTTTACACCCCTGTCAAAATCTTTCACTTATATAATGCAGAGGTGGTTATATCAGTTTAGGAATAGTTGAGAAAACTGGAGTGTTGTGTAATGAAAGCGAGACAGAGAGAGAGGACGGAGTTTATGGCCCAGTGAAGAATATTTTTCCCTTTAATTTATCTAAAAAAGAACAAAATATATACAGAAAATTACGAGAAATACGTCAACAGCTAAAGGCGAAGTGGAAGGATTTTGACCTTGTAATGCGCTCATATCAGTCATTACCTCTTTTCAAGTCTTGGTTAGACATCAGTCGTTGTTCGAACTGCGAGCCCTGATGAACCGTAGGAGAGAGAGAGAGAGAGAGAGAGAGAGAGAGAGAGAGAGGCGATCGTTTTAGGTCATTTTGGATACAGTAAAATTTAACACAAATTGATTGATTTTGTGTCTTTAAAATAGTGTGTCCCTAACCAATATGGCAATATTATGGAGGGTCATTAATACGAGGTTTAACTGTAAAAAACATTTAAAACTAGGATTGTTTGTCGATGATTGCACGCGATAGCATTGATCATAAAACCCTAAATAACACTTAAACAGAGGGTATTATAATTCGAAAACAATGCTTTGTCATTATAAATGAGAATAAGCAGAAAAATACAATATGTTATAGGTCTAATAAAAAACATGGCGATGAGACTAAAATATTAATGATTTAATAGGGTTTTTTATAAGTTCTATAGCCGTCTTCACAAAATTGTTGAAAAATATGATGCCTCTCTTTCCAAATTTACCATGAATATATTTGACGTCCCATAGTTCCATTGTCCTTATATTCTCGATTTTAATTTCAAATGTGGCGTCACTTCCTTGGTGGAAGTCCACATGTTTGCCAATTTTACCAGTTTCTTCTTTGCTATGGAGGGTCATTGATACGAGGTTTAACTGTGTATTTCATTTTAATCTAGGATTGTTTGTCGATAGCATCGATCATAAAAACGCAAATAACACTTAAACAGAGAGTATTATAACTCAAAAACAATGCTTTGTCATTATAATTGAGAATAAGCAGAAAAATACAATATGTTATATTGGTCTAATAAAAAAATGGCGGTACGGTTAGGACTAAAATATTAATGATTTATTGTGGTTTTTTAAGTTTTATGGCCGTCATCACAATATTGTTGATAAGTATGACGTTTCTGTATCCAAATTTACCATGGATATATTTGATGTCCGATAGCTTCATGTGCCTTTTGTTTTCGATTTTAGTTTTATACGTGGCGTCACTTCCTTGGTGGAAGTCCACATGTTTGCCAGTTTTTTCTTTGCTATGGAGGGCCATTAATACGAGGTTTAACTGTGTATTTCATTTAAAACTAGAACTGTTTGTCGATGATTGTACGCGATACCATCGGTCATAAAACCTAAATAACACTTGAACAGAGAGTATTATAACTCAAAAACAATGCTTTGTAATTATAAATGAGAATAAGCAGAAAAATACAATATGTTATATTGGTCTAATAAAAAAAATGGCGGTACGGTTAAGACTAAAATATTAATGATTTATTGTGGGTTTTTTAAGTTTTATGGCCGTCATCACAGTATTGTTGATAAGTATGGTGTCAACCATGAATATATATATGACTTCCCATAGTTCCATGTTCCTTTCATTCTCAAATTTAATTTCATACGTAGCGTCACTTCCCTGGTGGAAGTCCACATGTTTGCCAGATTTTCTTTGCTATGGAGGGCCATTAATACGAGGTCTAACTGTGTATTTCATTTTAAACTAGGATTGATTGTCGATAGAATCGATCATAAAACCTAAATAACACTTTAAACAGAGAGTATTATAACTCAAAAACAATGCTTTGTCATTATAAATGAGAACGAGCAGAAAAATACAATATGTTATATTGGTCTAATAAAAAAAATCATGGCGCTGAGTCTAAAATATTAATGATTTATTGAGGGTTTTTTAAGTTTTATGACCGTCATCACAATATTGTTGAAAAATATGATGTTTCTGTATCCAAATTTACCATGAATATATTTGACGTCCCATAGTTCCATTGTCCTTATATTCTCGATTTTAATTTCAAATGTGGCGTCACTTTTTTTGTGGAAGTCCACATGTTTGCCAATTTTACCAGTTTCTTCTTTGCTATGGAGGGTCATTGATACGAGGTTTAACTGTGTATTTCATTTTAATCTAGGATTGTTTGTCGATAGCATCGATCATAAAAACGTAAATAACAGTTAAACAGAGAGTATTGTAACTCAAAAACAATGCTTTGTCATTATAATTGAGAATAAGCAGAAAAATACAATATGTTATATTGGTCTAATAAAAAAAATGGCGGTACGGTTGAGACTAGAATATTAATGATTTATTGTAGGGGTTTTTTATAAGTTTATGGCCGCCATCACAGTATTGTTGAAAAGTATGACGTTTCTGTATCTGAATTTACCATGGATATATTTGATGTCCGATAGTTTCATGTGCCTTTTGTTTTCGATTTTAATTTTATACGTTGCGTCAATTGAGAATAAGCAGAAAAATACAATTTGTTGTATTGGTCTAATAAAAAACATGGCGCTGAGAATAAAATATTAATGATCCAATGATTTAAGAATATGCAAATATTTACTCATTGTGCTATATTAAGTACCGTATTAGCTTTATCGTAAACTTAATTGAGCGGAAAAATTGTCTTTTTGTATCAACATTATTATGGAAAATAGTTTTTAGGCGAAATAAAATATATACTCTTAAATTAGCCTTTCGATATATGCTAATATATTTGAACCACCAAACCACTGTGTGCATTTTGTGGTTGCTATGGCTATAGACTATAGACTATTTGCCATTTCCGCGAATAGTTGTTTTTCCAGTTTTCATTTTACTTATTTTTATAACCCCCCCCCCCCCCACTTAAAAAGTGGGTGGGTATATCGTGATAGGGGTGTCCGTCCATGTGTCCCCCGTCCTTCCGTTACACCTTAGGGTACCTATCTCTTATCCGCAACTCCTTCTAAACCCTTCAATGGATTTTTATGAAACTTTCACACAATCTTTGTGATATAATGTAGATGTGCACCTCCTATTTAAAAATTTGATCCGATGGATTTTTGGGAGCGGGGTATTTTTTGTGAGCTTGTGGCTCACAGTTTTTCTAGTTTATTATTATTTTACTTAGTTTTTACAATAACGTCAACCAATGCTTGCTATACACGATATAGCTAACGAGGGTTAGAGATTCGTTCGACAAAAATTCGTTAGCTTATAATTAGTGTTAAACTTCAACAGGCCGGTAATGTAAGTTAAAAAAAAGATATTTACACTGAAAATATTGATTCATAATGAAACACACGACTGAGCACAGTATTTTACCCCGAACCACTGGAGAAATATAAAGGAGAATTTGTAAAATTTTAATGATTTCCGTATCGTGTTTTCAAAATATTTCAATGCTATGACAAACAAATTGATGTTGATTTAATGATCAATAATTAGAAAGGAGTCTTGACTTAACTGCAACACAAAACATGTATTTGTTTTGGTGAAAATTAAACCGTTTTAATTACAAAATTATAAAATATTCATCAGAATGATATCATATCCTAATATACCTGCTGTTAAACACTTATATCGTTTCAAGCTTGAACATAGAATAAATTCTTCTGTTAATTATTTGTAGAACTGTAATGTTCTACTTTTGAATTTTTATTAAATAACGCATTCAAAATAATGCTTTATTTTATAAAAATTCAAAAGTAGAACATGACAGGACTATAAAATATAAAATAAAGTGTAAAATGTGACGTTAAATGTTAAAAAAGTTCTCGCGATAAGTATCAAAATATACGCAAAATGTAAAATTTGACATCAGATGTAAACGTAAAAGGCATTTTGTGCTAAATGTAAAAGCTATTTTTACATATGTATCCTTATCCTTCTTGTATTTTACATAAACACATGTATTTCATAGATTTATATTTTACATTAAACGTATGATTTTCTTTAACATTTAGGACAAAATATTTTTATACTAATTATCATCTGTGTATTATTTTACCTTTTAATTGTCAGAGAAATTTTGAAAAAATGAAAAAGCTGTACCCTATTTTCAATGCAAAATTTAGGTATTTACAATAAAAATGCTAATGACCAACCCATATATATTTGGTATTCCAATATACTATACAACCCTTTCAGGTACAATTCATCAATATATCTGTTGCCATGGCAACATAAACACCACATTTACGGTAAACCATGTTATTTTTATTCATTTAACGCGGTTTTTACGTTCTAACAAACGCGTACATGGTAATGACAGCCAATAAACAAATACACCAAACGAAATTAAAATTGCGAGGGGCAAAATCTTTTCTAAAATCATCTAACATGAAAATTAGGTGAGTTTTAAGAAGGTAAATTGAAAGACCCCCGCCTGTTTAAGATACAAACAAGGCTTTTTGAATGTCACAATTTAACCAATCATAATCTTTATTTTGTCATATGACCAGTAACTACAGTACAGACCTGTCGAAAGTTATAAACACCGAGCTGAAACAAAGGCGTCGAATTTCGGCTACCAAGTGACTAATATATTGACAGCCATTTATCGAAAAAGTAGCCAAAAAAGAAATAGCAACTGCCAGAAAACTGTAGACTTGTAGCTAGCGAGGAGCCAATGTGAGCTGCCGAAATTAGTAAGCTTGGTGTTAAACTTTCGACAGGTCTGTACTGTATGGAAACAAATTAAAGAGAAACATCTAACATGTTCATATCGAGTTTCATTAAGATCGGCCAATCAAACAAAAATATGAAACAGAAAAAAAATCTAGAATAACCCGTCAGGATAAGATACCTTATGATTTCAACAACATTAATAGATACAGTCCAACCTGCATTAAAGGCCACCTCCATATAAGGACCACCTTCTAATACAGTCCAGAAGAATTGTATCCCAATTGTTCTTTATTCATATTATTTGAACCTTTATACACCTGCCTATAAAGGCAAATTTTCTGCTTCCCTTTGGTGGACTTTATAGACAGGTTTGACTGTATGAAGACCACTGATTATAAAACTCTCTACTTCGTAAAATGGCAGCGAGCACGCAACATCATTTCCGGTATAAACAGCGTTATTCCGAGGATTGAAAAACATCCATAGCGTAAATGTTTGCCTCTCTTTTGAAATATTTTATTGCAATTTTTATGGTAATTGCAAATGCGAGTAATTTATAGTTGTATTACGATAAAACTCGTCGAAAACAATCACAAACATTGTTTAAGTTTATTGTATGAAAATTGTGAGAAAATCTGTTACTAACACGGCGACTACAACAGTAATTTCCTGTGTATTAGCGGATTTCTATTTTTGTTTCAATTCACAATCAATATGTTTTCACCTTTTTTTAAAAATACATTACCACAATTTCCCTGTTTCCATTTATATTTATTTTCCATGGTAGCCAAAACCGCTTGTAATTAATTTTCCATGCTGCGGTAAATTGTCAGAAATAAAAATCAGCTAATCGGTTAAACCAGTTGTACATTGTTTCACACTGCAAGGCTATATTAAACTTTTTATTGCTTAATGGTGTTTAACGTCCCAGTCAAGAATATTAAATGAAGCGAACTGACAAACACTAATTCTAACCTAAGTGCTAAGAGTCTTAACACGGTGGTTTAGACCATACGGACACTTGAATTGAGACGTCGCCCGCTATAGGCGAAGGTGCAGAAATTTTGCCTGTGCGTTGCGATGATGGCATTATACAGCAGGGTTTTTTTATCGTGCCAAGCCAACCGGGACACGGGACTTCGTTTATTTTACGTTCCCATCCGAAAGAACCGTGACTTTCATTTCGTAACGCCGAGTGGTTGACAAAAGAACAGTCACTACCAACTTTCAAGTCTTGGAACAGACCCGGTCAGGGTTCGAACCCACGACCTCCCACTTACGGAGCGAGCACTCTACCAATTGAGCTACAGTGATTTTGATCAAAGTGCCATTAGAGAAAAAGAGAGAGTTGACGGCCCATATCAAGTACCAATTTTGTGATGTGTTGAGTGGAGTAATGATGTTTTACGTCCCAGTCAAGATTCTTGCACTCAAACACCCGGCCTCACGTCCCTGTCGGAAGTTCACGTATTTATCTTAATTTGTCTGTGTTTTTACTTTGGTTTTTGATTATGTTTTGGAGATGGAGTGTTTGGTTTGATTTTTTATTATATCGGTCGATCAATTCTACGATAGTGTAGGAAACAGGAGTACCAGACAAAAACCACTGACCTTTAGCAAGCGAACTTTTATACACTAGATAATGTCCAAATGGTTGGTTGGTTGGTTGGTTGAATGTTGCTAAAGGTTGCATTAACAATTTTTCAGCTATTCGCGACGAGAACTATTTTATATATCTCTATGGATTAATCTATTAACAATAGATGTGTATACATGTGAAGTGCGAGTGTGTTGTATGGTCTGCCTTGTACTAGCGCACACTCAGGGCGACTTTACCGTGCTAGCTCACAGAGTCAGTACGCCGCAGACAAGCGTATCACTCCCCCAGTCCATTATACTGAAACCAGGTGAATCAGTAAAGGCCAACAGCAAGGAAAATTCACTTTCCCACATGTGGTCCGAGCGGGACTCGAACTCACAGCGGTGAGAGACCCTGGATTTGAAGACTAACGTCTTATCCATTAGGCCACCGCGGCCTCTATCCAAATGGGATTCAAACCTAGGCATTTTGATATTCTCAAACCGAAACTTTAAACCTCCGGCGCCAATCCCCCTATAAACCTGTAAAACAGTTCATTAGACTTTAATGCAAATTAAAGTTTAGATGTTATACATGTAAACATTATAAGACAGATACATTGATATAGTGTAGGAACCAAGAGTGCCAAACGAAAACCACCGACATCGGGCTAGCGAATTGACACAATAGAATCTAACCCAAATTGGCTTCGAGCTTTAGACCTCACGGACACAGATGCCCCGAAAGAATCTGTAAATAATAAAACTCTATCTCATAAACAGTCGATAAGAGGATGATGGAAATTTAATATCGAGACGTCACCAGCTTTAGGCGAAGTGGCAGACATTTTGACCAAGTGTTTGATTGTCATAAACAGTCAATATGACGTTGAGAAATTTAAGTTGAGATGTTATAAACATTATAAGAAACAAATACAGCAATTATGTGTGTTTATAATTCAATAAAAAAAACGTTAACATGGTTGCAATCCAATAAGCGGTCCGTTCTAGGATGGTGTAGGAAATTGGAGTGCCAATAGAAAACCACTGTCCGTCGACAAGCGACTGACAAACACTAATTCAAACCAAAACACTGAGAGTCTCAAGCCCGTGGTTTAGACAATACAGATAAACCTATGCATAATAAAACTAGTTCTTTAAGGTCGCGGATGTAGCTAGGTAAACAGGAGGTGATTACTCCCCGGAGCACTCGGTCTCACTTCCCTGGCGGTAGTTTACGTGTTTAAACCAAATTGCCTGTTTCATTTTTTTTACTTTGCTTTGGGATTGTGGTGTTGAACATGGGTTGGTCGTTCCAGTCAAGAATATTTCACTTATATTGAGACATCACCAGCTGTAACTGAAATGACAGAAATTTTTAAGTTTGATTTTGATTCTTAAGAGTCGATTGTCTTTTTGATGTTTTTAACTTTCCGTTGGGATTGTGGTTTAGACATGGGTTGGTCGTCCCTGTCAAGAATATATCACTTATATAGAGACGTCACCAGCCATAGGCGAAGTAGCAGACATTTTACCTAGTTTTTGATTCTCATAAACAGTCGATTTGACGATGATGGAAATTAAAGTTTAGATGTTAAAAATATTATAAGAAACATACTCAGGTAATACCCACCCCGATGCCCCGGAAAACCTGTGAACAAGAAGACTCGATCTTATAAACAGTCGATATGACGTTGATGGAAATTAAATTTAAGTATTATAGACATTATAAGAATCATACTCAGGTAATTATTGGATTTTATAAGATCATAGTATACGTCTCAGAAACCAATAACTCTAAGAAACAGCTAAACAAACATAGCTATTACGACTGCTTTATAATTCAATAAAAACCGTTACCATGAAGACGGAGGTTTAGACCATACGGACACTTATTCACCTGAAAACATATAAATAATTAAACTAGTTTTCTCAGGTGGTAAAAACCGTTACCATGAGAACGGAGGTTTAGACCATACGGACACTTATTCACCTGAAAACATATAAATAATTAAACTAGTTTTCTCAGGTGGTGGATGTAGCCAGGTAAACAGGAGGCGATTACCCTTCCGGAGCACCCGGTCTCACTTCCCTGGTGGTAGTTTACGTGTTTAAACCAAATTGCCTGTTTCTGTTTTTTACTTTGCTTTGGGTTTGTGGTTTAGATATGGGTTGGTCTCCCAGTTAAGAATATTTCACTTATATTGAGACGTCACCAGCTGTAACTGAAATGACAGAAATTTTTATCTTTGATTTTGATTTTCTTAAGAGTCGATTGTCTTTCATTTTTTTTAACTTTGCGTTGGGATTGTGGTTTAGACATTAGTTGGTCGTCCTCGTCAAGAATATTTCACTTATATCGAGACGTCCCCAGATATAGGTGAAGTGGCAGACATTTTTACCTAGTTTTTGATTCTCATAAACAGTCGATTTGACGCAGATGGAAATTTAACTTAAAATGTTACAAACATTATAAGACATACTCAGGTAATTATTGGATTTTATAAGATCATATTATACGTCTGAGAAACCAATAATTCTAAGAAACAGCTAAACATATACAGCTATTATGGCTGCTTTATAATTCAATAAAAACCGTTACCATGGAAACAATCCATTTAGCGGTTATTATCGTTTATTTAAGATAATTAATAAACCTGTTCTCTTATTAAATACACTTGGAGTATAGCTTCCATTAATTGATTGAAAAAAGAAATTTGTAAAACACAGGTGAGACAGTTATGTTTGTATAATGCGTGTATATGAGCTCTAATGGCTCGGGGAAAATTGTAATGGCTCAGGTAAAATTCTAATTATTCCGGTAATCGCTTACAATGGCTATCTTAAAAGAAACATGAGACGTTTTAGAGTAACTAAAAGCTTAAGACATAGATTATCAGCTGGAATACATTAAAGCGTAAGGGTTTATGTCACTTTAAAACATATTAGCATGATTATAATTGCTGTTATTTTCCATTTAATGGATAACTGAAGTAAATACATGCTGCGTACATCGTAAAAATCATATCAAATTGTAAACAAACAACCGATCCTTGCCCAAATCACCATCCCTAAAGACATACGCAAACAATCCGGGTATTGTTCAAATCACAAGCATAAAGATGTCAGTCAGTATCTGAATTGCATCCTCAAAAGTCAAACACAAACATAATAGTCCATGTCCAAATCACAATTCCAAAAGTCGATCACAAACACACCCATCCATGTCCAAATCACAATCCACAAACATACTTGTTCATGTCCAAACAATAACTCTAAAAGTCAACCACAAATATGAATGTCTATGTCCAAATAACAATCACAAAAGCAAAACGTGTTTAATTAAGTTAAAACACGCAAACTTATACTAGTGAAGTGAGGTCGGGTGCTATGGAAGTGTAAGCAGTTCCTATTAATCTAACTTCAATCGCCAAGTGAGATAATGCAGTTGAGAATGAAAGGAACATGGGGCTGTTGGACGTCAAATATATCCAGGATATTTGAGGTCCAAACGTTACTAGTGATCAAAAATATCAAAACGTGAATACCGTCCAAAATATGGATATATTCGTTCGACCCTTACTCAAAAGATTTTCTATTATATAAATTATATAAAAATTAACCTTGTAGTACACTTTCTTAATGGAACAAAATATTATCTGTACAGTTAAGTTGAGTATTTCTTTTTAATTTTGTTTTTCAGTAAGCATGTCAAGTTGTTTAGTCCTGAATTCACTTTCTTAATTAAGTGGAACAAAATAATATTTGTACAGTTAAACATTTCTATTCAATTTTGTTTTTCAGTGAGCATGTCAAGTTGTTTAATCCAGTAGAGTTTTGTATCGGACAGTTTCTATGGAAGTCAGCATTATTGAGTTTGTTATGGAGTGTGACGAATTACACATACATCCGGGCACTTGACCCTGCGTTGCTTGATGCCACGGATGTAGTGACGTTGTTCGCAACAAATCACAGTTTTACTTTCCTTTTATCCTGGATAGTTTTATTTGAAAAATTTGTTGCAGTAAGGGTAAGTACGGTATTTTATACTTTCAGATTGCGTATTGTCCCGTTTTAATTTTGCAGCACTAGACGGCCGTTTCGGAATACAATTCCTTCAATGACTTCAATTATTCTATTGTCAACTTTTCTTTTTTATGCAGCAATATACATGCTTCTCGTGCTTATGGTGTATTTGTTTTCCAATTAATACGCTATGGTAGAGCTTGTTCCCACTACGGAGACTTTGTACAACGAAGTAGGCTGCTTGCAAATAAATTGTTGACTCAGGGATATTGCAAGCCTAGGCTTATCAAGGCCCTTAAATAAGTTTTATGGCCGTCATCACAGTATTGTTGACAAGTTTGATGTCTCTGTGTCCAGGATTGCCCTGGATATTTTTGACGTCTCATAGTTCCATGTTCCTTTCACACAATTTTGATTACACACGTGACGGGTGTAGCTAGCTAAACAGGAGGTGCTTACCCTTCCGGAGCACCCGGCGTCACTTCCCTGGTGGAAGTTGACATGTATAACCTAACTTGTCAGTTCAAAAGTTTTTACTTTGTTTCTGTATTGTGATTCGGATATGGATTAGTATGTTTGTTTTTGATCATCAGTGGTGCTTGGACCAAATTGTCAAACCAAGTTTGTTCCCAAGATGCCTGCATGACCAAAAAATATTTTACCAATTTTAGTTAATAAAATTCTTTGCATAAGAGGGTATACCTTAGTTTTCGAGGAATTCTAGATTGCGACTAGCAACACATTTAGACAACAGTATATTTCTGACAATCATACACAATTAGTGCTGCTGAGTTTGCGATTTCGTCGGGAAAATATCCACCAGCACAAATACCGGTTCGAAACTTATAACACGAAGTTTCGATGGGCATTTACGAGTAGATACACCCGAAGTCCGGTCGTCCAATTGTCTGGGCTATAGTTTATATATTTCCGGATATATTTTGATCAAGCTTGTATAAATCAATATATGTAAACCAAAATTAGCCAATGAGTCGCATGAAGTGCTAAAGGTCAAGACAAAATCTTAGATTAAGTCTAAAAAGTGTTTAAGCCACAATACAAAAAAGCAAAGTAGACACTTGGGGAAACAGGCAAAACAAGTTAACACGCGATCTCTGCCATTAGGGATGTCAGACTGGATATTCCAGAAGGGTAGCTCTACCAGTCAAATGAGAAATTAAAACTGAAAATAAACGCATCATAGAGCTATGGAACGTCAAATATATTGAGAATAATTTTGAACACAGAGCTATCAGACTTATCAACAAATTGTGGATTTCTTGTTTCATTGGTTATTTATGAAATAAGGCTACAATCTAAACAACCAGTCATTCAGAATCCCAATATTACCAGTAGATTATTAGTAATCGCCATAGCTAGCAGACCGAAAACCCCTTACATGTGTACTTATGATTCCACTTACCATTGAGGTTGTATATAATGCATGATGTGTTGTCTCGCCAGGTGAAAAGTGACATATGTCTGACTTGTGTTATAGTGCGTCAAGTTTGACCTGCAAGTTGGACCTTTAACTTGATTATTCACACTGGCATATTGTAATTAAGGGGCAATATAATTTTCATATATAAGGATAGATTATTGTACCGGGTGTTTATGGAAATGAAACCCACTGTGTTACCTTATTCTCATTATCTATTACTCAAAACATATATTCAAATTAAAGGTCAAACTACCAAGTCATACTTGACGCACTATACCGTCGTTTGTCTCATGAGATTAAACTTAATTGTCATAAGCGCTAATTGCCCTCATCTAGCTTGTTTACAGTAAATGAAGTGTTAAGCTCATAAATATAGCATATATCTGCAATGTTCAATCAAGATTTTTAGAAGGGACAATATTCAAAATATTTCCCATCACCACAACATATTTTTGTATGATTTTATGTAATGTTAAAATACGACCCACTTAATCCTTAAAAATGGTATCATTTGGCATAAGGGTTCGATGTCCCCAGGCCCCTTCTAGAATGAACACAGGTGTCTTGGTATCTCAATTTTGATTTTAACACGTGGCAGCTGTAACTTGCAAGACATTATTCCTTACTCTTCCGTATCACCTGCTTATGGATACAAAGACATCATACTTAGAATGTGTTGTACTTAATCTGACAGTTTTCAATTTATTTGTTGTTTTGCTTTTGGGATTATTATTTGAACAATAACCGAAACGTTTGTCTTTGATTAATTGAGATTCACAAAGGTTTAAACTTCCAATACAACCAAAAGCTCCATCCAAGTCGATGATAGATTAACAAGAGACAAGAAAAGACAAACGATAATGTGACCTCTAATTATAAATCTCACGACTTTAGACATAGTGCGTCTAGTTTGACCTGGCCATTTGACCATTAATCTGAATATCCATTGTGTAATTTAGGGTCATATAAAGTTGATATATAAGGATAGATGATAGTAATACTGGGTACCTGGTTTTATAATAATGAAACATGCCTTACCTAAATCACACAGTCTAGTATCCCAACCTAATATTCAAATTAAAGGTCAAACGGCCAGGTCAAACTAGACGTATTATTCTGGAATAAATGTATGTTGGTTTTGTTAAATACTATTAGGGACTTTAATAAAATCTAAAACAAACACTTCAATCCATACCCAAATCACAATCCCAAAGAACAGTTACAACATTGAAAATTGACAAGTTAAACACTTGAACATTCACCATGGAAATGGAGCTGGCTGGGGTTTTAAACCAAAACTAGTTAGTATGCTGACCCCTGCACTTTTGAAACATTCAATAATTCTGAAGTTGCCAATTAAAGCCATATTAAAGATACATACTTTAATTTTATGTTAATTGCTTTTTGTTGCTTTTCAGATTTGTGCAATGATATTTTCTCTTACTGGAATTATATTATTTGCCTATGCAGATGGATTCGCTCAGCCGTCTATGTGGGGTGTATTTTTAGCCGTAGTGTCTTCTTCAACGACTGCTATCACCAAGGTAACCTTTTAGGATATTTTTTTGAAAATGATTTATTGACTTAAAAGAGCAAATGCAATTGTGACATCATCCTCAACTTCGAAAACTCGAACACCCCTAGTCATCACCAAAGCCCGTGCACTTCGAGTTATCGATGTTCTTCTGTATGTATAGGATTCAAACTCAAACGCTCTCTCTCTCTCTCTCTCTCTCTCTCTCTCTCTCTCAATTTTCTAGTTGACAGAGAGAAATACTAAAATACTATAATCTTTTCCCATATACTATCCATGAAAATAATAATCATACTATTATTAGTACATGTATAACAAAACACATACAATGTCGGTAACCTTGGTTACGTATGGCGCCATTTTGTTGTACAACTGAAATCATATCTTTTTACGTGTTGCTTGTTGTGTAAATTGACATTTTTATATTCTTTCTTTCTTTGTTCAGTCTGTTTCAATCGCTTTTTGTTGTAAACACCCTCTGTAGCGGTCCCAGTGGCCTACTTTTTTAAACTCTACAATGGTGTTTTAGCGTGCACTGAGGCATAAGGCCTCGGCGTTGAGTCTCATCCGAAACACTACAATTGTATTTTGCTTTAGTATGGACAGGAGATGAAATTCATTTCAGAAAATTTCCAAGTCCAGAGTGAGGTTCGAACCAACAAGCCTTGACTCTGAGAGACAATGACAGTACCACTCGGCCATGTCCGACCCTATTATTTTCTTGTATTGAAGAAGAAACATGATATAAAATATAATTTTATGGAATTATCTTAGTTAGTGTTTTTGTTTTATCGATTTTTCAAACTTGTTAAAAAATCAATGATACAAAAAACGTCATACAAGATATTTTTATATATACTTTGAAGCTTTTTAAAATTCATGCGAAAATAGAACCGCCTCAGGACAGTTGTAGTAAGATAGCATTGATTGTAAAGAACAAACCGACATTTACGACCTTGTGAATGAAAATAGAGACAATATACATAACAGACTATGTCAGTCTTAATAATTTAACAGCACTAGACGACCGTTTCGGAATACACTAGCGTGCCTTGTAACTTTCTTCATCGCCACTGCCTATACTTTAAAATCGGCGATAAGTTTTTGCCGATTCCTGATCATTTTCCAAGTTCATCAAACAATTATATGCACATATATTATACCTAGGTCAATTTAACAGCACCAGACGACCTTTTCGGAATACACTAGCGTGTTTTGTAATTGTCTTCATCGCCACTGCCTGTACATAAAATTGGCTATAATAACTTTTTTGGATTCATGACTATTTTTCAAGTTCATCAAACAATCATATGCACAAATATCATACCAAGGTTAATTTAACAGCACTAGATGACCATTTCGGAATACGCTAACGTGTCTTGTAACTTTCTTCATCGCCACAGCATATACTTAAAATTGGCGATGGTAAGTTATTTGGGGATTCATGATTATTTATCAAATAATTATATGTACATATATTATGCCAATGTTAATTAATCAGCACTAAACGGCCGTTTTTGGAATGAAATTCCTCATCAGTAGTGCTTGGACCAAACTTGTAAAACCTAAAAAATGTTCAAGATATTGAAAAGATATCTAAAAGATCAATATACATTTTACCACATTTGGCTATGGAAAAATTTTGCATAAGGGTGCAGAGTATACCTTAGGTTTTGAGGAATTTCAGAGTTTAACCAGCAGCAAATGTAGACATTAGTGTAGTAGAATCTGAACATAGATCGGTGATAAATCAGGACCTATTAACACAAAGCGAAATTAAAGATAAATATTATTAAAACCGCAATAAGCAAATAATTTAATGAGGTTTGCCGCAGCACCACGTGATACTTTTTAACTTTTGTTTAAAACACTTATTTACAATAGCTATGGAATCACATAAGATGACTGACGTTTTCCCGTTAAAACGACGTTATTTCGAAAATTTACAACAATAACGTTTTCCAAAATGTTCCGCACATACATTAAAGGGTATTGATCACGTGTTACAGAGCAAACCACATTATTATTAAACTTATTACAGTTTAGAAATATTTAAGATTTGTGCAACTGGGCCTGATCAGTTAATGCCAGAATAGTGTTCATTCTAGGATTCCTCACAGGTTTTTTTAAAAGATCCCTCTAAAACACCATAACATCAATATTTTTGTTTTCACATGATGTAAACTATGACCCAACAGAGCAGATAAAAGCCATTTTTGAGAAGACAAAATCATGAAAATGATGATACAAGCATCAAATTTAGCATAATTGATCTCCAAAGGTGATTGATCAAATCAACCTACAAATTTAATGCTTGTATCACCATTTGCACGATTTTTCTGTTATCTGCTTCACTGAATGGGACCATCAAGCGAAAAAGTGGTTCAATGGCCACATGGTCCCCTATTTAGAAAAAAAATGTAAATTGGGTATTTCATTTACTAGTTTCATTTTTCTATTATTTCAGGTGCTTTATAAGAAGTTTCTAGTCGTTCCATCCAGTGGTCAGCTATCACTACTTATGTCAATCATTGGTACGTTATATATTTATGTATGTTCTAATTCGTTTCAGGCAAACGAACATAAAACATCTATAAAATAAATAACAACACTCATTATGGTTGGTGCCACTTACTTAAAATGTGCCATCGTCTACAGCTTTATATAAATACATTAAATTTTATAATACAAAAAATTCCATTCATACGCAATTATATATGTATAAAGTTCAAGTATCTATGATTATTCCATCCTATTCATTAATTTACAAAATAATAATAATAATTATAATAATAATAATTAAATCTTTATTAAAATGAAAAAACAACCTGCGCCTTGAGAAGTTATGGCTCGAATGACAACGCCTCATATAATTATTCACATCATCTACTTCGTACTTATGCACTACCCTTGAAATCATTCACGCAGAAACAACCGGTTATCATCTATACACACTTATAGTATATCTATGATAGTCAATACATGCCATAATTCGCTTATATATACGCCTTTTTAAATACATACCTACCTCTAGGACCAGTTGCTTCAAGATTGATTAGTTTAATCATCGGAGCTCCCTGGTTACCCCTGTTACCTGGTTTCATTTTTTATTTCACATCTAGCGGTCGTAGCTATCTAGTTATGAGGTGCTTACCCTATCATAGCACCTAATCTTATTTCAAATAGTGGAAATACACATGGTTAACTCAATATACTGCTTCTCTAAGTTTTCACGTTGCTTTTTGGATAGTAAATTGAACATATATCGGTATATTTGTGTTTGAATACTCAAGTTAACAATTTTAATCATGGCTTTGGTCAAAATTTTGAGTAACATCACATTTTAACATCGCTGTACATGTTTTTATACTATCATTCATAGTCAATTAGTCGACTAGAGGAAACATTTTCAAATACCGGCAATTATCGTATATCGAAGATCGTATATAACCTTGCTTTTTATTAGTTATTAATGACTATTTAATATTAATAACATAGTGCAGAGTTTACCTACCTTTTACTGTTCCCTTATTGTATTCTCTTGGCTATGTTTTTACTTTTCGAAAACCGGCAACCATTTTTATTAACAATATTGGTTATGTCTTAGGTCTATTTATCTTGAGAGGAAGATCATATTTTACTATCGCTTTTATATATTTATAGATGATAGTAAAATATACCATCAATATAGTCGGCAGTTTACCTTTTTGTTGTTTCAATTATTGTATTCTCATATATATTTTCGACTAGAGGAAAAACTTTAAATACCGGCATCCATTTTTATTAACAATATTGGTTATGACTCAGATCTATCTATCTTAAGAGGAAGCTCACATTTTAATCTCTTTTATATAATAATTCATGATCATCAAATATCACCAATATAGAAGGCAGTTTACCTTTTTTTGTTGCTTCCATTATTGTATTCTCATATATATTTTCGACTAGAGAAAACAACAATATTAGTTATGACCTATCTATCTTGAGAAGATCATATTTTACATCGCTCTTATATAATCATTAATGATAATTTTATTTTATCAAAAAAGCCTTTTACCTTTTTTCTTCTTTTATTATATTCTCTTATATATTTTCGACTGGAGGAAAAACTTTCAACAACCGGCAACCATTTTTATTAACGATATTGGTTATGACCTATCTACCTTAAGAAGAATATCATATTAAACATCGTTTTATATAAATATTAATGACCATTTTATATTATCAAAATTGTGGGTAGTTTAGCTTTTATCCTTTCCCGTATTGCATTCCTTTATATCATTTTAGACAAAACGCTTTAAAAACGGGCATCCATTATTATTAACAATATTGGTTATGATCTATCTATCTATCTTGAGAAGAAGATCATATTTTACATCACTTTTATATTATCATTAACTATCATTTAATACCAATATAGCCGAGTTCACCTTTCACTCTTCCCGTATTATATTTGCCATAATTTAGTCTACTTAGAAGACTACAGAATTATTGACATAAAGCTCTTTTAAGCCTTTTATGAATTGATTCGACCTTATAAATCTTAGATGATTCAAAGAAAAATATTCCCGATTGATTATTATTTATCACAACATTCTCAGGTAGTGTCCTCATTACTGGTCTCTATAAGTCTTTGACGCAAGGAAAATTGAAATTGTCTTAGAGGATCATCATTTCTACTGGTAAAAGTTGTTTATTATCTATAATACATAAATCGTAACACGCTTTGATATTGATTTGTCCCAGTTAGCTGTATTTCTTGAAGTATGTTGTTTTCATTCGGTGAAAAAGCTCAAAAGATTATCATTTGTTATTACATCTTAACATTTTGATGATATAATTACTTAACCTGTTTTTGGCAGCACTAGACCATGTTTAATAATATAAGTCTTCTTCATTAGGTGTTTTAAGTTAAATGACTTTTGTTATACGAAACTGAATTATAAAATCAATGCACATAAAAATTGAACCGGTTCATGTTGTAACTAATTCTCAGGTAACGTCCTCATGGTCTCTATCAGTCTTTGACGCGAGACAAATTTAGAGTGTCTTACAAGATTATCAATCCTGTTCCATATTCAATGCATTGGTTGCAACTCGCTCTTGTATTGATTTGAGTAAAATTTCTTTCTTTCAGTATGTTGTTTTCATTCACTTGGGAAAACTCAAGAGATTATTATTTCTTTTTGTTCATGATGTTAGTCTTCTTCATCAGGGATTTTAATTTGCAATTATATAGGAAACTGAATTTTCAAATTAATATATCTGCGATGGTTATAAAATTATTCCACATTCGATTTGGCTGTTATTTTCAAGCAAGATATGCCATAAATGCAAATATATTTAGATAACTGACATTTAAAATCAAAATATTGACAAAGCTACGTTGTTGATACACATGTTTAACATGTGATTTTTTCTATATTTGTCTAAAACGGTAACACGTTTTTGAAAAAATGTTTGATTCGACCAGGACCAAAGTTAAAACATGAAAAGCAAAATAGATGTCATCTTTCGTTTGATTGTCTAGAAACTTATCTTTTAATAAAAAAAAAGCCTAGGCTTGCAATACCCCTGAGTCAACAACTTATTTGCAAGCAGAATATATAAACTTTGAAAATTATCAAAACTTTACAAACTTTAACCATATAACTAGGGTCTGGTGCTCCGGAAGATTTAACATCAGCTGCCTACATAGCTACACCCATCAAATGTGAAATAAAAAACCTTTAAAATGAACATGGAGTAATGGGAATTATATATATCCAAGATAATTTTGGATACAGACGCCATACTTGACAATATTATAATAACATGTTTGAAATGTTTTGAGGATCTTGATACCGAATGCTTTCGTAAATGTTTCATCTTTGGTAAAATTATTACTGGTATATGTAACATTCTCCGATATACAGTCCCAACCATGGTCTTTATTTCGACATTCAATTTAGAATCGAATCGCATTCTCCGATATACTGTCCCAACCATGGTCCTCAATTCGACATTCAATTTAGAATCGAATCGTATTCTCTGATATACTATCCCAACCATGGTCCTCAATTCGACGTTCAATTTAGAATCGAATCGTATTCTCCGATATACTCTCCCAACCATGGTTCTCAATTTGACATTCAATTTAGAATCGAATCGTATTCTCCGATATACTATCCCAACCATGGTTCTCAATTTGACATTCAATTTAGAATCGAATCGTATTCTCCGATATACTATCCCAACTATGGTCCTCAATTCGACATTCAATTTTAGAATCGAATCTTTTACTAACAATAATTATGTATACAAATCACCTTCAGCTTGAGTAACAACATATTTGATATTTGTGTTTGTGAGGATTGTAAATATCTGAGGGTGCTTGAGTACTGAAAATGGTTTAGTACTTATAAACTCATATTTTGTTTCAATGAAAAAACTTTACTTAGCAGGTAATATAAAGGTTTTATAGTGAATAAACGTACACGCTCGCATACGTCTGTTTAAGACTTGGAATAAATTAACATGTTTTCAAAAAAAAGCTTAGTCATCTTATTGAAATATGAAGCTGATAAGCTATAGCTAATTTGATGCACTGATCATATTACAAATTTTGAAAAAAGAATCTATCACTGCCGGGTGTGTGGAATTGAGAAATAATGAATTTATCGCTAAAGCATCGACCTTTCTGCTCTTACGTTTTTTAAAAAAAATAGATAGTAATTGTTTCTTTTTAGAACACGTTCCAGGCGTTTTACAACATGCATTGTTGACGCTAAAAAACTTACAATATTAAAAATGAGATCAGTAGTTCTGTTTTAATGCGTTTATCGCAATATGAAGCGTAATTGTTTATTACGCGTCTACCATGAATATTGGTTTTTAAGACCATGTCCGAAAGTATAAATGTATACATTGATATGCACTTTCTGTTGTCGCTGCGTCTAAAGAACAGAGTGTAAAATGCGGTCAAAGGCCATATAACGCTTAATACAAGAATAATAAGAATGTTTCATTCCCCGGTCTTTTATGGTTTTACAACTGGAGATACGAGGGCAAAAAAACAATTCTGCGGCTTCCGAACTGACAAAATTTTACACATTGGAATTTGTAGAATCTGAGCCTATGCCGTAGGAAGTACCGTAATCAGTAACCACACATTTTAGACCTCTCGGATATGGATGTATATTCATTTACGTGGTGCGACTAACCTACATATCCTCTTGGTTTCCGATGGAGCATAAGGTCAACTCAAGATTTCGCCTCTCAACTCTACGCTTTGACCTCTGTCTCTCCCCATGCCAAGTTCAATTATTTTAGTTCTGCTTCCACGGTTCTGTGCCAGGTTGTTTTTACCCTGCACCGTGGTGTCCATCTTAGGGCAGCTTTGGTGATGTTACTTCCTTCCAGTCTAAAAACATGTCCTAGCCATTTGAATCTTGAATATTGATGATGCATTTTTAATTTACATGAAACATTTATAGCATAATGTTAAGATCATGTTTGTATAATCATTATGAAAAACTAGCTGTTGAAAATGTTTTCTCTTATTTTGTAGGTTTTGCAAATGCAATAACATTGTGGCCTATATTGTTAACCCTTTGTTTGACAGGCGTAGAACAGTTATCAGCGGCAAGCATTCCTTGGCATTATGTCGGTGGTACTACAATGCTTATTTTAGGTAAGAGAAATATTTTCATTTGGATCTACTTAAAATATAATGTTGACTGATAAGCGCTTAAATGGGGAAATAAAGTCATTTAAATATCTGTGAAAAATAATCTTGGAAATCACTTATTGTAAACAAACTTTTATTCGTCTGCTATTTACTTTTGCGTATTTCGCTGGGACAGTAAAATCGCGAAAGTATATTGTCGCGAACCTTAAATAACACAGCTTTTCTAATGATTTTTGGTGTATTTAATTAAATTTTGTGAAAATTTATAATCACGAATGGTTTTTTTATTGTGACATCGCGAAATTTAAAAGTCGCCAATAAAAGTTTATAGAATTAAATGGACTTACATGCAAAAGGTGCATTTTTGTAGTTTAATTATACTCAATAGAATATTTTTCTTTTGTTGATTTTTTTGATTAGCAACGTGGTAAAAATAAAGTGAAACCTTCTATAATGGTTACCCAAGGAAACCACTTAAAATTATCTTTATTGCCAGGTGGTCTTTATATACAGGTTCAAATAATATGAATAAAGAACAATTGGAAATACAAGTCTACCGACATTTATAAGCAGATGGCCCTTATATAGAGGTGGCCTTTAAACAAGGTTGGACTGTACAAAACAAAAGTAATTAGAACTCCTACACTCTGTGATGTTGAAATTTCCATGTGCAGTTATTTACGATATTGATATTGTTATTTATAAGGCTGTTTCTTTAAGTATTTTCAAAAGGTTGGACTGTACAGGACAAAAGTAATTAGAAATCCTATACACAATGCGATGTTGAAATGTTCATGTGCTGTTATTTATGATATTGATGTAGTTATCTATAAGGCTGTTTGTTTTTAGAATTTTTAAAAATCAATATTAGATTTTTACCTACACCAAATTTAATACGCGTGGTAATGTTTCAAGATCGTATCTTTCAGATAATGAACATTAAAAACTAAACATTTCTATACACAAATGCAAAATACAAACATATAACAATATTTTGCATGAGTGGCCATGCTTTTGTTTCCCTTTATTGACATACCTGTAAAAAAACAAAAAATATAAATATCATCTATATACAAAATAAAAAATATAGCAACATTTTGCATGAGTGGTCACGATTTTCTTTCTATTCATTAGAAAACCTGTAAAAATAAAAAAAATGTCATCTCGATATAGCAGACAATTAACGCCCAACCAAATCGATAATTTAGATTTGAATATCTCTATGAGAATCTCTTTTATATATAGACCATGTCAATCGATCGATTCTGAAGCTGTTTATGTTGTATTTCTTTTATAAAAAAATATGATGATATCCACAAAATTGTTTTATTGTACAGAATTCTGTTAAATTCTATTGATTGATGTTACCAGTGCAATTTTTTGTTTGTATTTTCAATACACAGTCAAATATGTCTACAAAGGCAATTTAAACGTGACTCTTATGGACAGGTGGTCCTTATATAAAGGTTTAAATCACATTAATAAAGAGCAGTTGGAATAAAATTTTACTTAAAATCTTAGCGCCTTTAAAAGCAGGTTCCATCTACAGAGATCGCCTATGAGGCACGTTCAACTGTATTACTTAACGGATGACTGAATATTTCATTCGTAATTTACTTTTAACTTAACTGCTTAAGGAATGTGGTTGTCCTTATAAAAAGGTTAAAATAAAATTAATACATACCAGTTGGGATAAAATTTTACTGGGCTTTAAAAGCAGATTCCCTTCTATAAAGGTGGCTTGTTATGCATGTTCAACTGTAATATGTAACTGATGATATTTAATCCTTAATTTGCTTTCAAAAATAACTGCTCAAGGATTGAAGTTTTGTACAATACCAACCATTGTCTTTCCAGAGAGGGATTCACGCTTTTAAAATTCGGGTTTTGGTGTTTCTGAAATAAGCGTTGTCATTTTCATTTAAAAAACGTATACCTCTGTGGCAGTCTGTTTTTTTTTTGAGGATAGACATGTCCATTTGGCGGAAAGAGGATTGAACATGTTCAATAAAACAATTACAAAAAATAAGCCTTAATCATTCAAACACGTCTTTAATAATGTATGTTACCTACCTACCTACCTAGTCCTTTGTATGCCTGGTGGCACATAGGGCAAGGACTAGACTTTTCCAATTTTCTCTATCTTGTGCCATCCTCTCCAGTTCTCCCCAAGTTAATAATGTATGTTAATGCTTGATAACTCAATTACTCAACATTAACTCCATTGCCCGTCTGAATCAGTGGTCCCAATATGCTTTTGGCTTTTATTGTCTAGTTTTATTGTTTTTTGTTTTTTTATTTTTTTGTTTTTTCTTTCAATTGTACTGTGTTTGTGTACCTGGTTGCGTTGGATGTAAACGTAATAAATTTTGCGTATATCTATTTTTGCGGTATAGGACATATCCGCGTATAGGAAATCTTCGCGTTTTTTGAAATATGCACTAAAACGTTATAAGCACATTTTATTGATTTCCGCGCAAAACAAACAACCGCGAAAAAAATACGTTTACAGTATATATCCCTGTTAAGGAGGTTTTTGTTTTTTCTTTAACATTACAATTGATGAAAATGTATACATAATCATGTTTTTTATAATAGTTATGAAGATCAAGGTTTACACTACTGATGAGGAATTGTATTCTAAAATGGCTGTCTAGTGCTGTAAAATTAAAACTTGTAAAATATGTAATTTAAACCCCTGAGCCGATATCTCTGCTGATGGCTGGTGCCCCGAGGATATCACCAGCCCAGTAGGCAATAATTTCGTATTATTGTTAGAAATATACTATAATTGTCTAAATTTCCTGCAAGTTAAAATTTGAAATTTCTCAAAAACTAAGGTATAATCCCTCATGCAAAGTATTTCCTTAGTTTAATTTGGTAAAATATATTTTGGTCCTTTGGGTAGCTTTTCAACATCTTAAAAATAATTTTGGTTTCATAATGTTGGTCCAAGCACTACTGATGAGGAATTGTATTCCGAAACGGCCGTCTAGTGCTGTAAAATTAAAACTGGTATAATATGAGTAGTCTTATAACACTACTAATATGTAATTTAATAAAGTCACTTAACATCATTAATAACTCACATTTATATTTCCTATTATATCTACTATAATCGTTTTTTTTGATACTTTTTGTTTCTAATTTCATCTGCTGTTATAAGCTGGGATAATAAAAGTAACTAAATATCGAATTTCATGTTTTTTAATGTTTCTGGTATCATTTTATTACAATGAAGGTAAAGGTCGAAGTACAATTTTATGAATACATAGATATTACTTCGTTTTATATGACAGCGCACCAGCATAACAAAATGAAATGTATTTCAGCACTGAATCTTACTTTCATTTGTGACATTTCTGTGAAGCTAAGCAGGTGATATCGTTCAAAAGGCTGGTTTTTTTTTCAATTCACTAATGAAATTCAATGCTAATAATTAAATTAAATGAAACATCTTATATTATTTTGAGATCTTAAATCATTATTTTCTTGATTTTTGAAATTAATATCTCATACAATCGTTTTTTTCTAATTCCATCTGCTATTGTTGGTATTTATCCTGGCACAATGAAATTTACTAAACATGCAATCTCTAGTTTCTTACTATTCTTGATATCATTTTTTTTCATTTAGATTTTATGTGCGCTATGAAGGTAAAGGTTGAAGTACAAATACTATTATTTTCCTTATTTGACAGCACACCAGCATAACCTAACGAAATATATTTCAGCACCAAATTATACTTGAATTGTTGCCATAACGGAGAAGTTATTTTCCTTCGTTTAATATGATGGCATACCAGCATAACAAATATGAAATATATTTCAGCACCGAATCTTACTTTCATTGATCCCACTACCTTAGCGAGTTACAGTATAGGGTTTTTTTCAAATCCAGAAGGAGAATCAAATTTAATGCTTATAATTAAAACGCATCGTGTGCAATGAAACATTTTATATAATTCTGAAATCTAGAATCCTTATTTTCCTGATATCCGAAACTACATTGCTTTAATTGCTACTTTTTTATTCTAATTTCATCTGCTATTGTTGGTATTTTTACCTGGTACAATAAAAATAACTTAACAAGGAATCTCCATTTTCTAACTGTACTAGATATAAGTTTTTCATTTCGATTTTATATCCACAATGAAGGTAAAGGACAAATTACCTAATGTATAACTAGTATTATACCCCCTTCGTTTTATATGACAGCATACCAGCATAACAATATGAAATATTTTTCAGCACTTAATATTACTTTCTTTGGATCCATTTCCTAAGCGAGTAAAAGCATTTATAGACGTCATTTCTCAATTTTCCAATAAATATCAAATCCAATGCTTATTATTAAATTTATTAAGTTTTTCATTTCGATTTTATATCCACAATGAAGGTAAAGGACAAATTACCTAATGTATAACTAGTATTATACCCCCTTCGTTTTATATGACAGCATACCAGCATAACAATATGAAATATTTTTTCAGCACTTAATATTACTTACTTTGGATCCATTTCCTAAGCGAGTAAAAGCATTTATAGACGTCATTTCCCAATTTTCCAATAAATATCAAATCCAATGCTTATTATTAAATTTATGGTGTAAAATGAAACATTTATATAATTCTGAAATCTAAGATCCTTATTTTCCTGATATCCGAAATTAATATCTCCTACATTGCTTTAATTGCTACATTTTTATTCTAATTTCATCTGCTATTGTTGGTATTTCTACCTGGTACAATAAAAATAACTGAACAAGGTACCTCAAGTTTCCTACTGTTCTTGATATCATATTATTCATTTAGATTTCATATCCGTGATGAAGGTAAAGATCTAAGTACCTGATGTATAAATACTATAACGTTCCTTCGTTTTGTATGACAGCATACCAGTATAGCCAAATGAAATATATTTCAGTATCGAATCGTACTTCAATTGATGCAATTATTGCGAACATTAGCAAGTTTAAGCGTTCATAAAGTTTGTTTGAATTAAATTTTTGGTGTAAAATAAAATTTTTTGTAACAATTTTTAGATCTAAAATCATTATTTTCTTGATTTCCGAAATTAATATTTCCTACAATCGTTTTTATTTGTTACTTTTTGTTTCTAATTTCATCTGCTATTGTCGGTATTTTACCTGGTATAATAAAAATGCAATAGAATCTCAAGTTACTGTTCTTGATATTATTATTTTTTCATTTAGATTTTATATCCGCAATGAAGGTAAGGGACAGGGCACCTAATGTATAAATAATATTATCTTTCTTCGTTTTATATGACATCATACCAGCATAACAAAATTAAATATGTTTCAGCACTGAATCTTACTTCCATTGGTCCCTTTAACGCGTGTTACAGCGTTCATATAGGTTATTTCTCAGTTCAAGAAGCTTAAGGAAAATCAAATTCAATGCTTATAATTAAATTCATAGTGTTTAATAAAACATTTTATATTATTTTTATCTAAAATCATTATTTCCTAGATTCTCGAAATTATTAAAACCTTTATTGCATCATGTGCCATTTTAAACGTCAGTATTGTCTTTGATAACATTATACATGTACAATTTATGGGTATTTTATGAACGAACAAATCAGGTATCAGGGATGACCTGTAGAACAGAGACCCTAAAACCAAGGAATAGTTTATTTTAAAGTTTTAAAAGCACCCATAAATTAACTGTTTTATATCTAATCAAATCATATTTTTCAGCAAAACATTTTATTCCGCATTCACATGTATTCCCATCAAAACATTATTATACCCCCGCTTAAAAAGTGGGGGGTATATAGTGATAAGGGTGTCCGTCCGTGTGTCCGTCCGTCCTTCCGTTACTTTTTGATATAATGTAGATGTTCACATCCTATTTAAAAATTTGATCCCATGGATTTTTTATGTGGAGGAGCGGGTGGGTTTGTTTGTGAGCTTGTGGCTCACAGTTTTTCTAGTTTATACTGTTTTCTAGTATGATCGGGTAAATATATTTACATTTCAAAAATTAAAACGTTAAATGTGATTATTTGTATTTGTATTGCGTTAATATTGGATATAATATATCAACAATTAAGATTTTAATTCATCCACCTTCTTTCTGTATCATATGTTTCTTTTTCTTTTCAGTGTTACAAATAGTATTAAATTACGCAGAGAAGTACACTTACCCAATGTTTATTGGCCTCGGATTTGCCCTTGGCATACCGCTCTGTGCAGGTAAGTAAACAACATGATAAAATTAAGGTCGTTTTAGTTTATTGTATTTATTGTATTTCTAACAACAAACAGAATATTTTGAATCATTTTCTTGCTCTGTACAAAAGCAGAGGATTAAGATTAGTAACGGTGTTAATCGCATTAGTAAAGATTCTTTTCATTTCTTTTACTTGGACATGGATCGAAATTTGTTTGGTTTGATTTGATTATATCTAAAATCTAGATCGGAAAGAAAAATAGAAAAACCTTAATAAGAATACCGATCTTTGCTGAGAAAATTTCCACGCTAAGATTTACACAAAAATGATTCGATCATAGGCGGTAACAGTGTGACCCGTATAAGGGCGCTTAAGCCAACGCGGTAACTAAAGACTTTCTCAATAGAAATCTATTAATTTGAAGTTAAAACACGTATTTGGGTATATCCAATACAACCAAGCTTACAAAAGCACGTATAAATAAACAGTGAGTTAAAGTTATGGAGTTTAACACCTCAGTCAAGATTCTTTTACTTATATCGAGGCGGCCATCTCATGGATGTTAAAGGAACCTGGAGTGCCCGGAGACAATTTATTAATTTGTATTGAAAGACGTATTTAGATATGTCCAATGCAACCAAACATACAAATGCACGTATAAAGAAACAGTGAGTAAATATAATGAAATTTTATCTCTCAGTCAAGATTCTTTTACTTATATCGAGGCGGGCATCATATGGATGTTTAAGGAATTTGGAGTGTTCGGAGAAAGTCGTCGACCTTCTGTAATAGAATTGATAATTTTTTTTTGCACTAGCATCTGATTGAATTAAATTCGAATATAGACTGTGATAGTCGCAGATCCGTAAGAGCGCGCTTTAGACATCTCGGTCACTAAGGCTTTCACAAAAGATAGGATTAATACACAAGTCAAGATAAACATAAATACAACATGTACATTGTAGTATTGGTGCAACTGATCATTAAACTTCCTACTTTGTGAGAGAACTTGATTCAATGATAAAATTATGCCCAATACTTTTTAGAATATAATCCCAAAAGACCAATTATTTTATTTTTCTTACATTAGTGTTCTTTAAAAGATCTTATGCATCAGTGTTCTTAAACACTAACACCATACAAAAGTTGAATACGTGTCTCAATTAAATCTAGTTAAATTCGAGTGAGAGATGTGATATCAACAACCCATGATTATTTTGCTCATATCGAGATTTTTAATTCGGAGATAATGGAGAGGACAATTATCAAAACTTTCTTCTAAAAAAACAGTAACATCAATATTTTGCATTTACATAATGTGAATTATGGCCCTCTCGCGGAATCATTTTACAAAATAAGGGCTCAATGATCCCATGACCCCTTCTAGAATGACCTCTGAAGTTAACTTTTCTCTTTTTTCCTAGATTGGGGATACATGTGAAATAATCATGAATTCCACGGAATGGAACTAGCAGCACTTGTCCTCATTTTAACCAAGTTAACATTTTATTTATTTCCTTAGTTACAAGTGGAATAGTCGTCAACTCCGTTATAGGAAGCTAGCAGCAGTTGTCCTAGTATCACCAAGTTAACTTCCCATTATTTTTTAGTTTCAGACTACATGTGGAAGAATCGTCAATTCCATGGTATGAAGCTAGCCGCCGTTGTTTTAACTTTCTGTGGCCTTATAATGGTTTTATTGCCTGATAAGTGCCCGGATGGAGTATGTATTTCCTGTCATTGTAGGAAACCTTACGTGGAATCGCCAACGAATAGAACAAGACATAGGCTAAGAAAAATAAGCAGAATGTGATATTTGTGTAGTTCATGGTTGAATTTGGTGTATATAGCATGAGGACATGACAAATGAGACTATGAGACTATGAGACTATGGAACTTCTTAATTAGAGAAGAAATAGAGCTATATTTTGATATAATGTTGGGAGGTTTTTTTTTCTTTATGTTTCAAAATGTTTTTGTTTTACGTGTAAGACGTGAATGAAAAAATGTTGAAAGTTCAAAGATGTTGATGTTTTTTAATATTTTCCAACTTTTTGTGGAAGAAATATATGTCATTATATTCAGGAGACTTATTTGCCAATAAGCATTGAATATTATTTTGTAATCATAGCTATATGATTTTATGTATTGTTGGGCTAGTATTTTGGTGTCTAAAATTTAGAAAATAAAGAAGAGATAGTCTTTTAGCATCAATTGTAAAGCTCTGTTATTTGTCTAGAGAGTGATAGAATTCGCCTTACATGATAAAATACATAAACATAGCCTGACAAATTTATTACTGTGAATGTTTCTTCAACGGAACGTGTCCACTTATGTAACGGGTCTGGTAGAATCGTTGCATATGGAATAAGCATTGGATTTAGTCTGTTATAGACAAATAAAATTGACCTGTAAGCGTGACCTTTGATTTAAAAATGTATAATGGGTCAGAACACGTATGTTTAGGGATTTCATCTACATCACAGGGAACGTACATGTACATTGCTTACTGTAAATCTTAACAACGTCCGTGTATTGGGCGTATATGAATATTCATACTGTAAGGTCCAGCGGACAGGTCAATATTGTTTGCCATTACAATTTTGGTTTATTATCACTTTTGGACTTCCATACGGTCTGTTGAAACCTACAGAAAATGACGTAAGGGTTTCCACTTTTGTCTTGATTTTTGGCAGGTTTAAGAGTCCAATATCATCGTTGGAAGATCTTAGTGCAGTTTTGTTAACTCACGTATTCGAACGTTTATCCACGTCTTTTAAACTATGTTATTAAGATATGCTAATAAACATTTTAAACATTTTCGTTTGTGGCCTTGATAAACAAGTTTGATTGTGAAAAGTTACATTTGTGAATTGTATAAATGTTATATGATTAAAGACAGATTGTTTATTGTTTAACTTTATTGTTATCATTATTGTAAGTTTCCACTTGTTTATGAATAAAGTTTTGCAACAAAAATGATTTCGCCATTGGTTGAACTGTATGGAGTTAAGGATCTTCAACTACATTTAGTTTGCCAAAAAGTGACCAAAAGCCATGACTACTACTACTGCGGTAGCTCAGTCGGTAGAATGTTCGCTCCCTAAGTGGGAGATTGTGGGTTTGACTCCATCCGGATCTGACCCAAGACTTATAAGTGGGTCTTAACTGCTCTTTGGCTAAGCACTTGGCATTACGGAATGAAAGTCACGGTTTTTCGGATAGGATTTTAAAATAAACAAGGTCCTGTATCACGGTAGGCGTGATACGATAAAAATCACTGCTGCATGATGACATCAGCGCAACTCACAGGCAAAATGTCTGCACCTTGGCATATAGCAGGCGACGTCTCCATATAAGTGAAATATTCTTGACTGGGGCGTGTAACACTATTACTGTAGATCACTTTTATTTCGCGAGATTTCCAACACACAGATATTTCTATGTTGACATACATATGTTGTATTCAATAAGATTCGAAACGCGAATTCCAATATTCGCGAATAAGGCGAAGATGGTCTTGACGCAAAATGTTCTACTCGCGAAAAATAAGTGATCTACAGTACTCATTTCAACTCAACCCTTAACATTGATGAGGCATACAAATTTACATGCTAATCTCTCCCTCTTTGGTCCTTTCTACTTAAAATAGGAGAGAGAAATTTAAAACTTGACACATATGTACTTAGAAACAACCAACGCAAACAATAACCACGCACAATACATGTAAAGTATGGAAACAGGTTATACAAGACATGTAAAACAAACGTTGAACCAACTGCTTATTACACTCTCACATTTAAATATGCATTACAATAAATAAAACATACCAATCCATGTCCGAATCACAATCCAGAGGCAAAGAATAAATTCTGAAACTGATACATTAGGTTTAATACCTGAACTTCCACTAGGGATTTGAGGCCGGGTGCTCCGGAAGGTTAGCACCTCCTATTTGTCTAGCTACACCAACCACACGTGCAATCAAAATTGAGTGAAAGGAACATGGAAAAATGGGACGTCAAATATATTCAGGGCAATCATAGACACAGAGACATCAAACTTATGAACAATACTATGATGACGGATATATTTTTGCAATATCCTTTGGTCAACAATTTACTTGTAAGCAGCTTGCTTCGTTGTGTAAAGTCCCCGTAGTAGGAACAAGCTTTATCATAGTCTATTAATTGGGAAACAAATACACTATAAGCAGGAAAAAGCAGGTATATTGCTGCATAGAAAAAGAAAGTTGACAATAAAACAATTGAAGTCATCACGTTTATCATAGAGTTTCAAATGCAAAATTAACACTGGTTGTAACTATTGTATGTGCAGACAATTGTTTGATAATTTGATGATAATCATGAATCGCCTAAAAACTTGTAATCGCCCATTTTACGTATAGGCAATGACGATGTTTAATGTTACAGGGCACGCCAGTGTTTAATGTGCAACCAGATGCAGATAGCTAAAAGAAAAAAGTTCTTATAATAAACTGACAACAAGACAGGACTATTGGTCTGCATTGGTACTTTATATTCCAGGTTATCAATCATGTGGCAATTAAATTCTCATTTAGTTTGCTTAGCTTTGGCATTTATTCCAATTTGAATATTTTTACAATGATGTCTCTATAATAAAAATGTTATTGCTTTAGACACGTTAAAATTAAATTCACTTTTTGTAGCATTAAAGCGCCTAATCAACATACATATGTCTAAGTCCGTAATATAGACATGCATAACCACTTTACACGCGTCAGACCAATAATTACATTATATTACCAGGTTTTGCAATGATTGTTTACTTTACACTTGGCTTGTGTAGTTAGCCAGACAGGAGGTGAATACCTTCCCGGGGCATCCATCTTCTCTGCCTTTCAGGTGTTTGTATGTTTAACTTTATTTGTCAGTTTTTAAAACATCATACCTTGGTTTTGATTTTGATTTGAACAAGGACTGATATGCTTGTTCAAGACATTTGTTTCAATTTGAACATTGCATAACGGAGTCACTATGAAAAAGAATGATATTGATTCAGACATTTTGAATTGGCTATATAGTTTTACGTTTTGCAACATTCAGATGTCTAATCAGCATAAATATATTCTAAATGTCTTAGTTTGTAATAAAGGCATGTATATACATGTGTCATGATTTCTTTTATAACGTACGCCATAGAACCTGAGTTTTATAATAAACTATGAAAAAATTATCATGCAAAAACAAACGCGTAAAAACTACGGTTTCAAAAGCATTAATAACCCCTTTATGTATAAGTAGAGCTGATTAGAGAAGTCAATTGTGTAACCAATATGGTCTACAGTAGCCTACATACAAACTGAAAAATAAACTGACACGCATGTTACAACATTTTATATCCCAGGTCATATATCGTGTAGCAATTATCTGAATTACATTGCAAGATGCAACAGTTATTTCAAAATCAATAGATATTTTTGCTATTGATTTAACGCTTCCAAAATAAAAGTCAGGATTCATTATACGCTCGAAATCACGTTTTGCATCATTTTGTCAAATCAGCATAAATATGTATTTATTTGTCTAAGTCTCTACAATGAATCGTGTAACTGATTTGACTCCTTGAAATTAAATCTTGATTGAGTATGTACCTGGAATTACGTTCCGCTGCACTAAATTGTCAAATCGGCATAAATATGCGCTTAAATGTCTTAGCATGCAATAACGAAATTGTTACAATAAAACATATAACTGATTTTACACCTTGAAATAGTACATGTTAAAAATAACTTTTTGGAGCATTAAGATGTCAAATCAGCATAAATATATATTTTAATGTTTTAGTCTCATGTAACGAAAAAACGCGTAACTGATTTGACTGCTTGAAATAACATCTTGATTGAATATGTACCAGGAATCACGTTCTGCAGCATTGAATTGTCAAATCAGCATAAACATACACCTAAATGTCTTAGCATGTAATAACGAAGTCGTTTTAATAAAACATATAATTGTTTTTACTCCTTGAAATAGTTCATGTTAAATATGACGTTTTTGGGGTATAAAAATGTCAAATCAGCATAAATATGTAATTTAATGTTTTAGTCGCATATAACGAAATCTTTACAATAAAAAATGCTACTGATTTAACTTCTTGAAATTAAATCTTGAATGAGTATGTACCTGGAATCACGTTCTGAAACATTAAATTGTCAAATCAGCATAAATGTATAATAATGCCTTAGCATGCAAATACCAAATTCGTTTTAATGAAACATATAACTGATTTTACTCCTTGAAATAGTACATGTTAGAAATGAATATGTATTTTAATGTTTTAGTCTCATATAACGAAATCTTTACAATATATATGTAACCGATTTAACTACTTAAAAATTAAATCTTGATGTTCTTCAACATTAAATTGTCAAATCAGCATAAATATGCACTATATTTCTTAACAAGTAATATAGACAGGTATAATCATTTTACACGTGTCAGCCCTTTCATTGCATCATATAGCCAGGTTTTTGGAATAAGATATGAAAAACACATAATGATTACTAGTACATGAATTATGATTGCATGGATATTAAACATCTGTGCCTATGAAGACACATAAAAAATATATGGCCGTCATCACAATATTGTTGATAAGTTTGATGTATTTTCGATAACTAGTATTCTGGATATATCGTTCCGTGTTCAGTTCATTCTCAATTTTTTTTTACAGTTGGGAAGTGCAACTCGCTAGACGTGAGTTTTTTTAATCTTAAGCAACCAGCCACATTTACCTTTCGTTTAGCTTCAATCTTCAATATTTTACTTTACTTTTGAGATTGCTATTTATACATAGACCAGTATGTTTGTGGTTAATTAATTTGTACACATTCTAGAATGATAGGTACCATTACCATTGTCCAGTCAACACCAATCTTCAAATCTCCACCTCACATTTTACTCTCGTGTAAAATGTTGATAATGACACATAATTATCAGCCGTCCGTTAGCGTAATGTAACCAACGTTTATTTTATGAAAAAAAATATAAAAATACATAATATCTATCATCATGTTATAATTCAGTTTTATTTTGTCGCAAGCAGTTTGATTGGTCAGCTTGTTGTATGAACGGATTTGCTGTCAGTGACGTAATAATATCATGGAAGACGAACGGTGGCATTTTAAATCACACACCATACCGATGCCATGATTTTACTTGCTAGGGCTGTTTTATTCTTAAAATTGTACCTTTGTTGTTCTATAAAATATTTAAATTAAATGCTCAGAAATGCAAAATTATTTTCTTTTTTGTATGAGTATGAAAATTTTGGACATTTTGCATTTGAAACTGTATGACATTCATTCATTCATTCATTCATTCATTCATACTTAATTTCCTCTTAAATAGAGATTTTTTTTACATATAGAATATCATGTGCTTAATTAAACAATAAACAGAACATGGTGCATAATTAAACATATTTACAACGATTATGGCCTGTTTAAGTACATGTACATGTTATATGGTTTGACAGAGCAAACTTACTCGACAACTTCAACAAGGTGTCTGTAGTATGTCGCAGAAGCGGCACGTAAATAATGAAAACAAAGTGTGGTAAATCCATGAATATCATCTGGTGGCACGTGAACAATTCGGCTAGACATTCCTAGTAAGATACAGTACAGCTGTTCATCTGATGCATTAGACAGTTCAACGTTTAGATGAACACCAAATCTATCCGTAAGTGACTCCCAAAATTGCTGTCGCAGGTCATCTGTACAGGGACAAGCACACGTTAAATGAACATACATATCCACGTATCTATTGTTACACACTGTACATGTCTGCACGACAGTTTCCTGTGGAGCTATCCATAATTTTGCAGTATGGTGTGCTAAGCGTAATTCGTAGTTATTTTGTGGAAACGTCCAAACTGAGGCAGGAGATAATTCTCTGTGAAGCTTTATAAATCGCCCAAAATCCCGATCATTACTAATTCTGGTCACGTGACAAACGTGATGACTTCCATTTTCTATTGTCAACTTTCCTTTTCTATAAAGCGATATACCTGCTTCTCCTGCTTATGGTGTATTTGTTTCCAAATTAATACGCTATGGTAGAGTTAACTGCCTACTGTGGGGACTTTGTTTAATGAAGCAGGCTGCTTGCAAATAAATTGTTGACTCAAGAATATTGCAAGCCTAGGCTTATCAAGGCCTTCAAAAAGTTTTATGGCCATCATCACAATATTGTTGATCAGTTTGATGTCTCGGTGTCCAGGATTGACATATTTGACGTCCTATAGTTCTATGTTCCTTTCACAAAATTTTGATTACACACGTGGTTGGTGTAGCTATCTAAACAGGAAGTGTTTGCCCTTTGGGCCTCACTTCCCTAATGGATTTCTAACTTAACTTGTCAGTTCCAAAGTTTTTACTTTACTTCTGAATTGTGATTCGGAAACAGATTAGTGTATTTGTTTTTCATTTTGATACTTACACATAAATCCCTGTGCGATTTATACCGTGAGCAAAATGTCAAATTCTTTATACCTCCGGAACAAAAAAATACATTAATTTTATTTCTATATCTAATATTTTCTCTGCAATAAGCAGCAATAGCATGACCAATCTTCATGATGAACAATCAACCATAATGATAATTCATCATGGCATCTAACATTAAGACAAATTGAAAACAACATTTTAAGTATAAAGAACTTATATTTTTATACAAATAATCAATATTAGTCTGTAAGAATGATCATAATTCTGTCTGTTACTGTTCATTCCGCAATCCCTTGTGAGTCTCGCATATCAGGTCTCAGTGTAAACAATATTATAGGCAAACAACATTGACTTGTCCAATTGACCTTTCATTAGAGATACTTATAAAGGATCGACCCAATACCTATCTAGTAGTGTTAAGATTCGCAGATCATACACTGGTCATAATTCTGTCTGGCTATCCTTAGTGAGTATCGTACACCACGTGTCAGTGTAAACAATATTATAGGCAAACAACATTGACCTGTCCAATTGATCTTTCATTAGTTATATTAAAATAGGAGGATCGACCCAATACTTACCTAGTAGTGTTAAGATTCGCAGATCATACACACTGGTCATAATTCTGTCTAGCTATCCCCAGTGAGTACCGTACACCATGTGTCAGTGTAAACAATATTATAGGCAAACAACACTGAACTGTCCAATTGACCTTTTACTAGTAATATTAAAATAGGAGGATCGATCCAATTCTTACCTAGTAGTGTTAAGGACTTAAGGTTCGCAGATCATTGATACTGGTCATAATTCTGTTATTTTTGATTTCGCTATCCCTAGTGACTATCGTACACCATGTGTCAGTGAAATAAAAAAAACAAACATACTAATCCATGTCTGAATCACAATCCAGTAGCAAAGTAAAAACTTTGGAACTGACAAGTTAGGTTAGACAAGTAAACTTCCACCAGGGAAGTGAGGCTGGGTTATCCGGAAGGGTAAGCACCTCCTGTTTAGCTAGCTATACCCGCCACGTGTGTAATCAAAATTGTGTAAAAGGAACATGGAACTATGAGACGTCAAATATATCCAGGGCAGTCCTGGATACAGAGATATCCAACTTATCAACAATAATGACGGCCATAAAACAACAATATTATAGACAAACAACATTGACCTGTCCGTTAAACCTTTGATTTAAATATTCATTATAGACAGATAAATTTCAGTGATAGGGATCACGCGTGTATATTTCTTCTATGACGCGTGTATATGTCTTCTATGATGTAAATACTAATCATGGACAATGTGTATATGTATATATAAATCACGAATACTTACGCTACCCATGTATTAAATGGACCCTCGTATATGAATATTTCCAACAAGCAATGCTTCGTAAGTGGAATGGTGTGGAGTTCGATCCCTGGCTGGGTCTAACTCAAGACTTGAAAGTGGGTAGTGATTGTTCTTTCGCCAACCACTCGGCATTACAAAATGAAAATCAAGTTTCTTTCGGGTGGGAACTTAAAATAAACGATGTTCCGTGTCACAGTTGGCTTAGTACGCTAAAGAACCCTGCTGTATACCATCAGCGTCACGCACAAGCAAAATTTCTGCACCTTCACCTATAGCTGGCGACGTCTCGATATAAGTGAAATATTCTTGACTGAGACGTTAAACGCCATTACTCACTCAACTAAAATTCAACGGCATGAAAAACAAATCACAATTGCTCTTTATATTGTACGTAAGTTGTTATGGCAACGGCAATAAATAAAAGTTGATTTCAAAATCTAATCATCTTTCATCTGCGGGAATTGTTCTTAAAGTCAATGAAAGAATTGTCATATTTTCCATTTAACGCCACAAGCCTACACTTCTCTCCTTTATCATTTATCAATTGATTGAATGTTATGTCCTACTCGTGAAATTGCGTGTTATTGTCAGTTATATATCACCCGTGAGAGCTTGATATTTATTCTTTCAATAATAATTAAACTTCTGTTTTAAAACCCTCATGTTCTGGATACAATAAAGAATGGTTAATCCCAAGGTTGATATAATATCTCCTTTATATATGTTTATAATGTATTTTCCCGATTGCTGTGATTGGGCTAGAAAGTAGGTCATAGACATAGAAAAATACAGGTTATATATCACCCGTGAGAGAGAGAGAGATAATTTCCTTTCAATAATAACTTCTGTTTTGAAATTATCATGTTATTGATGAATAAAGAATGGTTAATCCCAATGTTGACATAATATCACCTTTATGGGTTTTTTTTAATTTTGTGATGTTGACATTATCATGGTATTGATGAAGAAAGAATGGATAATCCCAAGGATGATATAATCTCTTCTTTATGTTGTTTTTTTTTTTTAATTTTGTGATTGGGCTCAACAGTAGGTCATAGACAAGAACAATAGTTGTTATATACAAGGTTTGAGACCGAGATTCGAGTTTTTCTTTCAATAAAAATCACACTTCTGTTTAAAGACACCCATGTTATGAGGAATAACTAATCCAAAGATTGATATAATATATCCCTATGTACTTTACAGGCTGCTTACAAATAATTTGTTAACTCATGGATATTGCAAGTCAGTCTAGGCTTATCAAGGACCTCAAAAAGTTTTATGGCCGTCATCACAATATTGTTGATAAGTTTGATGTCTCTATGTCCAGGATTAACCTGGATATATTTGACGCCTTAGTTGCATTTCCTTTCACACAATTTTGATTACACACATGACGGGTGTAGCTACCTAAACAGGAGGTGCTTATCCTTCCGGAGCACCCGGCCTCACTTCTCTGGTGGATGTTCGCGTGTCTCACCTAACTTGTCAGTTTCAAAGTTGTTACTTCGCTTCTGGATTGTGATTCGGGCATGGATTAGTATGTTTGTTTTTACATATCATACCAGTCTTAATTTTACAACAACAGACTGTCGTTTCGGAATACAATTAATCACTAGTGCGTTGACCTAAATTGTGAAACCAAATTTGTTTGGAAAAGGACCTTAATATAGTTTACCAAATTAAGCTAAGGAAATACTTTGCATGAGGGGAGTATACCTTAGTTTTTGAGGAATCTCAAATTTTAACTAGTAGCAAATTTAGACATTAGACATTTTTGACAATAATACACAATTATTGCCTACCGAGTTTGTGATATCCTCGGGGAAACATCTACCAGCAGAGATACCGTGTACGTTAGTTTTTTGGTTTTTTTTTTTAATTTTAATGGCGAAATTCAAAAGTAGGTCATAGCATAGAAAAATGCCAGTTATATATTACCCGGGGTTAGCAATATATTATTATTTTTCTTTCAAAAATAATCAAACATCTGTTTCACAACTCTCATGTTAATGATACAATAAAGAATGGTTAATCCCAAGGTTGAAGTAATACTTCTTTATGTGTTATTTTTCTATTTTGGGTAAGTAGGTCATACCATAGAAAAACACATGTTATATATCAACCCTTGAGAGCAAAATGATTTTTCTACAATAATAATTAAATTCTATTCTCATGCTATGGATACAATAAAGAACAGTTCATCCCAAGGTTGGTATAACATCTTCTATATATATTGTGATTCGGAAATGGATAAGTATGTTTGTTTTTGATATATATGTTAAGATTTTTTTAATTTCGATGATGGGGGCTTAAAAGTAGGTCAAACCATAGATAAATGCATGTTATATATCACCCGTGAGAGATGAATGTTGTTTGCTCTTTCAATAATGACTTGTAAGTTTCTCCCCAGATCTCTTCTCAATCCTGATATTGAGATGATTGAATAATTGTAATTTTTGCAGATGTTGGGATGAAGGTCTTATGAGCCAATAAACCCCATGCCTGGTGTAGTAGCTAAGAAACACTGTCTTGTCTGTTTGACCAGTACATCTATGTATAGGCATGCAACAGTGACATGTCCGCTTGACCTTTTATTAGGAATATTCATATAGGAGGGTCCATTCAATACATAGGTAGTGTTGAGAGCAAAGTTAATACATGGTTTACTCTATGGTGTTTACAGAATTAACACCTGTGCTCCCTATACATAGATGTACTTGGTCCGTGATAAATATCTAAGTGAAAGGTCAAGCGGACAGGTCAATGTTGTTTTGGCTATATAGGGGACAGAGGTGTTAATTTCGTCAACATTCAAATCAGTATGCTTTATTTGAGTATTAACATGTGGACAGGAATATGTTGTTTGTTTATACAACATTTATCATTGTGTTTTATAATTAAGAAACGTTAAAATTATGTTCCTTTCACAAAATTTTGAATACACACGTGGCGGGTGTAGCAAGCTAAATAGGAGGTGCTTACCCTTCCGTAACACCCGGTCTCACTTCCCTGTTGAAGTTCACATGTCTAACCTGTCAGTTTCTAAGTTTTTACCTTGCTTCTGGATTGTAATTAGGATATGGATAAGTATGTTTGTTTCTTGATTAATCATTGAACTGTCTAGAAATGGCGTTTATAGTGCTTTAATTTCCATTGCTGTGCAAAGTTTACTGAATTACACGTGCTGGCAGTTATTAGTTTGATTTGCACAATAATGGAAGTTATAGCACTATAAACACCACTTTTCTAGACAGTTCAATGGTTCAGTTAAATTTACATTTCTCATTTTTGGATACTCTTATTTTGGTTTTCAAATCCTGAAACAAATTTAAAACACTGTCATGTACGACATGTATTTTTAGTCGTTGGAACCCTTTCTATGATATCACGCATATAGGCACAAGCAAGTAAGAAATGACGTCATTTTAGCAAATGTAATTATAATATCCTACAATTGTATTTAGTCTCAAACAGAATTTCATGTTACAAAACATCAAAATGTAAATATTTTAAAATACATATGTATAAGTTTTGTTCTTAAGTCCTTGAAGAATGTGGGATGTTGTGGGCTGGAATCCCGGCCAGGTCCAACAAAGACTTATAAATAGGAATTGATTGATCTTTTATCAAGCACTCGGCATTTATAAATGAAAGTCACAGGGTTGTTCAAAAATACCTTAAAACTGATGTCCTGTGTCAAGTAAAAAACCCTCCCTGTACATTGTCCTGAGCACACTGCATAGGTCAAAATTTCTCCAACTTCACCTCAATCAAGTCTATGAAAAAATTCCAGTAATGGAACATATAATCATACATTCAACCATTTGTGTGTTTAAATTGGGTAAAATCATTTTCATTTTACAGTTGCACTGTATGTATTTGAACTTTTTATTCAAGTTAAAGATTAAAACATTATTAGTAAACAAAAACAGGATAAACATGAGGCCATCGGGCTCAGTCATAACTCAAAACAACCATACTAATTAATGCTCGAATCACAATCCAGAAGCAAGAAACTTTGAAACTGACAAATGAAGTTTCACATGTGAACTTCCACCAGGGAAGTGAGGTCAGGTGCTCCAGGATAAGCACCTCATGTTTAGTTAGCTACACTCACCACGTACATAATCAAAAGGAGCATGGAACTAAGGAAAGTCAAATATATCAAAGGCAATCCTGGACACAGAGACATCATACTTATCAATAATACTGTGATGACGGTAAAAAACTTTTTGAGGGCCTTGATAAGCCTAGGCTTGAACTTTCATTCAAGTCAAAGATTCATACAATACTAATAAAGAAATTTCTCTTGAAGACAAAAACAGGATGGACATGAGGCTATCCAAAACAGTCATCTTCAGGAAGTTGGTAATTAACTGGTACCATATCAAAAACCTGACACTACACACATCATAGAGTACATATCAAAACATCTCTTAAGAACTTAACAAGAGGCCCATGGGCCTTATACGCTCACCTGATAACTAATGGCTAGCTGATAGATTTAAAGTAAACGTAAATACTAAACCCCAATGACTTTTTTCTTTACATCAAAATGATCATTGTATCAATACCTACAACATTCTAAAATACATGCCTATGCAAAACGTTTATAGTTTTCAAGATAATTAACAATTTCAGTATTGTTTTACATATGTGACCTTGACCTTTAAACCCATGACCTTATTCTATACATCGAAATGATTGTTGTATCGATACCTACAACATTCTAATATACATGCTTATACAAAAAGTAGTTAATAGTTTTCCAGATAATTAACCATTTCGGTATTGTTTTAGCATCTGTGACCTTGACCTTTGAACCCATGACCTTTTTCTATACATCAAAATGATTGTTGTTTCAATACCTACAACATTCTAATATACATGCCTATACAAAAAGTTTATAGTTTTCAAGATAATTAACCATTTCGGTGTTGTTTCGCATCTCTGACCTTGACCTTTGAACCCATGACCTTTTTCTATACATCAAAATAATTCTTGTATCAATACCTACAACATTCTAATATAAATGCCTATACAAAAAGTTTATAGTTTTCGAGATAATTAACCATTTCGGTATTGTTTTGCATCTGTGACCTTGACCTTTGAACCCATGACCTTTTTCTATACATCAAAATGATCGTCGTATCAATACCTACAACATTCTAATATACATGCCTATACAAAAAGTTTATAGTTTTCGAGATAATTAACAATTTCAGTGTTGTTTCGCATCTGTGACCTTGACCTTTGAACCCATGACCTTTTTCTATACATCAAAATGATTGTTGTATCAATACCTACAACATTCTAATATACATGCCTATACGAAAAGTTTATAGTTTTCGAGATAATTAACCATTTCGGTATTGTTTCGCATCTGTGACCTTGACCTTTGAATCCATTACCTTTTTCTATACATCAAAATGATTGTTGTATCAATACCTACAACATTCTAATATACATGACTATACAAAAAGTTTATAGTTTTCGAGATAATAATTATAATCAGAGGTAAAAAAAATTAGGTCACGACCTTCACAATTGACCTTGACCTTATTTTGAAGATACTAACAAGAAGATGTCAAAACTGAAAACCCCATGTCATTATCTGGTCAAGTAGTCAAGTTATAACAATTTGAAGCTTTTTTACGATTTTTTCAAAATTAAACACAACAACGCGTAACCCATTTTTCGACCGAATTTCACAAAATGAACAAACTATAGGCTTAAGACCATAGAGAAGCCAAATATCACATCAGATTTTTTCTCCAAACAATACTTTCGGAGAAGAAGATTTTTTAAGATTTTTGCACCCCTAGGTCACCTTGACCTAGTTATGGTAGCCATGGCAACGCCACGAACAAATCTGAATTGCACCGACCCAGACATGCTTCTGACCAAGTCTCGTTGAAATCTACCAAGTACTTTCAGAGGAGAAGTCGAAAATGTGTGTTAACGACGCACGCACACACGCACGCACGCACGCACACACGCTGCACCATACCATAAGCTCACATGATCTTTGGTCAGGTGAGCTAATAAAACTGATGATACCATATACAGCCAGTCATATATTTTTACTAAATTGGATATATATCACATCCCATTCTTCTATCTTTCAATTTTGATTACACACATGGAAGGTGAAGCTAGCTAAAGGTACTTACTCTTCCAGAGCACCTGGCCTCATTTCCCTGGTGAAAGTTCATGTGTTTAACCTACCTTGCCAGCCTCAAAGTTTTTACTTTGATTTTGGGATTTTGGTTTGGACATGAAAGTGTGGACTATGTCTGTTTTTTATTATTATATGAAATACTCTTTTTGTCTCTGGATTGTATAAAGGGAGATAATTGAGTCTTTTGCTCTTTGTTTGATCTATCTATTTGTCAACAATAAGTAATTATGAAAATATCATTAACAAACCATGCATAAAACATTTTAAGTTTGAGATTGAAACTGTTTATGAAACATGGCCTAAAAATCTTGACTGGGGCTTAAAACATCCAAATAATTCCAACAGTTTGGTCCAAGTATGGAACCTGGTGGATTTACTGGCCAGCTAACATCACTAATGTAGAGCTCTATATAAAAAGCAAGTACAGGTGATATGTGAACGATTCTGATGGCGATGGACAGGCTATGTGCTAAGAAAACCAATTAGTTACATCAGAGTTGCTCTCAGATGGATTGCCTGAAGGAAACACGGCAGACCCAAAAACACCTGGAGAACTGTTGAGAAAGAAATGAAAGAACATCAACTAACTTGGAGAGAACTGGAGAAGATGGCACAAGACAGAGACAGGTGGAAAACTCTAGTCCTTTCCCTATGTGCCCCTGGGCGTAAAGAGGTAGGTAGTTTCTATTCAGGGAAAAAACTTGGAAAAAGGAAGGGAGTAATGTGACAGGCCGGGCTCCATAGAAGGCTTTGAAGTTCAGTCTGTAAAGAGTGTTCCGATAGTATGGAAGGTCCTGGTTTGAGTCCCCCCTCCTCCCCCTTTCGTCGCATGTTCCACAATAAACAATTGGTTGGTTGGTTGAATGTTGTTTAACGTCGCATCAGCAATTTTTAGGCTATTCACGAGGAGAACTAATTTATCAATACCTATGAATTAATCTATCAACAAGTTTGTGTATGCATGTGAAGTGTGAGTGTGTTTTATGGTCTGCCTTGTATTAGCGCGCACTCGGGGCGACTTTAACGCGCTAACTCACTGAGTCGGCATGCCGCAGACAAGTGTACCACTCCCCCAGTCACATTATAATGATACCAGGTGAAGCAGTAAAGGCCAACAGCAAGGAAAATTTATTTTCCCACATGTAGTCTGAGCGGGGCTTGAACTCACAGCGATAAGAGACCCTGGATTTGTAGACTAACGTCTTATCCATTAGGCCACCATGGCCTTGTACAATAAACAATGTGTCAAATACTAATATTTCATTTTAATCTGAAATACAGTAAACTGATATTGTATTTTCAACAAAAACAATCTCCACTTTTCAAAATCGTTTTAAAATATTTAAATCTACAAAGAAACATCAAAATCTTTTTTTACTTAGGTTTACACTTAAAATGCTTCCATAACTTCACCATTTATTCCTATAAATGAAGAAAACCTTTGGCCAGTTTTGTTTATTTCAAACTTTACAACTTCTTCAAGAATATCCATAAATAACAGGTCAAACCACCAAAGTCCTGAAAATTTATTTACTGAAGTAAACATTCGATATAATAACTTTTCACATATCCCTCTATACTTGAAGAAAGCCTTTGAGAATTTTTTTACTTCAAATTAATTTCATCTTCTTCCAGAATATAAAAAAAAGGTGCCCTCGCCAAAGTCCTAAGAATTAATTTATTTTAACGCTTGCTTTTGATCAAGTTCTATTTCACTTTAAATTTGCAAAATCTCCATCCTTCTTCATGAAAATCCAGGAAATGAAAAAAAAAACAAAGAAATATTGTCTTACTTTCCAAAAAATTTTAAAATCCATTTCTGCAAAACACTTAAGACACAAAAATAGAAGGTTTTGCGAGACTTAAATAGCTGCTATTTTCCTCCTTTTTTGACATCACTTAAATAATCGCAATATTTTCATCCCTTTTAGACATCACTAAAATAACGGCATTACTTTAAGTATTATATTTACAATTATATACAAGTAATTATCTATAGGTCTTTGTCATGCCGACTAAGCAGCGATACGACTGCTTCCTGCTTTCTTTTCATGTTCCATCATTCTTCTTTCAAGTTCTGGTCTAAAATGTCGAATTAATCCCTGAAAAAACATGCAACAAATACTTTAATCAAAAACAAACATATTATTCAATCCTGGACACAGAGACATCATTATGTTAGAATTTAACAAAGAAATGTTGGCAAATCTCAATGATAAAAACCATGATGTAAAATGTTATTATTATAGTAAATGAAATCTGCCAAACTGCAAGGAGTTGAATTGAGTAATGGTGTTTACTTTCCAGTCAAGAATATTTCACTTATATCGAGATGTCGCCAGCTATAGGCGAAAGTGCAGAAATTTTGCCATTGTGTTAAGCTGATGGCATTATACAGCAGGGTTTTTTGGTGTGCCAAGCACACTGTGACACGGGATCTCATTAGTTTTTAAGTTCCCATCTGAAAAAACTGTGACTTTAGTAATGTCGAGTGCTTGGTCACTACACATTTTTATGTCTTGGGTCAGACCCCGCCCTGGTTTGAACCCACAACTGCCCACTTACAGGGCGAGCACTCTACCAACTAAGCTACCACATATATTTAACATTTACTGAATAAACAACCACACTAAGAGAGAGAGAGAGGGGGAGAAACAGAAAGAAACAGAAAGAGAGAAAGAGAAAGCAAGAGAGCGAGAGAACAAGAGTGAGAGAAAGATAAAGTTAGAGAGAGAGAAAGCACAATAGAGCAAGAAAAAGAAAGAGAGAGAGCAAGAAAGCAATAGAGAGCAAGAGAGAGAGAAAGCAGGAGAGAGAGCAAGAAAGTAATAAAGAGCAAACAAGAGAGAGAAAGCAGGAGAGAGCAAAAGAGAGCGAAAGAACAAGAGAGGGTGAGAGAGAAAGCAAGAGCAAGAGAGAGAGAGAGAAAGAGAGAGAGAGAGAAAAAAAGACAGAGATTTATTTTACCTGTACTGGCCAAGCGGCTCCATCTCCTAAGGCACATATAGTGTGACCTTCAATTTGTTTACTTAATTCATACAACATGTCAATTTCAGATGGACGAGCATTTCCTGTTACTGTAAAAAAAAACAAAGATACACAATTAGAAACTGACTGATTAATGGAGAGAGAGAAAGAGAGAGGAGCATTTCCTGTTACTGTAAATAAATACAAAAATACAATTAGAAACTGACTGATTAATGGAGAGAGAGAGAGAGAGAGGAGCAAAACAAAACAAAAATACAATCAGAGATTGACTGAATAATGGAGAGAGAGAGAGAGGAGCAAAACAAAAATACAATCAGAAATTGACTGAATAATGGAGAGAGAGAGAGAGGAGGAGGATTTCCTGTTACTGTAAAACAAAACAAAAATACAATTAGAAACTGACTGATTAATGGTGAGAGAGAGAGAGAGAGAGAGAGAGAGAGAGAGAGAGCATTTCCTGTTACTGTAAATCATAACAATAATACAATTAGAAACTGACTGACTAATGGTGAGAGAGAGATTGGTAAAACCAGCAATGTAAAATAGGGGGGTCTGTTTGTGTGTGTGGTAATAATGGTTATTCATGCCACTGTCTAGATTCTTTCACTTCTATCAAAGATGTCAGTTCTGGGATATTGGAGGAAACAAGAGGACCCAGAGAAAAGAGAAAATCACAGACCTATAGCAATCAAACTAAAAAATTTCTTACACTAAGATTTGTCATGAATGACATTCAAACCTAATGTATATCCATAAAATTCATGGAGTGCACATACTTTTTTATTATTTATTTCTTTCAATTGAAAATTTTTCCATTAAACTTCCATTAAAAATGAATTTAAAACACACTGATCTAACGAAATTAAATTTTTAAATAAAATGTTGTTATTCAGTTCTCCTGTACATAAAGAAAATTAATATTTTTTTTTAAATTCATGGCCCAAGCTAATTCAAGTCTACCTGATTATACCCAAGTTATAAATGGTGCTAATATCAGTACATTGTACACATGAAAAATAGTACATTTCGAGTATCAGCGGAGAAAATTAAAAAAACATACTAAATCTGTTCATAATCTTCAACATCCATCCTGTTCCCTCCCTGCATGGTGTACACTAAAACAGAAAATAAAATTCATACAGTAAAACATGAATATAATGAACACACTTAAACCGAATACATGGATAGTACAAAATCAAACATTGGGCTGGACTGCTTCTCTATATAAATCTATAAAAAAAATTCTATAGAATACTACACTCATATAGAGACATCACCAAAGAAAAAATTCTCAACCACATCTGGGATGGGATTAAATTTTATGAATATGAGAGTGTGTAATTTATATCCTAAGCGAGACTGCCAGTAATGGTATCTACATACCCAGTACCTGCCCAGCATCAAAAGTGTGAGAACCCAAACCTTCCACATGTTGATCATGTTGATAGAGCACTCTACCAACTCAGCTACCTTCGTGGTAGGTGTGAAGAGCGAACATAACATGGCAAGATGGCAAGAAAAGATACAAGAGGAGAACATGAATAACAAGCCAAAGTCAGTGAATTAGGATCTCCCGCCAGCAGGTTTTTTTGTGATTTGCACTTATGTTCAAAGGGACATGACTCCAAGGAAAATGAGCAAATCAACTCAGGTCATCAATATGCCCATCTCCTATCTATGTTTATACTTTGCATAAAGTTTCATGAAATAGTGCTTCATAGTTTTGAAGAATTAGCTCAGACAAAAATTGTGGACAGATGGAAAGAAACTCAAATACAATATCCCCCTCTTTCTCTGAAAGGCTGGTGATAAAAAGCGGAATAGGTAGACTACCGGTCATAATATCAACATACCTGTCCACAGCTTTCGTGTTTATAAAACTCTATAAGTCTGGCAATACATCTGACAACGTCAGCGGACTTGTTCATGACTATAATGGCTGCCGTTCCCAATCCTGACTGTACTTGTATAAGAGCATCAAAATCCATCATGACGTCGTCACATATACTAAAAAAAATATATTTTATTTTGTGAATTACATATAATAGCAGTTTTAATTTTAAAGCACTAGACAACCATTTTGGAATACAATTCCTCATCAGTAGTGCTTGGACCAAAAATGTTAAACAAAACTTTTTTCAAGGCATTGAAAAAACAGAGAACCAAATTAAGCTAAGGAAATACTTTGCATGAGGGGAGTATACCTTATTGAGTTATCACAAATACTACAAACAACAAACATATTCAGTGAAATAGGATCCCGACAAGCAATAGGTATTTTTTGTGCGATTTGCACTGATGTTCAAAGGGCCATAACTCCTAGGAAAATTAGCAAACCAACTCGAGTTACTGATATGGGTATTTATCATCACACATACTACAAAACAACAAGCAATTCATTGAATTAGAATCATCAGCAAGTAGGTATTTTTGTGATTTGCTCAGTAAAATCTAAATTGCCATCATTTGTTCAGTCAAAATTTGGCGTTTAAAGTGGTTTGGCAATTAAGTGACCAGGTGACCTTTATAAATAATGTTATTTTAACCTCATCACTCCTTTTTACATTTTACCTACATGTATTTTGAATAAGGGGAACTGAAACACCACAAGTGTGTCACTATTAAGTGACAGATTGCTAGTCACGTTCACAATGTTCCGAATTAAAACTCTGCCTGAATTGTGTCATTTATTGACTTCACTGACACTAGTATGTCATTAGTTGCCATGACGCTGATTTGGAACATAAAAAGGCATGGCTGGCGATACAGTTATTCATGTAGCAATATAGACAATAGTTCTCTTTATTTAACTGACCTTTTTGGTATAAGTGGTACAGAGGAACCGCCTGGAATAACTGCTAATAAATTGTCCCATCCACCGATGACGCCTCCAGCATGTCGCTCAATTAATTCACGTAGAGGTATAGACATTTCTTCTTCAACAGTTGTGGGGTTATTAACATGTCCAGAGATGTTAAATAGCTGAAATTATCAACGATTTTGTTAATTTTTTTAAGAATCCTTCTTCCAAAAAATATATAGCAAACTGCATTATAACACGCTTACAACAAATGGAAGCCTCATTGCAACAATGTATGGAATTTTAGGGCTATAAATAACAAGATTCCATTTGCTAGTTATCAGTTATTTTTCTTGGGGGGATTACCTGTACAAGTTGGTAGCAATTTTTGCAAACAAAATCACTGATTATACTCTACACTGTTTTCCATTTTGTCTTTAAAAATGTTTCCATGGAAGAGTGGTTGAAAATGTGTGCTTATGGATCAGAGCCCCTCTCATCACCTAATTTTGAATCTCAATTGGACAGTGTGAAAAAGTTTACCAATGCCCTTGCTGAAGGTAAATTGCTTTCCCATTTGATCATTTGTTATAACTGACAGAAATATTTGTCTTCTGGTGTCTAATCAACAGATATTCCTTCATATTTATGTACAAAATCAAACATTTCGAATGAGTCACTCATCCTAGAGAATCATGCTACATCACTCCGTTATCTGAAGTTAATTTCTTGTCTTACCTTATTTCCCCTGTTTCTTTCTCTGCCAAAAGTAGCAAACCAATCTCCTCCTCTCCGACAAATTGTCTGGAAAAAAACGAGAACATGATGTCAGTACAGGCCAAAGTAGCCCAACCAGCTAATGGATCACATTTCTGCTAATTGTCAAATCATACTCAGGCAGATATTAATGTACATGTAAGTGCCAGATGGCTTGCTGAAGCTTGGAGATTTTATCTGGCCATTCCAGTTTTTTCCAGCACCACAATGTGTTAAAGACACTTGTCCTGATGCAAGACATTTAATTTAACAATGCTTCAGTCCACTCCAGTAGCTTCCAAAAGAATGGTTACCAGCAAATAAGCTGGAAGCTTAGCCGTGCAATGAAATCGCATCCCATCTTAGTGGAACATTATGCTCTTAGTTGATTCATACCACTAATACCAGTCTAGGGTAAGACTAGCTTAAACAAACATAACAAGAGAAGTCTCTTGGGAAACAAATGCCTTGCCGCCAACATAACAGAGTTATTTCTAAAATCTGGCATTGGCCTATCAACTAAATTACCGGTATGTATGAAACACATGGTTTCAGGTCTCACACCACAGTTTTTGTGGTCAACTCAAAAATGGCCCTTTTTCAGCCCCTATTTTTAAAATACAAAGGGACAGTATGTAAAATATACTGAAAAAATAACAATACTGTTAATTCATTTTAAGAAAACAACATTTGAGCTTGCATATACCATAATGCAGTACAAAAATACCTTTGGCAAATGTATTATACATGGGGGGTCATATCACAGTGTGCATTTTGAAAATAACCCTAATTTTGATCCAAAGTACCCCCTATTTACCATCCCCCCCTGAAGATATGTTACCGATATCAGACATCAAACCCCCTTTTTTACTAACCTTATATCTAAGTCTGTCAAAAACTGCTGTATAAAGTGTACGCTCTGCAATTACTTTTTTCGCTATTCTCTCTCAAAGTAACACAAATTCAAAACATGTGCAAAAATCTACACAGGAAGTTGGCCTCATCACCAACATGACCTATGATTTAACCCTACACTGCCCTACTTATACTTACACCAACTGTACCCAATTTTGGTCAAATCCAAAGACAAAATACTATAATTCAATAAATTCATCACTGTAGTGTAAGCAAATACCTTTTATGTATCAAAATAGGGTCAATTTTCAAAGAAAACATGTATTCTCTAGTGTACTCTTTGGGTCCCTATCCCGGAAGTAGACAGAAACCCTGGTGTGAGACCATAAATCTTTTTTTTCATTTTAAAGGTGCTGATTTTATTTATTTGGCAGACAGATATTGAAATTCTGAATAAAATGATATATGACATGACATACTTTCATGTGTACTTTCCTCCCATAGCACCTATTACATGTAACTGTGTGCACCCCATAATTTGGCTATTTTCTGCACATCCAAGCTAGTGTTTCTGCACAAAAGCTATTACTTATATTTGGGTATAACTGGTATAATACCACATGGTGTCTGCAATTTTTGTATGAATTCATGTCTAAACACAATTATATGTTTATACATAATAAATTAAATCAATAAATGGTGAAATGTTGCATATATGTGCCTTTTTATGGTTTTTTCGTGTATTTCTTATGGTCTCACACCACAGTTTTTGTGGTCAACTCAAAAATGGCCCTTTTTCAGCCCCTATTTTTAAAATACAAAGGGACAGTATGTAAAATATACTGAAAAAATAACAATACTGTTAATTCATTTTAAGAAAACAACATTTGAGCTTGCATATACCATAATGCAGTACAAAAATACCTTTGGCAAATGTATTATACATGGGGGGTCATATCACAGTGTACATTTTGAAAATAACCCTAATTTTGATCCAAAGTACCCCCTATTTACCATCCCCCCCTGAAGATATGTTACCGATATCAGACATCAAACCCCCTTTTTTACTAACCTTATATCTAAGTCTGTCAAAAACTGCTGTATAAAGTGTACGCTCTGCAATTACTTTTTTCGCTATTCTCTCTCAAAGTAACACAAATTCAAAACATGTGCAAAAATCTACACAGGAAGTTGGCCTCATCACCAACATGACCTATGATTTAACCCTACACTGCCCTACTTATACTTACACCAACTGTACCCAATTTTGGTCAAATCCAAAGACAAAATACTATAATTCAATAAATTCATCACTGTAGTGTAAGCAAATACCTTTTATGTATCAAAATAGGGTCAATTTTCAAAGAAAACATGTATTCTCTAGTGTACTCTTTGGGTCCCTATCCCGGAAGTAGACAGAAACCCTGGTGTGAGACCATAAATCTTTTTTTTCATTTTAAAGGTGCTGATTTTATTTATTTAGCAGACAGATATTGAAATTCTGAATAAAATGATATATGACATGACATACTTTCATGTGTACTTTCCTCCCATAGCACCTATTACATGTAACTGTGTGCACCCCATAATTTGGCTATTTTCTGCACATCCAAGCTAGTGTTTCTGCACAAAAGCTATTACTTATATTTGGGTATAACTGGTATAATACCACATGGTGTCTGCAATTTTTGTATGAATTCATGTCTAAACACAATTATATGTTTATACATAATAAATTAAATCAATAAATGGTGAAATGTTGCATATATGTGCCTTTTTATGGTTTTTCCGTGTATTTCTTATGGTCTCACACCACAGTTTTTGTGGTCAACTCAAAAATGGCCCTTTTTCAGCCCCTATTTTTAAAATACAAAGGGACAGTATGTAAAATATACTGAAAAAATAACAATACTGTTAATTCATTTTAAGAAAACAACATTTGAGCTTGCATATACCATAATGCAGTACAAAAATACCTTTGGCAAATGTATTATACATGGGGGGTCATATCACAGTGTACATTTTGAAAATAACCCTAATTTTGATCCAAAGTACCCCCTATTTACCATCCCCCCCTGAAGATATGTTACCGATATCAGACATCAAACCCCCTTTTTTACTAACCTTATATCTAAGTCTGTCAAAAACTGCTGTATAAAGTGTACGCTCTGCAATTACTTTTTTCGCTATTCTCTCTCAAAGTAACACAAATTCAAAACATGTGCAAAAATCTACACAGGAAGTTGGCCTCATCACCAACATGACCTATGATTTAACCCTACACTGCCCTACTTATACTTACACCAACTGTACCCAATTTTGGTCAAATCCAAAGACAAAATACTATAATTCAATAAATTCATCACTGTAGTGTAAGCAAATACCTTTTATGTATCAAAATAGGGTCAATTTTCAAAGAAAACATGTATTCTCTAGTGTACTCTTTGGGTCCCTATCCCGGAAGTAGACAGAAACCCTGGTGTGAGACCATAAATCTTTTTTTTTCATTTTAAAGGTGCTGATTTTATTTATTTAGCAGACAGATATTGAAATTCTGAATAAAATGATATATGACATGACATACTTTCATGTGTACTTTCCTCCCATAGCACCTATTACATGTAACTGTGTGCACCCCATAATTTGGCTATTTTCTGCACATCCAAGCTAGTGTTTCTGCACAAAAGCTATTACTTATATTTGGGTATAACTGGTATAATACCACATGGTGTCTGCAATTTTTGTATGAATTCATGTCTAAACACAATTATATGTTTATACATAATAAATTAAATCAATAAATGGTGAAATGTTGCATATATGTGCCTTTTTATGGTTTTTCCGTGTATTTCTTATGGTCTCACACCACAGTTTTTGTGGTCAACTCAAAAATGGCCCTTTTTCAGCCCCTATTTTTAAAATACAAAGGGACAGTATGTAAAATATACTGAAAAAATAACAATACTGTTAATTCATTTTAAGAAAACAACATTTGAGCTTGCATATACCATAATGCAGTACAAAAATACCTTTGGCAAATGTATTATACATGGGGGGTCATATCACAGTGTACATTTTGAAAATAACCCTAATTTTGATCCAAAGTACCCCCTATTTACCATCCCCCCCTGAAGATATGTTACCGATATCAGACATCAAACCCCCTTTTTTACTAACCTTATATCTAAGTCTGTCAAAAACTGCTGTATAAAGTGTACGCTCTGCAATTACTTTTTTCGCTATTCTCTCTCAAAGTAACACAAATTCAAAACATGTGCAAAAATCTACACAGGAAGTTGGCCTCATCACCAACATGACCTATGATTTAACCCTACACTGCCCTACTTATACTTACACCAACTGTACCCAATTTTGGTCAAATCCAAAGACAAAATACTATAATTCAATAAATTCATCACTGTAGTGTAAGCAAATACCTTTTATGTATCAAAATAGGGTCAATTTTCAAAGAAAACATGTATTCTCTAGTGTACTCTTTGGGTCCCTATCCCGGAAGTAGACAGAAACCCTGGTGTGAGACCTCATGTTGGTTTACATTTTTGCAAAGTTTGTTCCTAATACATTCATAGACATGGAAGATATGGGGTGGACATGAAATTTGATTGGACGTCCAGATGGACAGGGTGAATCCTGTCCACAGAATTGTACCCCTATACTTTTTTGCAGGGGTATGATGAAGCCCATTGAACATCATTTATAAATACTTACAGGTGCTACAGCTACTGTTTCTACATTAGCAACTGTAGTTGGACATCCAAAAACTCCTACATCAGCTGGGAATGGAGGCTTTAATCTGGGTTTACCTGCTTTGCCTTCCAGAGATTCAATTAATGACTGCAAAAATAAAATAAATTAAATTTACATTAAATAAATTCACATGAAATTCATATGAAATAAAATTAGATTCATGTGAAAAACACAGGAACAAAATTTGACTGTGTAAGTGTATTCATCTTACTGTGAAGAAATTTAAGCAGAAATTATAATTTTAGTGTCATATCACATTTCAAACCATTTGCTATTACTTGGTTTCTCGTGAAAATCTTTGTGTTTTTAAATCATAATTTACCTACCCTTTTTTGAGACTAGAAGTAAATTTGAGTAAATTTTGATTGCTACATGTATGTTGTTGGGATGTCCCTGCATTTTGATTTCTTCACTATCAAAACAAAAATCAACCATTAAGGATTGGTGCACCATGAAGTGACCTTCAAACTGTTTATCATTGCAGCCCTTTAAGGAAGGCAAGATTGTTAAATTTAACTTACTGTCTCTTCTCCACAGATGTAAGCTCCGGCTCCACGATGTACATACACGTCAAAATCATAACCTGATCCACACGCATTCTTACCAATAAGACCATCTTTGTATGCCTAAAACACAACAATATAAGACTACGGTAATAATTTCTAATCTTTATAACTGTCACACACTTCAAAGGGACACAACTCTTGAGACATTTGATACAGAAAAATACATGTGTTTAAAATTTGAAAACAAGTCTGAGAAATCAGCACTGAGTTTTCTTCTGCCACATGCAATGTCATATCCTTGGAATCATGTGTAACAAATTTAGTAAAAATATTTTCAATGCCATGGTGGACGGACAGACAATGCCTTTCTAGAAATGGGCATATAAAAATGATTACTTTCATTAAGTTTCCCACCACACTGTGTGTCGGAGACTTATTGTCATTCTGTTTCTCCTCCTTTATTTTTTTATTATTATTATTCCACTTTCCGCACATGCTTGTCTGCCCTTTTTCTCAGAGACATTTCACTCAATCTCAATGAAACTTTATAGCAACAATTTATCAATCATGGAGATGTGCAATCCACATTTTTAACTTTCCAACATGGATGTCATTACCATGGAAACAGGTGGTGGAAGACTTTCGTTGTTGTGCTTGCAACAATTACAATTCTAGTTATTTTTATTTTTCTCATTTTGAGTTTGTTTTTACTAACCTCATTTATAGCTATTTGTAAATTTGATGCCTCATTATAAAACTCTCCTCTAATATAGATGTAAGCTGAAAAAAAACGTAAGCAACTATTACATGCACATTTATGACAAAGAAACAGTTTAAAATGCAATTAACACTGGCATTATTCCACTGATAGATTCTGTTGAACAAGAATCCCTTCCATAAATTGTTATTCAAACACCTTTATTTCTGATCAACTATATCAAGCAGGGAATAAGATAAGCAGGGGCCCAATACCCCACCCCCCTCCCCATGATGCCTAACAATTAAGCTGAGCTATTTATTACTGTTACAACTTCTTGTCTGAAGTGAGCTGGGCCCCCAACTCAAAATAGTTAGGCTTCATCACTGTCAAGGTAAAGTGTTCTCAATGCTTATTCAGTGATTTCTGGGGCCCTGGTATCAAATCCAAAATTACATTTCTTCTATGTTTTTCTTTATAACCCTCTTTTAAAGTATTGGCAAAATTTGACTGAACTAATGGTGGCAATGAATCAAAGTTTTACTGTCAATATAATTATGTCAATTTTAATTTCAACATCGTGAAGTGATTTTTCAAAGTGGAGATTTAATATGCATCATTTTCACTGTTGCTTTTATATCGATTCATTAATTGAGGTTTTACATCCCATTTAAGAATATTTTACTTATATCGAGACATCACCAGGTACAGGTGAGATGCAAAAATGTTTTAATCAAAAACGACTGAATAAATCGTTAACAATTGAGTTAAAATACAATACAGTTCAAACTGCTTTAAACATCACCTCTTTATAAGAGCCACCTGATTATAAAGGCCATTAGAATTGTTACCTGCTCTTGCCCCCATGGATCGACCAGCAACTAAACACCCCTCGACTAGTTTGTGGGGTCATGTCTCATTATTTCCCTGTCTTTACAGGTTCCTGGTTCCCTTCATCTGCATTCACAACTAAATACTTTGGTCTGTAAAGAAAAATGGGAAAGAATATTGTTATTACAATAATTGTCTGAAACCCAAACCTTGTTATGGTACCATTAAAATTGTAAATTTTGGCTCCAACAAGTAGAGAGTTGAGTGGAGTAATGGTTTTTTCAGCACCAGTCAAGATCTACTTATATCATGGTGGTCAGTTCTCGAAAAATGGATGAAACCGGAGTATCCAGAGAAAACCACCCACCTTCAGCAAGCAAATCACACTAGGATATGTCCTGAGTAGGATTCAAGCCTAGGTGGTGAGAGGCACTGTGATCCATAAGTAAGCACTTTAGAGAACTAGGTCACCAAGACCCTCACCAACATGTGAAAATATTCAGAACAGTTAAACCTGGACTCTGCTTCTTACATCAAAAGCCAAAAAACATGATGCATATTTTTAATGTTCCAGAAACATGAGAAACCAGGCCTCCAATTTGTTTTTGCCATTTGAGTATTCACTTTGACAACAAATTTGTAATCTATGAATTAACACATGTTGGCTATGGCCGATAGCAAAAAATGTCATTGGCTAATAATTTCTAAACAATTCTCTTAAAAAGTACCTTTTTCAGCAAATTTGTGGAAAATACTTTAAAAAGCACTATATTTTCACAAGTGTTTTTAGGTTTACTATATCATTACAGTGTTTCCACTTACGTCACCATTTTTGCAAAATGATAAAATTTTATCAAATTGGCAAAGAAAATGATAAAATTGGTGAAACCTTTTGGTGATATTTAAAATCTAATTGATGTCATGTGAAAAATCGGCAAGTGTGTTAAGTAATAACAACTCCCACAGACTATCCCTTAGTCCCAAGCAATGTGCCAGGTGTGAAAACTTGAATGATGAGGACATTGCCTGAATAACATGTACTGATGTGTACTGACCCTGAATAACATGTACCGACGTGTACTGACATTGGTGTATTATAAGAAGTACATACCTTCCATCATCAGGTTTGTTCATAAATCCCCATTTCATCCCAGTGGGGAAGCCGGCACCACCTCGACCTCGCAGTCCTGATGTTGTGATTTCTTTTAGAATCCAATCATGTCCTTTCAAAATAATTTCTTTAGTTTTGTACCAGTCTCCCTATCAATATAAAACAAGAACATATGAAACATGATATAACTGAAATTGGATACCAGTTAAAAATTGCAACCAAACAACCTCAACTAGAAAATCCCCAAGCCATGTTCATAATCAAAACGGTAATAGCTACGGGTACATCTACTCCACTCAAATTATTTGGGGGACATAATGAATCAAGAAGATATGACATTAAAAGTAACGAGTTTGTTCTTGATCATGCAGACTAGACTTGGTTGTTTTTTTTACCCACAAATGTAACTACTATTCCAATTTTAATCAAACACATGTATAATGTTCATATGACAAGGTTTTCAGAAAACATTAGCTACTGGGTCAGCGTATTGCTTTATTTTCGTGGTGTCAATTTTTGGGGATTTGACAATGCCCAGTGTATTTAAATTTTCTGACTAAATGAAAAGAAGTGGACAAGAACGAGAAAATTTTCTGAATGCCTCAAAGTTATGTATTTTCACAGCGTTTTTATTTTTGTGGGAATACACTGGACTGAGAATATAGCGAAAATAAAACTACAGTTAAATATAAGCATTATACAGTAAATATATACAATGTATTCCTATTTAAGAAGAAATGTTTAAATAAGTCTGCAATTTCCCATGATTGTTGTCATTATGACTTCCGTAGATCCACAATTCAAATTTTAATCAGACTTACCCTGGCTTTGGCACCTTTTATTACCCAGTTATGTTGTCCCTATAAATTTGTAAGTATTCTGTCATCCCCAACCATGTCATCCATAACAAGTAATAAATATTTATCATATAGACTTACCCTGGATTTGGCACCTTTTATTCCCCAGTCATGGCGTCCATATAAATTTGTAAAAATTCTATCTTCATCTTTCATAGGACCATATGTTGTCTAAAATGTAAATTATATACTAAATATGAAGCGATAATCGTGAATAACCAATTAGCATCATGTTTAAGCCTCCTGATTTAGTGATCATAATTATTGATTATGTTTTCTCATAAATGGTCATTGGGAAAGAAAAAGTTCCTTTCATAGAATCCATGGTTGAAATTTTCCAATCTGGTTTTCACACATAGCTGCTGTATTCCAGGTCTTTAGAAGGACATGGGGTGACACAAAAAAACATAAATCATTTTTAACCTATTTAATGTGCCCGTAAAAAAAAGATAATTAACTCCAATTGAACTCTGAAATGTACAAAGCAGTTCAATTGTTATAACAATTAAGTACATGTATATTGATTTCATAACAAGGATTTTGTTATATAAAAATTTGATTTTTAATTTAAGATGACCATTCAGAAGCTCTGTATAAACTACAGGAACTGCAACAATAAAATGTTCCGTCATATATCAAATTACCCTTCCGTAGCATCCAGCCTCACTTTCCTGGTGAATGTCCACCTGACTAACCTAATTTGACAGTTTTTACTTTGCTTCTGGATTATGATTCGGACATGGATATTTTTCTAATTATGCATTGTATCATGACTTAAGTGTATCATTGCAGTTCTCTCTATTACCTTTGCTGGTTTAGCTTCTGTTGTGTTGGTTCTCGCAATTAAAACAGATAACTGGTTAGGCAGCTGCTGTTGTGCTACAAAATAAATATTTACATCATTACACAAACAAACATTTGTCATACTAGCAGTGGATTCAATAGTCAGTAAGGCGACTTCTGTCACCCAGATTATATTATTTGCGGCTCCAAGGTTTAACCGCCTTGGTTATGTCGGACATAAGCATTGCCGTTGTAAAGATTGTATAAATCCAGAAAATGAATAAAAATCACAAAACTGTGATCCCTTTGCCTTGGCTTTGATCTATCACTATGACATACTTTAACAACGTGTTTAAAATCCCTATGTAAGAAAGGACAAGGTTTTTTTTACCTGCATTACGGCACATAGGAGACAGGCGACATAAACTCGCCATGTTTCTTCTCTAAATGTCCAGAACCTGTCTCCGTATCAAGCTGTCCTTGCAAAACTTACAAGGACTAGTAAATACTAATCGTGGTTAAAAATACGCTTAAAACACAGTTTTAAAATCCTTACTGTAAACATTTTAGTGACCACGAATTATATTTTATGTAATTTTGAGTTACTTCCCTTTAACTGTTTTATGTAATTTTACGGAACCTGTGCCAAATTGTAGTATTTATTTCATGCCTCACGGTTTCATAAGAAAAAAAGTGGATTGACCAAAATAAATATGAAAAATAAAAATGAAAACAACTTATGAAATAGAATATAAAATACAACTTTTTTAAATTACTTTTTTTAATGCAACAGAGATTTATGGTTAGGAGAGAGAAATAAAATCGAGTAAAAGTGACCAAACACCTTACATGTACGATGTGTAAAAAATACACAACAAATTATGTAGTATAAATATGAAAAAAGTTTTGAAAAAGAAGGCTTTTTAATAAGGTGGTTAAAGCTTCTCAAACTGTGTCCATGCCGCCATATGCTGATATGTACCATTTGGTTTTAGAAAAGCATCGATCATCGAGCATGGCATGCGAGACACAGTTAGTGAACACAATTGAAGTAATAGCAAGATCACTGGATAAAAAAGAACAAACAGATATGCTAGTTCTAGACTTTTCCAAGGCATTTGACACCGTGCCACACCACCGACTCCTGTATAAAATGTCTCATTATGGAATTCGAGGAAATACGCATAGATGGGTAGACTCATGGCTCACGCAGCGACAGCAAAGAGTATGTGTAGATGGAGAATCAAGTCCCAACAAACCAGTCAGAACGGGAGTGCCTCAAGGAACTGTTCTGGGCCCTCTGTGCTTCCTGATATACATCAATGATATGGGCAGCGACATTATTCAGAACAATATCTGATGAACAAGATGCTGAAACCCTTCAGAAAGATCTCGACGACCTTATTGACTGGGCACAGAAGTGGCAAATGACATTCCATCCTGCCAAATGCTACATACTGCGGGTCACCAAGAAAAGAAACCCCATCAAATATAAATACCACATGATGGGACAGATTCTGGATACAGTCCACCATTATCCATATCTTGGCGTGGAAATCTGTGAAGACCTAGGATGGGAACCACACTTCAGCAAAATTACATCAAAGGCAAATAGAGTCCTAGGTTTTCTCCGCAGGAACATCTACAAATGCCCCAAAGACGTCAAAGAACAGGCATACAAAGCACTGGTACGGCCACATCTCGAGTATGCGTCGTCGGCTTGGGATCCATACAGAAAGAAACACATCCATGGAATTGAAATGGTACAGCGCAGAGCCGCCCGGTTTGTTACATCCAGCTACTCCCGGGAACCAGGAACTGTAACCAACATCTTACAGACTCTTGGTTGGCAAAACCTCGAAACACGCAGAAGAATAGCCCGGCTGGTTCTCCTGTTTAAGACCTTAAATGGAGAGGCAGCAGTAAACATGCCAGCATATGTACTAAGACTAACCGTGCAAACTCGCCAATTCCATCAACAACGGTTCCTACGACTCAGCACCTCCACTGATGCCTACCAGTACAGCTTCATACCAAGAACCATAGCTGACTGGAACAGACTCCCGCCAGATGTGCTGCAAGCACCATCAGCAGACATTTTCCGGGAGGCAGTGAGAGCAGCATACGTGTAAAGGAAATCCAGATTTTATCTAGTTTTTAATCAGCACTGAATTTGCCATTTTACCCTCTCTGTTATTCAACTTTTTAACCTGCACTCATGTTCACGTTTGCAGTATCTGCGATATGGGATTCCCTTTGCAGATCAATAGTATAGAAGTAGAAGTAGATTTGGTAGCAGATGAACTTACGTGGTACAATCGCTTTTATATCTTCGGTGTCTGTTCAATCAAAGTCACCAAAGTTATAATTATTTCCAAACTTTTTTTCGTATTTATACTCCATAGTTTGTTGTGATTTTTTTTACAATCCTCTACTTCTCTGTTTTCCCTTTTTGCCATTTACAACTGTTCAACTTGCCTTACGCATGTTAATCATGTTATCAGGTTATGTACAGTACATTATCCAAACGAAGGAGAAGAAAAGAAGACGAAGAAGAAGAAAAGAAGACGAAGAAGAAGAAAAGAAGACGAAGAAGAAGAAAAGAAGACGAAGAAGATGACGAAGAGTGAGTGAGTGAGTGAATGAATTATTGTCTAAAGCAGCATCAGCAATATTGCAGCTATTTGCGGCTACGAAGAAGACGAAGAAAAGATGAAGAAGAACGGAAAAGAAAAAGACGAAAAAAAGAAGGAGAAGACGACTACGAAGAAGAAGAAGTTTTTTTTTACTTTCTTGCACATCGTGTTGAGCCTTGGTTCTTTTGATAATCAGGATACATTCAAGGATATTTTACCGGTGGGAGGATTAAACTTGAAACATTTCGTCTAAAACACCACAACACCAATTTCTTTTTTAATTTTCATGCAATGTTAAATATGCGGGTCTCTAAGACATTTACAATGAGGTCGTTTTGGCAAAATAAGGAATCAATGTTTCCATGACCCCTTCCAGCATAAACATGAATAATAATCTTTGTAGTCGTCTAGATCATGGTTCTTCCACCATTCGTATGTGGGAGGTTGTGGATTCGAACCCTTTGGAAGAGAACTTAAAAACCGCTGTCCCGTGCCACGAGAGGTATGGAACGTTAACAAACCCTTCCTGAGCACACTGCAAAGGTTAAAAAATATGCTTACTTTACCGATAGTTAGTGACATTTCGATATAAGTGAAATATTCTTGACTGTGACGTAAACTCAATTCAATCAATCAGTCAATCTATCACTACCACTTTAGCTGTGCCTGTATTTTCTTTTTACAAATCTTGCCGTAGCTTTCCCGCTCTCGGTACCTGGAAGCTCGGTGGCAAAGTGGTCTAAAGCGCTTAGTCAGTGGTTATCGCCACCATCTTATAACTGATCGACTCGATATAAGTGAAATATCTAGATGGGACGTTTAATCGCTTTGTTGTCCTTTTGCTTGTTTTTTCTGTGGACACTCTCCAATTTCCTCCACCACCCTTTCACTGACCGCCTCCATATAAGTGAAAGACCACTGCGGTAGCTCAGTTGGTATAGTCCTCGCTCAGTAAGTGGGAGGTCGTGGGTTTGAACCCCGACCGGGTCAGACCCAAGACTTGAAAGCTGGTAGTGACTGTTCTTTCGCCACGCACTCGACATTACGAAATGAAAGCCACGGTTCTTTCAGATGGAAACTTAAAATAAACGAGATCCCGTGCCACGGTGGGCTTGACACGATAAAGACCCCTGCTGTATTATGTCATAAGCGCAACACACAAGAAAAATTCTGCACCTTCGCCTATAGCTTGCTCGACGTCTCAGTTTTAGTGAAATATTCTTGACTGGGATGTTAAACACCATGCTCAACTCAACTCCATATTTATAGTGAAAGATTTTGACGAGGGAATTTATCGCTTTAAGTACTTTGTATTTTTGTTTTTGCTTGTTTTGTTGGTGTATGTCTTGTGGTGATCCTTCTCCGAAATAGTTTGACTAATCATCCTACTAACCCTCGTTTTATTTTTTGTCTTGTTCATGAGGGGAGAGGGTTCTCTAGAAATGTAAATTATTCAATAAGAGCTGTCAATCCCCAGCAAGATAAAAATGGGAGTTTTAGAGAACCCCCTTTCATCTTTAACAAGACAAAAATTGAAATGGGACTTTAAGCTACCCCTCTCTTCCCCAACAAGACAAAAATTAAAATGAAACTCCCTCCATTCCTCAACAAGACAAAAATTGAAATGAGAGTTTAAGAAAACCCCTTCGTTACCTCATCAAGACAAAAATTAGAATGGGGGTTTAAGAAAAAAATCCCTCTCTCATAAACAAGACAAAAATCAAAACGGGGGTTTAAAAGAAACCCTCCTCTGCTTCCTCAACGAGACAAAAATTATAGTGGGGGTGTTAGTGGTGGATTGACTGATTTAGTCCATTGTCGTTGAACGTGTTTCAGGTGGTCTCGGTATTACACGGACCCTTCTTCAGTGTATTTTTCAGTTTTGTGTTGTAGAGACGTAATCTCTTCTTCTATACTGCGCCAATTTGCTTTTTTGCCTTTGTTAAGTTATTTTAGGTGCCCAACTATGTAGCTGAGTTGGTAAAATGCTTGTTGTGTATATGGGAGGTTGCGGGCCGAATCTTAGTCGGCGTCTGATCAAAACTTTAAAATAGGTAGTGACAAATTTATAAGTATAAAATGAAATGTCGCTTTGATGGACAGAAAGAAACAGAAAAAGAATTAATTAATTTTGTCAAAAGTAGCTTGTCTTTTTATGCCACTGTTATTAATCATATGAAAAAATATAGACACACACTTTATCTTTTGAAATTAATACATAGTCATATCTGATATTGTAAACACTTAAAGTTAAATACATATTGTAATATCTGTGTAGTCAAAATGACTGGTTTTGTAATATTTTATTGAATTACATCACTTGAAAAAATACCCCATATCCACCACCAGACATAGCTTTGTTTGGATGATAAGCATTGCAGGGACTGTAGGCATAGAAACCGACTAACCACCATTGAACCTGCTCTGCTTGTCGTTCAACATAGCAAATGTCGAATTATTATTATTATTATTTATTATTATTATTATTATTATTATTATTATTATTCCTGTATCAAGCTGATTCTATTGGATGATAAGTATCATTATTATTATTATTTCTATTATTATTAAATTCACTTACCCTTGGGAATTATCATTATTATTATTATTATTATTATTATTATTATTGCAAAATTCACTCAACCTCATGACCAAGCTTCTATTTGGATGATAGGCACTGCAGGGAACTGTAGGCAGGGAATGACCCAATCACTCCTAACCTGCTCTGCTTATCATTCAATAAAGCACATGTCTTCTTACTATTATTATTATTACTATTATTATTATTATTATTTAATTCATTTAATTGTATTTATATATTTATTGTTATTCTGTTATTTTTACAAAATAAAAGAAAAAAAAGGTAGTGACTGCTCTTTCGCCATACACTTGGCATTTTGAAATGGAAGACAAGGGGTCATTCAAAAGAGACTATTGTCATCACGACACCTTGTCCTGTGGTGTAAAACTTTCTTTTCTTATGACGTCATCAAAGAACAGAAAAGAAACAATGTTCAGACATGTATACAATGTGGCAATCCCCCCTCTCCCCCGCACCGTTTTTTGTTGTTCATTCTTCATGCAAAATTATATTAGCACGTGAAAATACAACGTGTGAATAACACGTGTATTCAATAAAAGCCTGACCGCCGGAGTTTCAAAACAGATGAGATGCTTTACCACTGGCTATTTCAGGCACCCAGCCTCGCTTTCCTGGTGGAAGTTTACCTGTTAAAGTTAATTTGACAGTTTCAAAGTTTTCACTTAACTTTGGGATTATGAGTTGGACAGTGATTGGTTTGTTTGTTTTTTTTAACTTGAAATTGATGTGCAAAAATCGTTGGAAGTTATTTCATAGATTACATTATAAACTCCATATCAAAGAGGATGATAAAAAATTAATCTTGTGAACGAATAAAATATAAAAAATAGAAAACATTGAAGAAGTATAAAAAGTCGATCGATATTTCCAATATTTCTAAATAATAGGACGGATTTTCTCCCAATAATATTATATATATGCTATTTTTGGAAATAATATTGTTTATTTCTATAAATTATTTTTATTATCCCTAAAAAAATATACCGTTAAAAAAGGAATCTATTATTCGCGCATGAATAGATCTATAAGTTATAAGCTACTGAGCCATTGGTTACTCCGTGAACCCAATACACATGCGCACCAGAGATCATTTAAGGTCAATGAGCCCCAGACTGTGTCAGAGCGACACATGACCTAGTTTTAATCCAATACCTGCAGAGCGGGAGTGGGTCAATGACCTGATTTCAGCTTTACGTCATCCTACATAATACTAAGTAATTCATTATAACTGGGCCAGCGAGAAGAAGAACAAGATGTGAAATGGTGTGAAGAAAAAATGACACTGCCTAAAAATGGCAATTTGAACATCAGAAAAAGGTAAGTTTAGTTTAATTTCTTATTGTATATTTTTTAAAATATAGAATTGAATATTGAATTGAATTTTATTAGAATTTTGTGGTCTCAATCGAACTTGGAACTAAAACTGGTCTAAAACGAAATTAATCATCCCAGCTGTTTTTGTTGAAAATCAGAATCTGTACACGTTTGGGTCCCGACTACTGGGTGGGTAGGTGGATATAGGTGGGTGGGGGTTCTCTAGGGCTGGATTGGTCTCAACACAATATTTCAGGGCGTCAAAATCTTTTAAAATACGGAACCAACTATATTTACACAGATCCATATCCACTATGGCGGATAGGCTTTCACAAAAGTATCATAAATTTATGAACCTTTAATGTTAATTATTTGAATTTATAAAAGATCTCCGAAATAAGCTCCATTTTATTCAAATTTTACTCATCTTGGCAAGAATAATTTAAAGCATTGAGCTTATATTTGTGATTAAACCATGATTGAAAGGGGGGGGGGGGTTACAAGTGAAATTCTTGAAGGAACCCAAAGTATTAGATTGTCATGAACAAATGATTTTATACATAGACATTTTTTTACCGTAAGATTAACCATAAACCTTCTAATATACATACATAATATATAATTCAGAAGAATCTAGGTTTCTTTTGAGCAACTCCAATGTTAAACTCAAATTGTATAGTAACTCAACAAAATGAGAGAGGGAGGGAGAGAGAGAGAGTTTTCAATAATTATGATCTAGCTCCTATCACATGATTGCTGAAATCCTCTCTCCTTCTTTTTCTCTTAGAATTTTTGACACCTCACATGATTGTTGAAATCTCTGCCCCCTCTCTCTCTCTCTCTCTCTTATTTTCTCTCTCTCTCTCACACACACACACAAATGCACCCACCTCTCTCTCTCTCTCTCACACACACACACACACACACACCACACACACACAGAGAGTGAGAGTTATAAACTAACCTTATGATCCAGATAATAATTATAAATCCATTAGCTAATTTTAAAAAAATCAGTTATTTTTTCCAAAACAAAAATCCTTTAAAAGATTATAATAAAAAATATATAATTCACATCATATATTCATGTACACTGTTGCACTTAGCTAGCTAAATCATTTATTAAAAAAATCCTGTAAAATTGTTTTAATAAAAAATAATAAAATAAAACACTTAGCATGCTTAGGAATGGTCTAGAAATCCATACCATGTACGTGATGTAGTACACACCATTGCACTTTGATGGTCATTGACCTTAACCAGAACAGATAACTCTTTTTCTATTTAATATTCCTTGATAGATACACAGAAAAGAATTCAGTCAACTCTCTCTCTCTCTCTCTCTCTCTTTGTGAAATCTCTTATGATTCTTGAAATAACACACACACACACACACACACACACACACACAGTAATATACATCTACTAACCTCATAATATAGATTAAAATTTATCCATTTAATAATTCCTTTATTTTAAAAAAAATCTTTAAATCATTCAATAAAAAGTCCAAAAACCATCAAAATACTTTAATAGGTAGTCTAGAAACTCACAAAAAATTCTGTAAAAATTCTTAATAAAAAATCCTAAAAATATAAAATCCTTTAGGATGGTCTACTAAATACATGATCCGGTACACATTGCACTTGGTCAGTGACCTTAATAAGGGTAGATAACTCTGTACCTATTTGAAATTCCATGCTAGATAGGTGAGTGACCTTAATCAGGACAGATAACTCTGTACCTACTTAATATTCCATGTTAAGATAGGTGAGTGACCTTAGAGAGTAAAGAATTCAGTCACTCAGTCAGGTCGTTGACCACACTAACTCATTATAGTACAAATCAATAAATACACCTACTTCAGCTGACTGCTATAAATAAACGTTAGTTATTATGACAAGTGACTCTGCATATATATACAAAAATATAGGGACGTCTAAAATTGATGTTATCATTTTGGGAATTAAATTGAATATCTAGATCCACTACATCTTAGTCATTAGGATCAATTACTGTGCATGTATTAATACAATAAAACATGCTTCATGTCTCTCTATAAAGACCATTAGTCTATTTACAGAGACAGCAAGAAGCTTCTACAAGATCTACACAAAATATTTTTATTTTATTAGAGCAATAGGGATACAGAAAAATAAACCTGCTATATTGTCCACCTTTTTATAAAGAAAATATGCCCACCAGGACCCTTGCTCAATATATCAACTAAAAGGAACATATTCTGTCTATAAAATCCACATTTCTTGGGTCCCATGTATGGTCTTTATATACAGGTGTTACTGTATTTCTACATAAAGACTATCTGTGTAAAAAGTCCACATTTCTTGGGTCCCATCTCCATATCAGTTAGGTCCTACTGGTGGTCTTTATATACAGGTGTTACTGTATCTCTACATAAAGACTATCTGTGTAAAAAGTCCACATTTCTTGGGTCCCATCTCCATATCAGTTAGGTCCTACTGGTGGTCTTTATATACAGGTTTTACTGTATCTCTACATAAAGACTATCTGTGTAAAAAGTCCACATTTCTTGGGTCCCATCTCCATATCAGTTAGGTCCTACTGGTGGTCTTTATATACAGGTTTTACTGTATCTCTACATAAAGACTATCTGTGTAAAAAGTCCACATTTCTTGGGTCCCATCTCCATATTTGTTGGGTCCCATTGGTTGTCTTTATGTGCAGGTTTTACTGTACCTCTATATAAAGACTACCTGTCTATAAAGTCCACAGTTTTTGGGTCCCATGGTTGGTCTTTATATACAGGTGTTACAGTATACATATTGATTTCTAAAGCATCTTGACTGGTAGCAGGTAGATTGATTTATCATTGTGGTCGCTGACTCTTGTAAATAAAAGTATAAAGACTGTTGTGGTCATTGACTCTTGTAAATGTATGTATAAAGAATCCTGCGGTCATTGACTTATACCAGCATAATTGATTTAATTAAACAATGGTTATAAATAGCAGTGTCAGTTTCTATGGTTAAACTGGTGACATATATTTGGCATGCATGTAGATATGCACATATACACACATATATATTTATACATACATGTATATACTTATTATTTTATTATTATGTGTAAATAAATACTCTCTATCTATCTATGTATGTACATGCTCTCTCTCTCTCTCTCTCTCTCTCTCTCTCTCTCTCTCTCTCTCTCTCTCTGTTTCTCAGAAACCATATCTATATATAATAAAAACACTTTAAACTAAACATTTTCATTTTTATATATGACCATTTGTTTGTCAAGAATACTTGCTGACATATGAATACATATGTGCATGCCTGTGTGTGTATGTGTCCCTTTCCATTCTCCATTGATTTTTTTCTGGTCACTGACTCTTAAGGACATTGACCTATACATGTACAATGTAATTGTATATATATATCCCTCTAGTTAAATACTGCATGTTGGCATGTACATACAATCTGTAGTAATGATAGCTTGATTCAGCGGTCACTTACTTTGACATTCTGAGGTCATTGACTTCTGTTAATTTACATGTTGTATATGTGGGTGTGTTTTGTAATACATATGCTAATTATAAAAATCACAACAATGAAGAGGGATATACTAGTATATATTTTTTAAATGTCCCATACATTCAGCCAGTTGACCAGAGTCAAATGATACAGAATAAGAGGAAACATTAGCTATATTAGCTGTAGGAATAACCTGTGTTAACCTTTGATAACTATTTCGCGGTAAGAAAATTTTCACTTAGTGGTCTTAATAGATAAGTGGTCATTATTTACAGGCAGTTATTGATCAATTTCTCTGGTCTCTATAGACAGGTGAATGCTTTTATATAGGGTGTACATATAGATATGTCCATATTAAGGATGAGACAAATTAACTATGGTCTCTATGAAAAGGTGGATTTTTCAATTTAGGGGATCAAATGAAAAGAGTTGTCTTGATAGACAAGTGGCCATTATAAACACAGCGATTCATATAAGGAATAGGATGAATCATCTTTGATATCTATCTGAGTTGCTTTGTAATACACTTGCTAATTATAAAATCATGACAAAGAAAGGGGAACATATATTTAATTGCAAATACAGCAAAGACCACTCAGCATTTTCAGGGAGAGTAAAATGATACACTATATCTGGAAGTACAGTAAAACCTCAATTCATCGCCACTATTTGTTCCGTCAATTTTTGGCAATATAAAGGGGTTTGGCAATAAATTGAGGGAGGCACATAAGGAAAAAATAAACAAAATGGATTTTGGAACTTCAAAATAGTGTGGCGATAAGTGAGGTGGCAAAGTTATCGAGGGGCATTATAACGAGGTTTTACTGTATGGTCAAAGAGGTTTTATGTACTGGTAAATATGGTCTTAATATACAGGTGGTCATTATGTACAGGTAGAGATTTATATTCATACACAGAATGAGATGAACCTGGTGGCTATAGAAAGGTGAATTTTTAATCTAGAGGATTAATGTAAAAATGGTCTTGATTCACATGCAGAGATCTATATTCATAATAAGGAATAGGACGGAATTCCTCTGGTCACTATAGACAGGTGGACTTTTTAATCAAGGGGATTACATATAAAAATGGTCTTTATGTACATGTATATATAAATGCATATAAGGAAAAGAATGGAATTCCTCTGCATGGTTGCTATAGACAGGTGAACATTTAATCCAGTGGGTTGCATGTAAAAGTGGTCTTTATGTACATGTACCTATATATATGTTCTTATAAAGATTTGGATGATCTTCATCTTTTGTCTTTATACACAGGTGTACTTTTTAATTTTTGAGGTGGTCTTATTACGTCTCTATAAATAGGTGTTCTTTTGAATTTAGGCATTGTTTGACATTTTAAAACAGTGATCATGGGAAGCTGTAGATGTAAGGACAAACTTCCTCTGGGCTCTATAGAGAGGTAGATTTTTTTTAACCTAGTGGATTACATATACAGCCCAGCCTGCCTTAAAGATCACCTCTATATATAAGGATCACCTGCTTATAAAGACCAGTTGAATTGTATCCCAATTGTTTTTTATTCATATTATTTTAACCTGTATATAAAGGCCACACAATGGGATCAAATTCCTCCAGTCTATGGATGGGCGAGCTTTAATGTCATTTAATGAGCAGTAGCCTTATGCTTGCAGATCTGACTAAGCATATTTTACCAAAGGTCACCTCCATTGGAGAGAAATTCAATATTTATAAGGCCTAAAAAAAAGAGAATGGTTTCCACTATCCTGACCGAAACTAAACATGCTCAATTTTTATGTCCATATTTTGACTAATACATTAAACTGGATATCCCTGCTCCATATGGTCAATGTAAAGAAGCATTTACAGTCCAACCTGCCTTAAAGGTCACCTGTATATAAGGGCCATCTGCTTATAAAGGAAAGTAGAATTGTATCCCAATTGTTCTTTATTCATATTATTTGTACCTGTATATAAAGGCCACCTGCCCATAAAGGCCACTTTTACTGGTTCCTTTGGCTGGCTTTTTTAGACAGGTTTGACTGTATTTTTTTAAAATGCCCACTTATCAACCATAATTTTTCTTACAGAGTAATTGGAAATGCATATATATTTTCTTTGGCCTGAGTGGACAGCTGAATCGCCCATCCTTGCTTCACTTAATGGTAATTTTTTTTTTTTTTTTTTTCCAGAATCCTCGTGACGCACAGAGAGATGGCTGCCATCAACAGAGATTTCTAAACAAACAGATGTTAGTTAGCTGTATAAAGTTTTTTACATCATCAAAGATATGCAGTATTTTATTATGTTGTAAGTATAGATTAATAGAATCTATCATGAGTTTCCATGTAGGATAGGGAAATCTTACCGGAGGAGTTGAATATTTCAGTCAGAGATTTCCCTATCCTACATGGATAAACTCAGAATTGATTCTTTTTCTTCCATTTTGATAACAATTTTTGGCTTGACGTATCAGTCACATCAACATCGGCGCCATCTTGTAAATCTTACTTTGTTATTGAACGTTTTACATAAAAATAAATATGACCATCGGACAGAATGCACCTGATTTTGGTTTATACAACATGTATAAACTAGAAAACAAAGCCATTTATTCTAATCTCCCAAAATAAAAATTTGAAACGCAGTGAAAATATCTATAATTTAGAGAATCTGGTGTCATTTTCTCACAAGACGACATCATGTCTCCACGATATGACGTCATTCAATTGTCCTTTGATTGTGACTTTACTGAAAGCCGCACGTGGAGGTGAAGACAGAAATTTCTTTCATCGTTTCTTCAAGCGGATATCTCTATCTCAAACATAGGAAGATGGAAGAAAAAGTCAGACTAGATTATTGCTGCAACCATACTTAAATTATGATAAATATCATGTTATTTCATTTTGTCACCCTTCAAAGAAATTTCTGGTATAGCAATTGGTTAACTTTTTAGGGTACATAGAACTAAGTTCAGAAATCTGCCGGGATACATAAACGCATGCAACATTTAGCAGTAAAGGGAAGTAACTCGTACATCGTGGCCATCTTGTTACGTAAAGAAACATGGTAACAACGTATGCAAGTCGCACAAAATATGACATGGAAGTTAAAAAGATCAAACTGGTACGGATTTAAAGGGTGACAAAAATGTTACACAGGGTACATAAATCTTTGATGGGGTACATGGGGCCGTGTAGCCTGCCAAAACCCTGTATAACTTATAGTCTCTGCTTGGCATTAGTAGAAAATGAACATGTTGCATTAGGGAAGATGATTTGAAGCGGGGAATTTGGACAGGATGGTTAAAATGCTTTCTTTCTGTATCTTTTGGTCATAAATAATAGTGCACAGATCATTACAATATGTCTGTGAGGCACAGAACTTATATTTTGGTCTCAAATAACGCAATTTATGTCCGAATTTGCCGCTTCAAATTATTTCCCCATGGCATGGTGGGCGATATGTCAATTACATGAGTACGTTCAGGATTGGTGAACAGTTGTGAAGTGTTTATTTTTTACACTGTCAACCAAACCTTCTTAAAATTAGCCGTGATACTAAGTATACCATTAACAGGTATATTGTTGCAGCGCAAGTCAAAAACCTATAAGTATTAGAGTTGTTACAATATTTGACCATTGAACTCTTGTTTGAGTTGTAATTGTAATAATAACTGCCATCAGAGTTCCAACTGCCAACACCTTATCCGGTCTTCTTCTCCCACATAACTGAACAGATCTGGACATATTACGGTCAGGATCGAGTCTTAATTTTCGTTTTCCTTACAAATGATACTGCTTAAAAATATTTTACAGGTAAGTCCCCTTGTTCTTTGCCATTATTGTCAAAATTCCCAAATTTAATGTACTGTAGATTACAGTAAAACCTTGATTCATTGCCACCATTTGTTCAGTCATATTTTGGCGTTATAAATGGGGTTTGGTGATATATTGAGGGAGGCTCATAAAGAAAAACATAAACAAAATGGATTTTGGGACTTCAAAATAGTGTGGCGATAAGCGAGGTGGCAAAGTTATCAAGGGGCATTATAACGAGGTTTTACTGTACTTTCTTATGGCGAGAGATTTATTAACACGTAATTTTGTGAGGATTCTTGGTTGTGAATTCATATGTCACACGAATATTCCTAGAATTGTGAAAATTAAAAAAGCCAAATTTAAAACATGGTGGTTATCGACTATAACCGTAATAATTGTATATATATGTTGTATAACAAAGGAAAAGAAAGGGAGATTTTGGCCTTTTGATCTTGAATTTATATACTGCCTAATATTACTACCAAATAAAGATAGTTTTCCCTGGTGAAAAATGACTAAAATTCCCCAATTTCACCGTTAAAATTCCCCAAAATTACAGTAATGTATATTAGCAAATTCAATCTAGTTGTCTTCAGCCACAAAATGTTAGATGGTGTCACAATTTAATATATTTGTAATGAGGATCCTAAGCTTTTACAAACATGTCATAAAACAGTATGATGTATTTCAGAACTTCAAATGTTCCCAATTTAAAAGGCAGTAGGTAGTTTTTTAAAAATTTAACAAAATCACTGATATATTCACATGGATTGTAGTCCCGAAATTGACCAAATTTACATATTTTGTGAAATGATGCTTAGGGATTGGTATGCAAATTCAAAGTAATTTTAAGTAAGCAAGCATATCTTGCTCCATCTAGCAGTACTCTTGTAATTCACCACTACTATAGATCAGTATAGTGCTTGCTTCGTATGTTTGAGGTCGTGGGTTTGAATCCCTGCCATGGTCTCACCAAGGATTTTTATTAGGTATAGTGACTGCTTTGCCAAGCATGTGGTATTTATAATTACAAGTCAGTATCCTTCAGAAGAGACCTTAAAAACTGAGCAAGCATAGCACATTAAAGGACCCTCCTTGCACATTGCCCTGAATGTACTACAAATGTGAAAATATTTGCCACTTCAACTTAAAACTGGTAACATCTCAATATAAGTAAAATGTTTTTTATATTTTTTATTATGTGTATTCTGTCATTGCAATATGTTTAATGTTTGGTTATTTTTTTTATTTCAGTTTTGCGTTGCTTTCACATTTTGGATTTAGTTTTGCCATCTTCACATCATGCAGCCATGGCCGTAAATTCCCGAAACGTTGCACATCATTTTCTATCATCTCAAAATCCATTTGGAAAAAGAACCAATGAAAAACATCTGTTTGGAAAAAAGACCAATGAAAATTTGTTTGGATTAAGAACCAATGAAAAGCATCTATTTAGAACCATAACCAATGAAAAACATCTGTTTGGAACTAAGACCAATGAAAAACATCTTATTGAAAAAAGAACCAACGAAAAACCGTCTGATAAAGCATCAAACAGACATTTGATAGATTCAAGATTTGATTTAAGACAAGTTGATCAAGTGTTTCTCATTCAAAGTAAACAAAGAAGGCATTCAAGACAAACAAAAAAACAGAAAACCACCGTGGCATCAACGAAAAATTCATCAGAACCATTTAGAGAAAATATTACAAAGCCACTTAATGAGAAGGAAAATTTGTCATCATCATTGTCATCATCATCATCATCATCAAATATCTCAGAGTTACATTCATCATGTTGTCTTGTTTCCATGGCAACTCAAACTTTTAAGAAAGATTCTAGTGATTGGACAACAAGTATAGAAAATTGGACCCAAAACGATGATACCACAAGGGAGATAACTCATGAAGACAATGAAGTCATCACCACGAATACCCAGATTCTTGACAACAATGAACAGCACAAAGCGGCTATAGTTGTTGGTATTGTCTTTGGGGCAATAGCAGCTGTTCTGTTTATCGGTAAGTTGTGATTTCTTAATGAGGTTCGCCGCTGTACCACATGATCACTACCCTTTGAAGTTTGTATAGGACGTTTTTGCAAAAGTACATGCTGCAAGTTCCCAGAATTACGTTTTTTTTTACATGGAAATATGAACTGAAATGATTCCATATGCAATGGAAAATAATTGGTGCACATAAAAATTAGGGGGTAGCGGCAAACCACATTAATACAAATGTAATACCTTCTACTGCTAGTGGAACGCTCTAACAGCTGAGCTACCCGGCCACCCTCAAGACTCTTGAAGGTGTATTAAAGTGATAAATTCACAAGGACATAATACATGTATATACAAATACAAAAATATTTTATGAGAGGGGTTACCTTTGGGAAAATCATGAAATTTTTATGTCACAAAATATGTTTTTCTATGGATTTGCGAAAAAAGTACCACGAAATTAAGTTGATTAGCAGTTTTATCTAATTTTGTGTTTTACAACTTTTTAGGTGCAGCATCGATAATTTATGTATATGTTAGAAGAAGACTATCTCACAACACTTTATCGAAGACCGATTTATCCAGTATACTCGAAGATCACATGACCATGAGTTACATAGAGACACGCTATGACAGACAACGGGTAAGAATATACTCAGCTTACCAGTACAGTAAAACATCATTAGTTGTGCAGTCTAATTTTGGCATTATAAAGGTGTAACTTGTAAGAAATTCAAAGAAATAGAGTCAAGTAATGGTGTTTGTAACATCTAATTCAGGAATATTTCACTTATATTGAGATGTCGCTAGCTACAGGCAAAGGTACAAACATTTTACCTGTGCATTGCGCTGATGGCATTATACAGCAGGAATCTTTATCCTGCCACACCCACTTTGCCACAGGACCTTATTTATTTTATTTTAACAACTGTGACTTTCATTTCGTAATGCTGAGTCACTAACCCACTTTCAACTCAGGTCAGACCTGGTCAGTTTTCTAACCCATGACCTCCCTCATACAGAGTGAGCAATCTAGCAACTGAGCTACCACTGACAGTGGTTGAAAACTGTATAAGAAGAGATGTGAAAGGTTTGGTCTAAAGCTTTGTCTTTGTCTTGCTTATACAGTGTTTATTTTATTTCTTTGTAGAACATGAGTGATGAAGTTGTATCTCTGGACAATGATTCATTTTTACAAAGTTTAGAGACAACATCTCTATCATATTTACCGACATCGCAGAAAAGTATATAGACCGCAAAGCACTGCAGAAATCTGTGCAGACTGCACAACACCTCAGAAAACAGTACAAACCGCACGACACTGCAGAAAAATGTGTAACAGGAGGGAGGAAACACCCGAAGACAATCCACTGCAGCTAAGGATCAAAATGGACCTTAATTATAGGTGAAAAGCGAACAGAAAACTATATAGACAGACAACACCACGGAAAACTATATAGACCATATCATGACACTGCAAAAACAGTAAAGAGGAGGGAGGAAACGCCTGAAAAATCCACTACCAGCTAAGGGTCAAACATGGCCCTTAATTATAGGTGAAAAGCCATCATTCTATCACAAAACTTAAAGATCGGGACCGCAATGTCCAGCAGTAAATCACTCTATTATATCCACTGTATGTAGGCACACATGTAAAATTATTTTAAGATCTTAAAAATAATTTTACATATGTAAAAATGTATTTTGCTAATGTTAAAAACTAGAAATAGTGAATAAATATAGAAATGGCATGTCGTTAGACAAAAGGTGTTGAACAGGTGCTACATGTATGTGTGACCCATGCTAATTAAGTGACCATGTTATCAAACGAATATGGCACATGGTCAGGCTTGTATATCCAGGTCCATGTTTTCTTCAGATATCACACATATGTCATCATTCCAGGAAATGTCGGCATTGTAACGATTTATTTTCCCATTAAGTGATTTTGGACATGCAATTTTTGTTGCACTATAGAAGCTAGATTTGATTTTTTTTTTTCAAAGAGTTATCTCCCTTATTCAAACGATTTATTTTCCCATGAAATGATTTTGGACATGCAATTTTTGTTGCACTATAGAAGCTAGATTTGATTTTTTTTCTTCAAAGAGTTATCTCCCTTATTCAAACGATTTATTTTCCCATGAAATGATTTTGGACATGCAATTTTTGTTGCACTATAGAAGCTAGATTTGATTTTTTTTTTTCAAAGAGTTATCTCCCTTATTCAAACGATTTATTTTCCCATTAAATGATTTTGGACATGCAATTTTTGTTGCACTATAGAAGCTAGATTTGATTTTTTTTTTCAAAGAGTTATCTCCCTTATTCAAATTCATTAAATGATTTTGGACATGCAATTTTTGTTACACTATGGAAGGTAGCTTATTTTTTTCTTCAAAGAGTTATCTCCCTTATTCAATTTTTTTTTTAATTTTTGTTCAGTTGGTTATAATTATTTCACCATTCCACTATGAGAATTATTTTTTTTAAAATCAGTTTAATGTAAAATTAAAATAATTTCATAATATCTAAAAAAAAAAAAAACATGTGAGTTCACCAACATTGTAAATGTTCATTTAAAAATACATTTAAAACTCCATGCAATATTTTATTTTTTATTAAGTTTGTATATCAGAAAATGTGTAAACTCGTGATTGTGTGTGTGTGTGTGTGTGTGAATTTCAATTTTATGTCTTATAGTATAGCATTAATACCATTAGTTTTTGTTCGAAGATAATCGGTGTGTGTGTGTGTGTGTGTGTGTGTGTGTGTGTTTTAACCCTTTCACAAAGCAAAATTTTTTAAAAATTACGGCCCATATATTCAACAAAAAATACTTACCGGTAACATACATGTATATGAAAAATTATAAAAAATTGTCGGCATTTTTCATTGATATTATTTGATACCAAAACTTACAGTAACCTTGTTCATCATACTGTTATACATGTGTAGATCTGATTTAAATATTTATTTTTTTCTTTTAGTTTTCTTTTTTCATTTTTGCAGTGAATTTGAGTGAATGAGACATAATATTCAGTACAGAAGCTCAGATTGTTACATAAACCAGTCTCTTAATCATTCCTTAACTTAAAAATTTTCATAACTAGCAAATTTGAACTCTGAATCAATTTGTTTCAGTGAGTTAGGAACTTCAGATACACAGGTAAACTTGGAGTTGTTTTGTAGATTTTTAAATTTAAATGAAACAATTTTGAATTTTTTATATTTTTTTGAAAAATTTTATATCAAATAACATCTCTTTTTATTATTTTTTCCCTCATTTAGAAGGAAGAGAGGATATTAATTTCGAACATCCGTCCTTTCTTCTCTCCATCATCCAGATATTTTTTAGTTAGAGTATTCCTCAAAACTGAAGCACTTTTTTACAAAACTTGGTGCAAAGCATCAACATTGATAGGATATGTGCATATCACATAATCGAGTTGGCTTCCTCATTTCCTGAATGGCCCTTTGAACATAGTGCAAATCATACAAAAGTACCTATCAACAAGGTTTCCTAAATTACTGAATTTGCTTATTTGAATTATATTAATTTAACTAAATTTTAGTTAAGGTATGATTGTGACTCTGGGGTTGCATGTTAGTGAAATGTGATTTCAAATAATAGTTTGATCTCAGGGCTATATATATGTGCTTATTTTTTCTTTCAAAGAAAATTGCGCACATTAAAATGGGATGAATCATTCCCGGTGAATTTTGTAGATAGAAAATGTTTTAAATATATGCATTTTATGTATGGAGTATATATATTTGTGTAGTTTTTCTACGACTTTTAAGGGGATTGTTTTGCTTGGTTAAAATATTTTAAAAAAGGATTTAATTTGTAAAAAGACATAATGTTTCTGTCGCAGTGTGAAATTAGTTATCTCCCTTGTTCATAAAGTTGCTATATTTTTCTAATTTCCACATAAAGGTGACTGACCATTCTCATCTTGCATATCTAACATTACAGTAGTTTTTCTACATGATCTGGCGAAATACAAATTTTATCGAACACATATGATACAGAATCTTGTATCACCATACTGTGGTGATACAACATTGGCTGTAAAGTGCGTGTCTCACTTAACTACTTCAACATGACCATACATAGTCGATATAAATAAAGGTTACTGACCAAACTTTTCACACTTGTCTATGTTAGCTTTTTGTTCCAGTAGAATTTTAACTACTTCAACATGACCGTACATAGATGATTTATTTAAAGGTTACTAACCAAACTTGTCACACTTGTCTATGTTAGCTTTTTGTTCCAGTAGAATTTTAACTACTTCAACATGACCGTACATAGACGATATAAATAAAGGTTACTGACCAAACTTGTCACACTTGTCTATGTCAGATTCATGTTTCGGTAGGGGATTAACCTCTTCAACATTGCCTATCATACATGATAAAGATTAAGGTGAATTATCATTCTCATCACCACACTTGTAAGTATTTGACTTACTGACATATTTCCATCTCTTGGCAAAAAGAATTGGGCCGTTTACAAGTCCTCTACATTTGCCTCTGTCTGTTGCTACTTTGATTGCCTCAGTCCAAGCTCTTCTCGCTCTCTTTCGAATGGTTCTTCTTCAAGTATCCTTGGGTCGTCCTCTTTTCCACTTCCCCTCTCAGGTGTCCAGGTAAGTGCAAGTTTTGGGTATCTGTTGTTTCTCATTCTTAGAACATGGCCGAGCCATTTCTCCTTTTGAGTGTGATGCTGATCTTTTCTGTTCTGGCTCTTGTTCTTACTTTTTCATTTGAGACCTTCTGTGGCCAGTGGATTTTTAAAATTCTTCTGAGACATTTATTGAGGAAAGTGTCTACCATGGTGTCTTTGGTTTTTGTCATTTTCCATGTTTCACTGCCAAACAAAAGGAGAGAGAGTACATTCAAGTTTAACAGGCGGAATTTTGTTTCTTTTTGATATCTGGCTGTTGTTCCAAATAGGAATACTGAATAGCTAGTTTACTGAATGTTAATCAGGCCAGGCAGAGTCATCTTCTGATATTTTCGGACATGCAATTTTTTTACATGAATCCACATGCAGTTTTTTCGTATATAAATTGGGGCCAAATAATTAATATTCATATTGGCAAAATGTTTACCATTTAAAGGATATGTACCAATGCAAAACTGATCCCCTTTCTAGTAATAGATAATGTTGTTTGACTGAATTGTTATTGAAAGTGAATGTTGTATATTATGTTTTGTAATGAATCAAAATGTGTTTTAGCATTTTAGTTTTTAATTTCTTTTTGTATTAATGTCAGATTAATTGCTGTAATATGGTAAAACCTTGATTCAATGCCACATTTTGTATAGCAAGCTTTTGGCATTATACATTTGTACTGTAAACCTTGATCCATTGCCACCATTTGTTCAGTCAAATTTTGGGGTCGTACAAACCTTGATCCACTGTCACCTTTTGTTCAGTCAAATTTTGGGGCAGTACAAACTTTGATCCACTGCCACCATTTGTTCTGTCAAATTTTGGGGTCGTACAAACTTTGATCCACTGCCACCATTTGTTCAGTCAAATTTTGGGGTCGTACAAACCTTGATCCACTGCCACCTTTTGTTCAGTCAAATTTTGGTGTTATAAAAGGGTTTGGCAATAAAGGGAGGATTATAAAGAAAATCATAAAGTAAATTAATTTTGTCATTTGGGTTATAATAACCAGGATGGCAAAAAAAATTTATAGACTCCAAAATGTGTGGTGATAAGCAAGGTGGGACTTCTAAATAGTCTGACAATAAGCAAAGTAGCAATGTTCTCGGGGGATTTGAAAATAATCTGGCGATAAGCAAGGTGTCAGTTATTGAGGGATTTCAAAAATTTTTGGTGATAAGCGGGATGGCAAGGTTATCAAGGGACTTCAAACTAGTTTAGCCATAAGCAAAGGTGTCAAAGTTATTGAGGGATTTCAAAGATTTTTGGTGATAAGCGGGATGGCAAGGTTATCAAGGGACTTAAAACTAGTTTAGCGATAAGCAAGGTGTCAAAGTTATCGAGGGATTTCAAAGATTTTTGGTGATAAGCGGGATGGCAAGGTTATCAAGGGACTTAAAACTAGTTTAGCGATAAGCAAGGTGTCAAAGTTATCGAGGGATTTCAAAGATTTTTGGTGATAAGCGGGATGGCAAGGTTATCAAGGGACTTAAAACTAGTTTAGCGATAAGCAAGGTGTCAAAGTTATCGAGGGATTTCAAAGATTTTTGGTGATAAGCGGGATGGCAAGATTATCAAGGGACTTCATACTAGTTTAGCGATAAGCAAGGTGTCAAAGTTATTGAGGGATTTCAAAACAGTGTGGTAATAAGAACAGTGGCAAAGTTACAGAGGGTATTAAAACAAGGTTTTACTGTATTTGTGTTTCAGTGACATAGAAGGGTTACATTGTATTTGAAATTTGATTTTAAGTATGAATGTTGTGTGAGAAATATCAAATATTTAAAATTTCATTTTATAGATGAATACCTATACCAGTGAATATTGTATATTCAAAATTCTATCAAAAAGGATGAATGCATATACTGGTGATAATTCAAATATTTAAAAATTGATGAAAAGAATATATGTTGTATATGTGTGATATAATATGTGTATATTTAACATTTAATCGAAAGGATGAATCTATCCCGGTGAATTTCAAATATTTAAAATTTGATTTAAAGGATGAATTCATACCAGTGAATACATGTTTATCAAAATTTAAAATAGAGACATTGCATTTTAAATTTGATTTAAAGGATGAATGTTATATACATCTATGAGTGGTTTCACTATTTTAAAATTTGATTGAAAGATCATATATATGTTGTATATGAGTGGAATGTATCATATATTTATATTTAAAATTTAATCGAAAGGATGAATCATATCCCGGTGAATATCATTTATTTGAAATTTGATTAGAATTTGTATGAATCAAATATTTAAAATTTAATTCTAATGGATAAATATGTAAACTGAGGATAAATACATACATTGTATATCAGTGAATATTGTATGTTGAAATATTTAAAATTTGATTTTAAGGGATGAAACTATACCGGTGAATATCATATATTTAACATTTGATTATAATCTGTAAATGTAATGTTGTGTACTATGAACATCTCACTTATTTAAATTTTGATTTTGAGAATGTATACCTATACTGGTGAATACAAGTATTTTATGTTTAAAATTTAAATCTGTGAATATCGAATAGAATATTAAAATTTGATTTTAAGGATGAATAGATACCAGTGAATACACTTATCTTATGTTCAAAATTTAAATCTGTGAATATTAAATATTCAAAATTCAATTTTAAGGATGAATATATTCCTCTGAATATCATATTTTAAATTAAAATTTGATTTTAAGGATGAAATCCTGGTGAACATGTTATATGAAAAATTAACCCGGTGAATTTACCCATATATTAAATGTGTATGCGTGTGTTAACTTGTGTCTGCTTTGTGTGTTTACATGTGTGTGTGTGTGTGTGTATGTGCATGTGTGTGTAAATATATGGGCTTTGTGTGTGTGTGTGTGTGTGTGTAAATATATGGGCGTTGTGTGTGTGTGTGTGTTATAAATGACAATTTATTGTCTTTAAAACAATGCATTAAAATGCACATGTTTAGTTACGTATTATATTACTAGTATATAGAGATATTAATAATACATATGTAAAACATACTTAGTATAATCTAATGAGCAATGTTATATATTTGTCAAAAGAAAGTAACATGATATTGCTTCAATGAAATATTTCACTTTAAATCGATTAAGGGGTTCACTCTCACCGTCTCTCAAGATATGAGATCTGTTTGATAATTGTAAATTGAAACTTCCATCTACTACAGTGATGTAGCCCATGTTATTTTAGAACTAAATTGTCATTTAGATACTAAGCTAAGATTCTAAAAATTCGAAACAAAAATATATGTAAATAAATCAAAGGTTTATAAAAAAATCATTATGCACATAATGTCATATAATTAAGTCCAAAATTTCGTTGTTATTTAATTTTAATTTTTATATAAAAAGTTAAAAAATATGAATAGCCAGATTTTGAAATTCACATATATAGTTCTTAGCTGTTTTATGTATACACACATATATATATATATATATATATATATATATATGTTCATTGTAAATTTATTCATTCAAATAATTTCCCTGGTCGATGAAGGTATTGTTGAAGCTACATTCAGTGTTTCGAAATAACAGCCAGTCGCACAGTCCTAAATCGGTAACTTTTAAGAAGAACTGGTTAGTTTTTCACTACCGAGTAGTCTCCTATATACCATAGTAGAAAATGTTGAAATTATTGGGACCATTTTAACTTACAAAATGTATTTTAAATACTGCTATATTAATATGTACTAGTATATATTCATTGTATATTTTTTCATTTAATAATGTTTCCTCGGTAGACAAAACTGAAATGGATTTTTGGGTTTTTGTCGGAGAAGCCGTGAATTTGTGCCATAATCTACAAAAATTGTAAATAAATAAATATATTAGCTTTATTACAGAAATATATTATTTATTATTTTTATCACAGGGGATAATAACATGACTTGTAGGGTTATCAAGCTACAGTACAGACCTGTTGAAAGTTTAACACTTAGCTAACGAACTAGAGTCGAAGCTCGGCTACCTCAAGGGCGAGATGTTGATAGATAGTTGTCGAAAAAGCTGCAGTGAGATAGGCAGCAGCTGTCGAAATACAGGCCTGTCGAAAGTTTAGCAATGAGATAATGAAAAGGAGTTGCAGCTCGGTTATCGAGTGGCTGAGTTATTGACAGTTCAGTAATGTCAGAGAGATAGATAGCCGAAAAGCTGTTGAGATATGACTAACAAGGAGACTAGGTGAGCTGCCCATATGACACTAATTTGTATGCATATTGTGAAACTTTAGACAGGCCTGTACTGTAACTTGCCGTAGAAATCTGATTACTTTGGAGGGAAGTTGACCAAGGCTTCGTTGTTCAAAGCTTTGTTAGTGAAATTTAAGCTAGGGAAAATCTTAGTTAAGAAATGATTGTAAAACTGGGGTCTGAAAACAAAGCATTGAACAGCGAGCAGTGGTAGGTATTATCTGATTGACAAGTCTTGTTTTTGTTGGAAAACCGTGAATTTGTGCCATAATCTACAAAAAATGTAAATACATTAGACTAGCTACATGTAGCTTTATATAGCATAAAAATTACACACTAGCTTACAAGTAAGTGTGTGTGTGTGTGAAGAAGTTGAGTTGAGAGTTGAGTATGGTGTTTAATGTCCCAATCAAAAATATTTCACTTATATTGAGACATATGTGTGGAGAAGGACTTCCTTTTGTAACCCCCCTCTTATATACAAAACATGTACCACAATTAAAACGTTGGAATTATCAAGACAAAGTCTGGTTGAAAATGATAAAAAAGATATGGATGAATGAGTTAGTTGTGCAATTTTTAAACTTTTTATTTTTTTTTGCTTAGTAAATTGTTTAATATGTTATTATATTTGTTACATGTTTTGCAAAATTATATTTATTTGCATTAAAAAAGGTGTCAATTTTAATTTTACTGTGCCATATTGTAGATTTTTATTTTCCTAGCTTTTTGCTTGTGCCATAACATAAAAATAGTAATATTTCTATTTAATGGAATTTTTTGTCATTTTTATAAAATTGATAAAAATGGTATTGTACATTTTCTGTTTGCTTGTGCCATAACAAAATAATATTTCTATATTACAGAATAATTTTTGTCATTTTTATGAATTTCACAGATGGCATGTGCCATTTTTAAAGCATCAGCCATGCTGAATGCTTTATAGCGATCGTTGGATTTTTTCGTATTTAGCGCCGCTCTCATTTCACCTTGACAGCCAATCAAATCCTTCGTTTCGACTGAAATTACGGGAATTTCCATATACGGTATCCCAGGTATGTATAAACTCTAATCTGAGTGATTGGGTCTCCCGGAAAGTTACGAAAGCAATGTTTTCATCATGTACACATGTGCCGATCTGAAATGTATTCATACGCGTATTAGTCCGTTTTTGCTGGATATATATTTTAATTCTTCACTTTTGTATGATAATTTTAAGATAAAAACCATAAAAATCCATTAGGAAAACCCAACAAAAATGACGATCTTGTCAGTTCGCGCCGACGTTCTTCTTTTTGACCTACAGTGCTGTACATGTGGTTGTTTACAGTCGCCGCCATATTGGATTTTTTTAATTTACGCAAAGTGACATCGATAAATAAACACAAAGTATGCTCATTAAACAGTTTTTAAGTTAAATAACTTTAAACATGGATCACATTTGATGATAAATTATATATATTTTTTAAAAATTGATTGTCAATAATATTTCGTGTTTGGGATATCCCGACCTGGTTCATTAATATTCATCATAACGTCACAAGGATTTTCCCGCTTTCATTGGGTATTAAAATTCATTCCTGTCAGTTTGCCGGTAGCGAAATTATGCATAACAAAAAAGTAGAAATCAAAGATTATTCCCAAAAATGTGATACGAAACTGAAAAAAGAAGTGTATTTACAAGTTATTGGCTGTGTTGATAAATCGTTTGTGACTCGTGAAGTTGTGTATGATATCGGTACCGTAGTTCGTATGCAAATTAGCCATGTGTTTGGGGGCATGGCATTTGGCACCCGATGCCCCTGCTCAAATGTATTCACATAGCGTAGTGACTGACCTTTTTAATCCAGTACACCCTTGCCCCTTTTAAAATGATCATGACACCCTGTCCTTTTCAGTTATCAGTTTAATATAAAAACGACATGCTTTATTCTCGAATCTCTGCTACATACTTCCGATCTTCCGCACACACTCCACTTCTCACCATATGTCTCCGAAGACAGACAATTTCATCATCAATGTTCATTTAAATACCTTTTCCAGTTGTTTATTTTGAATCAACAAAATAAATCGCAAGAAAGAACAACTTGAAATCAAAATCTAAACAAAACTGAAAAAAAAACGATGTTTTAAAATTTTCAGATAAAATTTATTTACCTTGTTACAAGTCCTTATTAGATCGTTTTACAGTGGATATCCGATTAAAGTTGTTGTCAGTAGTTTAATCCATGGTTTTTACAACCTTTAATTTCTTTTCATGAAGCCATATAACTTTATTTCACATAAAATGTGGCCACTGGACATGGAGGAAAACTGAAACAAAACAGTTATTCTGCTTTCTTAAGTTCTTCCGATTTCTAGAGCACCGTTGGTGAAGTAGAACAGAAACTAAGGGCGGGGAAAATATGGTACCAATCTTGTGAACTCAACTCCTCTTACAGTTTTCAACCAAAAACCTTGAAACTTCACAGAATGTTTCTATATATATTGAGGATGTGCACCTGACTTTATGGAAATATTTCGAGATTTTTTCCCCATTTTCAAGACTTTGAAACTTAGTCACTTTTAGCAAGTATTTGAATGGGGGTACCTACTTTGTGAACTCAACTCCTCTTACAGATTTCAACCAAAAACCTTGAAACTTCACAGAATGTTAATATATATATTGAGGATGTGCACCTGACTTTATGGAAATATTTCAAGATTTTTTCCCCATTTTTCCAGACTTTAAAACTTAGTCACTTTTTAGCAAGTATTTGAATGGGGGTACCTACTTTGTGAACTCAACTCCTCTTACAGTTTTCAACCAAAAGCCTTGAAACTTCACAGAATGTTTATATATATATTGAAGATGTGCACCTGACTTTATGGAAATATTTCAAGATTTTTCTCCATTTTTCCAGACTTTGAAACTTAGTCACTTTTTAGCAAGTATTAGAATGGGGGTACCTACTTTGTGAACTCAACTCCTCTTACAGTTTCTCTTAAATTCAAAGTAATTTTATTGTAACATTTTAGTTGTCTAAATAATAATCAATTAATTTTCAATTAATCGTATTCAGAAATATTTCCCCCTTTTGTACACAATTCTTGTCAACAAACTTTTTTTGAAAGAGACAGTTGCCTGGACAACTTCTGTAATTGGGAGGTACAGATTATTAGCTTATTGTGTCAGGATGGTTTATACCAATTCAGGCTTTTGAAGCTCACTTGGTCAATTTATATATATTCAACAATAATTTTAAATACATTTAAATTATTTCTAAAACAAAGGTTTTATTTTTATTTTTATTTTTTTTCAAATTAATTGTGAATTCAATGAATAAAATTAATGACTTCAACAATGGTTAATCTGTCAATTGCAAGTCAAGGGAAATAGCTGGTCATGGTGAAAGTTTTTTTTTGTGATGATGACACTATGTTGATGATGATGTGGCATGATGATCTGGTGAAGATGATGACAATAATAATGATGATGATGACATTCAGTTCTGCTGCTGCCCATGATGATGATGATATGACATGAGGAGATATAATGATATTGATGATGATGTGACATGAGGAGATATGATGATGATGTCACCATGATGATGATGTGACACGAGGAGATATGATAATGATGTTGATGATGGTGATGACATGAGTTCTGTTGATGCCGATTGATGATAATGATTATCGTGATGAAGAAGATGATAGTGATGGTGGTGATAAAAATAAGCTCTGCTGCTATGAATGATGATGGTGATGATGACGATGTGACTTGACGAACTATGATGATGATTATGATGGTGACATGAGTTCTGTTGCTACCGATGATGATGATGGTGGCAATGATGACATTCAGTACTGCTGAGCACTGCCGATAGTATGATGATGATGATGGTGATGATGATGGTGGTGATGACATTCAGTTCTGCTGCTGTCGATGATGATAATAATTCACGATGATGATGACAAAGCCAATGTCTTCATGCTGATGATGTGACATGATGATGATGATGATGATGATGATGATGATGATGATGATGATGATGATGATGATGATGATGATGACATTCAGTACTGCTGCTGCTGATAATGATGATGATTATGTGACACGAAGAGCTATGATGATGATGTGACCATATTAATGATGTAACATGAGGAGTTCTGAAAATGATTAATATAATGGTTGTGGTGATTGTCATGGCATGGGTTCTACTGCTGCTGCTAATGACGACGATGATGATGATGATATCTTCATGTTGATGATCAAAATGTGATATGAGGAGTGATAATGATGATGATGGTGGTGATTACAGATCCAGTTTGGGTTTTCTTCCAGTCAACTGCGTTTTAGTGGAGTTATGCCCCTTTCACTTTGTGAATTTTATCAAAATGATGGTTTCTCTGGACTTTTTTCCGTTACGCTTGAGATATTTCACTCAGATTTGGGGTCGGGTCTTTAGTAGCCTCTCTTGGTTTTTGAAAAATTGAAAATTTATATTTTTGCGAATTACTTAGTTTACTCAATTGATAAACATTGCGTGGCATGTCCATTTTGACCATTGTAACATATTTATATGTTAGAACCTAACAACTTGCATAAAAAGCAGACTTGTTGTTAGAAGCTTCCCAATCACAGTATCTATTATTTGCATGATTTTTATTTGTTACTGATTCATTAGACAAATCTCAGTTTTTAAAGTGCACATTTTATTATATCAAATTGCTCAGTTTAGCTGATGCTTCAGTACCTTCAGTACTTTGATTATTGTACATTATTATTTGCTTTTTGCTTGTGTAATAACATCATATACAAATGAAGTAATATTTATGTGATTGGATAAGTTTTGTTTTTTTAAAAAAATTATTTTCACAAGCACAGGAGCCAGTTTTATAATAAAAATTAAAAAATACCCAAAGTATATAAAAAAGAATATGTATAAGTATTTTTGAAATATTATTATAAAAATGGCCCCTGTGTTCACATGTGTCATTTAATGATTAAATTTTCAAATCAGTTTGTTTTCTGTTTCCATGGTTTCATGATGCTTATTTGGTTGTGTTAGCTCTTTCCTGTACATGTGTTGCAATTGGGGTTCACCGCTGTACCACATGATCAAACCCCTTAACTTAGCTAATCTGCGAAAAACATTTACACTGAGAATTCCCAGAATGAATAACATGTGGTTTTTTGTTTTTGTTTTTTTTTTTTTTTGGGGGGGGACCGTAAACTGATATGATTCCTATGCAATGGAAATAATAATTCCTCACATTAGTAGGAATCATGTGGCACAGTGGCAAACCCAATTGGCCCACAGAAGATTTTTTTTGTTACACAGCATCAGAATATAATACAGTAGTAATTTTGATATAAAAAAATCAATGAATTTCGTCATTAAAATGTTAAGTCTCTCTCTCTTTTAGAATTTTGCCATGTTTTAAGTTTGTATATGATATAGAATAAAGAGCATTAAATTTTCATTATATTCAGATATTTGTTATTTTTTGCTGTACAAGCTCTCATTTGACATGCCTAGCATAGCTAGAACTGTCAGTTAAGCTGACAGTTTTTTACCCACCCACCTCCCATAGATGTTGTCATTGGGTCATGACCCTTGACCTATACACCTATTTGGTATGCAACACAGTCTCACATTGGATTTACATTTGTTGATTTGTTTCAAGTTTGATCAAAACCCATCCATAGTCACAATATTGGGACAGACAGATGGTTTGGTTGGGCAGAGAGATCTCATAAACCGTCTGTTTGCTGGGAGGGGGTAAGGATGGGGTTATATAATTATTATACCACCCCCACCCCCCCCCACCCCCCACCCCCGCTTAAAAGGTGGGGGTATATAGTGATAGGGGTGTCCGTCCGTGTGTCCTTCCGTTACACCTTAGGGTACCTATCTCTTATCCGCAACTTCTCCTAAACCCTTCAATGAATTTTCATGAAACTTTCACACAATCGTTGTGATATAATGTAGATGCGCACCTCCTATTTAAAAATTTGATCCGATGGATTTTTTATGGGGGGGGGCGGAGGGGAGGTATTTTTTGTGAGCTTGTGGCTCACAGTTTTTCTAGTATTGTTTACAGTGATTGAGAAACAACTTATCACTGACGATGCAAAAGATTGGGGTTAGGGTTTACTTGAGATATTTTACTTTTAAACCCCGTCAGCACAGGGTTCTAGTAAAAATGGCCATGTGGTGCCATTGGACTAGATTAAAAGGTCCAGAAGTCCAACTGAGTATAATGGACGTATTACAGGTTGTGTTGTGTGAGAAATCTCAAAGTGGTTGCATACCTAAGCACACGAGGTTCTGAGATTCAAACCAATATGCATGACGATAAAGCATGCGCATGTGCCACCTGAGCATCTGTTGCATGCCGGAATGCAAAGCAAATTGTTGTCGGAAACTACAAGTTGTGTCGTGAAAAAATGCTGACGACTTTACATGAAATGCAATGACAACTGGTGTATTTACAATGGTACCATTGGTTTTAGACCGACCCTGGGCCAAGTTGCACAAACCATAATTAGAGCTAATCATTAAGTAATCAAAAACAAACATACTAGCTCATGTCCGAATCACAATCCAGAAGCAAAGTAAAAACGTTGGAACTAACAAGTTAGGTAAGACACGTGAACTTTCACCAGGGAAGTGAGGCCGGGTGCTCCAGAAGAGTAAGCACCTCCTGTTTAGCTACATGTAGCTACACCCGCCACGTTTGTAATCAAAATTGTGTGAAAGGAACATGGAACTATGAGACGTCAAATATATCCAGGGCAATCCTGGACACAGAGACATCAAACGAATCAACAATACTGTGATGACGGCCATAAAAATTTTTGAGGGCCTTGGTAAGCCTAGGCTTGCAATATCCCTGAGTCAACAATGTATTTGCAAGCAGCCTACTTCGTTGTACAAAGTCCCCGTAGTGGGAACAAGCTCTACCAGATTGTATTAAACCATAATTAGTGCGATGATGGATGATTTGCTAATAATGGTTTTAATCAATGAATAACTTTAATTAAGCTTTGTACGTGTAACTGAACCCTGATCTTCAATGGGCTATTTTTAATATCGGGGCATTTTGTCCCTTTTCAGACTGCATGCATGGCAGCATAAACCTTGCCTTGACGTGGTTTACTGTTGTTTCACAAACCCCTTGAAACGGGACCCACAATATGAAGCCGCCTCATTAGTAGCGCAAACATGCTAAACAATAATTATTCATCCTTGTGTGGCTTTTTGTGCAGTGTAACGAAGTCGAAAAAAGTGTTTAACTGTTCCACATTTTCAATGAATTTGTGTTGGAAAACTAAACGCCCAGTGAGAAAAACCTTTTTTTTTTTTTAATCTAAATAACTATTGCAAATATACGAAATAGAGTTTTGAGATTTCGAACTATTCTTTCAATGTCACCTTACGGGGCTTTCTGCACAAAATCGATTATTATTACAGTGAAGTTAGATGTATATATATAGTTACATGAAACTCCTGACTAGAAGAGTCAAAATTGCCTCTTGATCAACAAATACCCCTGCCCCAACTGAGATTTGATGCATGACCTCAACATTCGACCTAAGCACCTAAATGTGGTACGCAATACATCGTCTCACGCTTGTCTACATTTGTTCCAAGTTTGATCAAAATCAAATTTATAGATATGGAAGTAACATGATGAATGGCACGGTTTTACACAGACAGACAGACGGACACACATGGTAATTTCATATGCCCAATCCCCAAAATACGTTGCGAGGGTATTTAATAAATATACAAAAATGTAGTTAAACATAAAAGTTGTTGCTAGCTAAACAATGGTATGCTTACCCTTCCGGGGCACCCGGATTCACATCCCTGGTGAAATTTAACGTGTTTAACTTAATGTGCCAGTTTCAATGTTTACCCTTCCGGAGCACCCGGCCTCACATCCCTTGATGGAAGTTCACGTGTTTAACTTATTGTGTAAGTTTCAAAGTTTTTATTTTGCTTTGGCATTGCATTGTGATTTCGATATGGATTGGTGTTTATTTTTTAGTGTCGCTGTGCATTTAATTACCGCAAACTGATGACTTTTCCGCTAAAAAAATATTTTATTTCCGCATAATTTTCCCTTTTTCCCGAAATGTTCCTGTAGTTTACCTAATCCATTGGCGATTATAAGTGTTTTCTTAGAAAGAATAACAAAACAAATTGCCCAAAATCCCACTTCTATCGGATAGATTTGTTTTGTTATTCTTTCTAAGAAAACACTTAACCCACCAGAGTAAAAATGTAAAAGCGCGAAATGTGAAAAATAAAAGCGGAAACGTAATGCGCCCTCTTTTTTTTAATAGCCAGAGCCACCAAGACCACAAAACTATCCGACTTTTGACGGGCACTAAACGAGTTTCAACTTTTGACGTACACCAGACATGTTGGTGGGTACTTGATATGTAACCGTTCCATTGACGAACATTAGACATACATATTCCGACGTTTGACGTGCATTAGACATGTTTCTATTTTTGGTGGGAACTAGCCATGCTTCTACTTATGACAGGCACTGGTCAAGTTCCGACTTTTAACAAGCACCGTGAGTATCGACTTCAGACGGGTGTCATGATTATAAAATCGTCGGAAAACAATCCGAGGTTCTCTTTCATAAACATCTATGATAAGTAATAATGAGTATAATTCAGTAGCAAAAGGAGTAAAAAGATTTCCGAGGCTTTAAAGTTGCTAAACTAGTTTCTGACAGAAAACCCCGTAAATAGGATTTTTTTCTGTGTTTTCTTTTTTTTCAAATAATTTCAGATAAAACCACTACTACTGAAAAATAGCATCATTGACCATTTCGAAAACACGACAGGGGAGATAACACCTATGAACGAAAACGAGGCTTGGGGGGGCAAGCTACATCCGTCCAGTATAGTTGCAGCGTAGAATATGACGATTGAAACGGAGAAAAAAAGACTTTTGTTGTACCCCAGGTTGTACAAAAGTCTTAAGTATATCACAATCTTCACAATTTATAATCCAAAAATATTTGTCAAAGAGTTTTGATTATTAAAGCATTTATTTGATGTATTTATTACAGCCGAAAATCATCTGTCAAAATTACTGGACAGTAGATATCAAGAAATGAATTTCATCTTCTATAGAATTACTATAACATTTAGTGCATAATTTATCTTTTTTTTCTATTTTTGAATAACGTCAAATTTCAATTTTTTATCTGTGATGTAATTCTTAATCTGGTTATATTTAAATAATCAGGCCCCGGTTTCACTATCATTTCTTAGCTAAGATTTTCCTTAACTTAAACCTTGCAAAATTTCAATTTTTATAATTTTGTTAATTTTGAAGATATGGAGGAATTTAATGTGTCATTTGTAAGATCACCTCTAGAATAAAACATTTGCATTTAGTTTTGATAAAAATATTCACCAGTAGTTCCAAAAAGAGATTAACAAAATTGGCTAAATTAAGTTAAGGAAAATCTTAGCTAAGGAATGATTGTGAAACCGGGGCCAGTTTTGTTTTCCTTATATCTGTGTATGGCTAATGTAAAATTTAATATTTTATAATGTATTAAAATCAGTTTGGCAGTCTTTTTTAAGTTAAATAAAAAAAAATTTCGAAAGAATGAAACTTTACTCTAAAATCTTCATATTAATTTGATCAACGCCTGTGACGTTTAATAGAGTCTTTAAAGTATTCTGTGTTCAACGTCGCTGATTATATATATCACATTTCTTCTTCCTTATTTAACTTTTTTTTCATTTTAAGAGGTTCTGAATATATTAAACAAATTTAAACCGCACAAACATTTTTAACTGTTCATTTTGAAAATTTTATATTTTGATTATTTTTTTATTATCATAATTTCATTCTGTAAATATTTCTCGAAGTCAGAACTTCTGTAATAGAAAATTACTGGAACCGAGAATCTTTATTTCAAAAGTGATAGTTTTGACTTGTACGAAAGTGTATATTACATATTTTACCCACAGGTAAAGGTTGCTAATTAATGTTGATAATCTGCATACCTTATCAACAGACGCGGTAACTTATTGATAACGGAAGCAAATTCCAAATTCCCATTGGATCAGATGATAGTATATTATACGTGGAAAATGTACCTACATGGTGTTAATCTCATTAACAGATTAATTAATTACCTTGATTTATGATGAATATTATGATTCTGAATTACTAGTACCCACACTAGTTTTGAAACTGCCGTGAATTCTAATTTCATGACTTCGTATAGTTAATGACTGTGTATTCAAATAAATAAATAAATAAATAAATAAATAAATAAATAAATAAATAAATAAATAAATAAATAAATTCATTCATTCATTCATTCATTCATTCATTCATTCATTCATTCATTCATTCATTCTAAACTTACCGTTGAAGAGCACATGAAATAAAATTCTGTGACGTTGAACCAGCTACAATTATAGATGTTTGAACTATATTCTCAAAATGATTTTAATTTTAATTTTATTACTATTATTATTTTTTGTTAAAAAAGACTTCATAATGAAATAAAATTCAAATTCTTTAATTTCTAAAAACGGAAAACTTTGGGTGAAATTCTGTAACGATATGCCGGTTACCTGTGAAATACCGGTAAAAATCCGGCGTAGAATTTTGTCATCTTTAACGCAAATTGGAAGCAAAAATCGTTTATAAAAATGTAAAAATATCCCGAGAAACAACAAATGTCAAAAAAGGTAACCATAATCAAGATTTGGATACTATAAGGGAAAAAGGGTGAAATAAAGGCAATTTTTTAAACAAAAATAGAAAGAAAGACATCAGATATAAAAAATAATTTTTACACCATAGGCACGGGATTATTTCGATCTCTTATAACTTATGATAACAAATTGATGATTTAATGGTAAAAAATACTTTTCAACGATTTTATTCACGTTCCTTCATAATTTAATTACTGTAAATCGGAACTTGAGCTATTCGGGGTCTATCGATGAGGAAAAGTTGTAATATGGTTTATTATTTTTTTTTTAAATAGAAACAATTACTAGTTCTTACTCCCAACTAATAACTGTTTTTACTTATTTATATACCACTTTATTTGACACATAGGAAAGATATATCAACTACAGATAAATTTACAAACGTAGACATCTTTTTTTTTAACAGCCGTGTCAACTTTCGGTTTCCTTTTTGGTTGCTGTAATTTAAATAATTTCTACAAATAAATGATTAATACACACTGTTTCACTTTCTGTATTATTTTATTTCTTTTATTCGTCATAATTGTTGGTGAAAACGATAACGAAGAACTACTAATTCACAATTTTCGACAGCGTAACCGCATCTCAATGTAGTCTTTCTTCAGCAACCTGTTGGACTTGCCCCCCCACGAGACTTAAACGAGACTTCGGTAGACGCGAGACTTTGTGTTTTCGAAATGGTGAATGAATCATGAAAAATTAATGATTTCGAAGATTTTTTTATTATGACATTTAGTTGGGGAATAGATCTAACTATTAAGGATTTTTCTGTGTTTTGTAGAACCCTACTTTAACAACCACCCCGCACCCTTAAAACATCAAAAGAATTTTTTTGCGGGTCACTGAGCACGACGCAGACAATGTTTGTCCTTAAATACCCCCGCAACCTGGCTGAATCGGTATGCATACGAGTTTAGCCGATGTGTGCCGAATGATCTAAGCTATTTAGATCTGGTTAAATTATTAAAATTAAAATAAAATTTTTAAAATCATATAGAACTAAGAATTGTCGTATAGAATTTCAAACAGCTGTCTCTGTCTAGCTAAACTTTTTACATCATTTTGTAAATCTAGGTCAAGTTTCTCTCAAGTCGTGATCAGTATCTAGGTCAGACGTGTTTTACGCACCTGCCTCGTGTTTGTTGATATATATTACATAACATTACAAAATGGTGTCAGCTTGGTATATGGACGATTCCAAGGAGGACCAAAGAGCACCACACAAGACGGACCCACTCCAACCTGTCTCCCTGGAAGAACTGAAAGCACTCGGAGTGTTATTTTCCAGGTAACTTCACCCCCCATCTCTTTGATAATCATTCTGGTTGAAGCAAAACTTGTGTCGGTTTTGTCATGGTCTTATACCTTATTTAGGATGAATATAAGAATATAAATTAACAAACTGGAAGTTATGTAAATTTATATTTTATGATTTAAATCTTGAATTTTTTTACTATGGTTTAACTGATTAAAGGGAGATAATTCAATCCTAAAATTGCTTATAATGCATCTATTTTACTTTTTTTTTTTTTAAATAACTATATAGAGTTAGAAGCCATGTGTGTAACTTAAATGCTAGTTACACTGAAAAAATTCCCTTACCCGACATCGGGAATCGAACCCAGGTAGCCCGTTTGTAAAGCGAGCACTCTACCGATTCGCCTAAAATGTACCCTAATAAGACTAGTAATGTCGCTTAACCTGTACATAGTACATACTTTACTATTTAGCTATTAGTAATATTATACCATGTAGCTATATCGCTGCATCAGCTCATTTAAGAACAGAAGGGTGGTGCCCATGATGATTGTCCTGCTCAGACCACATGCGGGGAAGTGAATTTTCCTTGCCGTTGGCCTTTACCGATTCACCTGGTTTCAGTACAATGGACTGGAAGAGTGGTATGCTTGTCTACGGCATACTGACTAAGCTAGCACGTTAAAGTCGCCCTGAGTGCGCGCTAGTACAAGGCAGACTGCAACACACTCGCACTTCACATGCATACACGAAATTATTCATAGATTAATCCATAGAGATTAATAAAATAGTTCTCGTGAATAGCTGAAAAATTGCTGATGCAACGTTAAGCAACATTCAACCAACTCATGGCTAATGTGCAGACTGTTATTAATTTCCTACGCTGGGAATCTAGCTGGGGCTACCCACTGGTGTCTAGACAAAAAAAAAATAAAAAACAAACATACTAATCCATGTTCAAACCACAATCCAGAAGCAAAGTAAAACTTTAAAACTGACAAGTTATGCTAGACACGTGAAGTTCCACCAGGGACCCGGAATTGAGGCCGGGTGCTCTGGAAGGGTAAGCACCTCCTGTTAAGCTAGCTACACCTGCCACATGTATAATCAAAATTGTGTGAAAGGAACATGGAACTATGGCACGTCAAATATATCCAGGGCAATTCTGGACACAGAGACATCAAACTTATTAACAATACTTAAATGACAGCCATAAAACTTTTTGAGGGCCTTAAATTATAAGTAGAAGTTAAAACATACTTTTTTTATAAATAAGATTTTTTGCGATACTGTACTGATAAAAAAAACTACTGGTAACATAGTTATCCATGTCTGAATCACCAACCAGAGGCAAAGTAAACACTGTAACTGACAAGTTAGGTTAAACTTCCATCAGGCAATTGAGGCTGGGTGTTTTGGAAGGGTTATCACCTCCTGTTTCTCCAACCGTCATGGCAATTCTGGACACATAGCCATCAAACTTATCAACAATACTGTGATGACAGCCATAAAACTTATTGAGGGTTTTTGATTAGCCTACGCTTGCAATATCCTAGGGTCAACAATTTATTTGTAAGCAGCTGGCTTCATTGTATTAGTAATTTAATATATATATTTTTTTGTTTTAAAGGTTGAGAATGATGAGAAGCTACAAAAAATCAGAGCAGAACGGGGCTACACTTACGAGGACGAAATCACGTGTAGCCCAGAAAAACTACCAAACTACGAGGCAAAGGTATGCATGATGCAATATGTATGATTAGATAAGATTAAGTTGCTCAGTCTGTTTCAATTGCTTCTAATTATAAGAGTCCTCTGTAGCGGCCACAGGTGGCCATCTCCTTTTTTGAGCTCTACAGAGGTGTCTTTAGCGTGCACCGAGACATGGGACCTCGGTTGTGAGTCTCATCTGAAAGCATACTGAGTAACAAGCTTTTTACAGCTCTAAATTGGGCAGAAAATGAAAATCACCTCAGAAAATTTCCAGGTCCCAAGGTAGGTTAGAACCCACAACCCTCGACTTTGAAAGCTAGTGAAAGTACCACTCAGCCTTTTCTGCCCATATATAGATGTAGTCGAGGGCGGGGTTACACAAAGCTTATTTAATCATTAATTGAACTATAATTAGTCAATCCTGTAGTATTGAGCTAATTATGGTTTACCTAATTAATGATTAAATTAGCTTCATGCAACCCTGTCCTGACACACAGCAGAAATAGAAACAAAAGTGTGATATTGTAGGAATCAACCCCTTGTTTTGTAGTGGAGGCATAAAAATCAAAACCTAAGGGATGAGACTCTGGTTCAAATCCCACATGGGACCAATTGATGGATCAACGGCCCTCCCTACAATATTCCAACAATGGCCCAACATTTTTGAATTACACACAAAAAGAATGGAAACTCAGCCTGAATTGTGCCATTTAATGATGTCACTGACACTAGTACATGACACTGTGACACTTCTGTGGTACTGTAATGGTGGCCAGTGTTGGAACATAAAAGGCATGGTCAGCGATATGTCAGTTCTGATGTAAGAAAGTTTGTCAGTTTGCTTGCCAAAGGTTGATGGTATTCTCTGCTGGCATTTTGATTTTCTCCATTCAATAACTGATTGCAAATATAAGCAAAAGAGTCGTGAATTGGTGTTGTATATATTTACCAGACCGAAGCTTGCCGATGGCATAAAACTTAAAATAAATGAGGTCTAGTGCCACAGTAAGCATGGCACAATAAAGAGCCCTGTTGTATAATGCCAGCAGCGCAACAAACAGGCAAAATTACTGCACCTTTGCCTATAGTTGGCTACATCTCAATATAAGTGAAATATTCTTGACTGGGACATAAAACACCATTACTCAACTCTATCTCACACTGCTACTGTACAAGTATAATAATTCATGGGTGTGTACATCACAAAAGAAATACATGTACAAATCTACTTTCTCTGTTTCAGTTAAAAATGTTCTTTGAAGAGCACATCCACTCTGATGAGGAAATCCGATACATCACTGAAGGAAGTGGATATTTTGATGTCAGGAATCAGGATGACCGATGGATCCGGATAGAGGTTTCTAAGGACGACCTTATTGTACTTCCTGCGGGGATATATCATCGCTTTACCTTAGATGAGACTGTAAGTTTTAAAACAGCATGCAGTGGTTTTGTTTGCTTAAAATTACTATTACTGCCTTATATAGGTAGCTCAGTTGGTAGAGTGCTGGCTCCGTAAGTGGAAGGTTGTGGTTGGATCCCCAGCCAGGTCCGACTTAAGACTTGAAAGTGGGTAGTGACTGTTCTTTCGCCAAGCACTCAGCATAACGAAATGAAAGTCACGGCCTATCGGATGGGACCTTAAAATAAACGGCCCCTCCCCCTGTCACGGTAGGCCTGGCACGATAAGAAACCCTGCTGTATAATGCCATCAGCGCAATGCTCAGGCAAAATTTCAGCGCCTTCACCTATAGATGGCAATGTCGTGATATAAGTGAAATATTCTTGACTGGGACGTTAAACACCATTGTGTTTTAACCACTGTCATTCCCATGATTTATCTCGATTCAAGACTAGTTGAGAGGGTATATAGGAATCAATGTCTGGCCCCCTGTCTGTCAGTGTAAAATTGTTTCCAGACCATATCTCATAGCTGCTTTGGACGACTGTCATAAAACTTCATATGAATAGTCTTCATGGTCCAAAGGTGTGTCATGACCTTGAACCAAGGTCATATAAAGGTCAAGGTCGTAGGAAAACATTAAATTTCACTTATATCATTGCAGTAAGTTCTGGATAGGTTGAGGAAATCAGAGTGCCCAAAGAAACCCATACCAAACTTTCAACAAGCAAATTGACAAATTTTCTTGCACTATAATTTGCCAAAAAGTTATTCAAACTTAGACAGTGAGAGGCTTTGATTGTAGGCACAGACTTTAGACCACTTAACCACCAAAGCACCTGATTATAATATACTATAGCAGAGCCCCAGATAAGAGGCTTATCTGCGTAAATATGCTACAACTTTTTTAAAATAAGCTTTAAAATTTAATCAAAGGCGTACCAAAAGCGCATTGAAATTGCTCACTACGCTTTACATTTCCAGTACAACGCGTAACCATGATTTTGGAAACAAGTATCACTCGCTGGCATGCCTTTATACAAGCTTACATTTGTTAAACGTTATAATGATCAAGATCGATGAACAAATTGAAAACGTAATGGAGAGAATTCCGTCCGGAATTGTATTTTTAAAATGACGGTCCAGATCAGTTCCGGTCTCGAATCTTACCCTATATCATTTTCTTTTCACCTTTTATGTTCGTCATATCACAGAATGTCTTCTGCTGTGAAAAAAAAACCTATTATGTGTGCAAACAGTCAGACATCGGTAGCAACAGTATTAATACGCTTTAGATTTTACAGCATATGCTTTAGAAAAAAAGTAGAGGGTAATGACACTTTATGTCCAATTCTTATCTGGAGCTCTGCTATAGTAAGACAATATAACAAGAATTAAATGCAGCTGTACATTTTTCATTTTTTTATAGAATTATATTAAGGCAAGAAGATTGTTTGTCGGTGAACCAATTTGGACCCCCCATAACAGACCACAGGAGGAACATGAGGTCCGCAAGGCCTATGTAAAACAGTACATACCAAAAATGGTCCAGACGTGCTAATATGTGATACCATAAAACTAAATGACTGTTATGTGGTCCAGTTTTTTATCAAATTGATATTATAATCTTCACTACCATAAGTGCTTGATTTACTAACAACTTTATATATAAGGCCACGTCAAATTAATTTTTAGGTCTACAAACCACCAGCTTGTAAAATTACGGATGAATAAAAAATTAAGTTCATTTTCAAATCATGCATTTTTATTTAACAATTTTTGTGCATTTTTAGCTCACCTGAGCCAAAGGCTCAGATGAGCTATTGCAATCTATCGTCGTCCGTCGTCCGTCGTCCGTCGTGTGTAAACTTTACATTTTAATCTTCTCCTCCAAAACTACTGGGCCATATTTGATGAAACTTGGTGAATATCATGCCTGGGTAACAGCCTTTCAAAATTGTGTTCGGGGTTTGGCCACGCCCAACAAGATGGCCACTGTTACTAAAAATAGCAAAAAGACAAAAAAATCTTCTTCTCTGAAACCAAAAGGTGCAGGCAAATTTTGATTGGATATTTGGATTCAGCATACCTGGGAACATTAAAATTGTGTTTTTCATGAAAATTAGACGAAAAATAGGTTACGCGTTTTTTTTTTTTTCATTTTTTTTTTTTTTTAATGAGACATTTATTGTTATAACTTCATAACAGCTGAAGATAATTGTATGTAGTTTTCACTGTTGATCTTGTCTTGCAATTTTCTTCCAATTGATGTCAAGGTCAAAGGTCAAGGTCATGTCCCAGTTTTTGACCTTTGATAAAAATTGCTATTTTTTTAACATTTCTTGTGATAATGGCGTAGGATTTTTAGTTATTTGTAGGTATTGACATGCCGATCATTTTGATACATAGATCAGGGTCATGGGTTCAAAGGTCAAGGTCACAGATGTCCAAGAATACCAAAATAGTTAATTATCTGCAAAACTATGAATTTTTTGTATAGGCATGTATATCAGAATATTGTAGGTATTGGCACAATGGTCATTTTGATATATGAATAAAGGTCACGGGTTCAAAGGTCAAGGTCACAGATGTAAACAAGTACTGAAATGGTTAATTATCTCTAAAACTATAAACATTTTGTATAGGCATGTATATTGGAATATTGTAGGTATTGGCCTAACAATCATTTTGATATATGAATGAAGGTCATAGGTTCAAAGGTCAAGGTCATAGAAGCGAACAAATACTTAAATGGATAATTATCTCAAAAACTATAAACTTTTTGTATAGGCATGTATATTGGAATATTGTAAGTATTGGCCTAACGATCATTTTGATATATGAATCAAGGTCATAGGTTCAAAGGTCAAGGTCATAGCTGCAAACGAATATTTAAATGGTTAATTATCTCAAAAACTATAAACTTTTTGTATAGGCATGTATATTAGAATATTGTAGGCATTTGCACAACGATCATTTTGATATATGAATGAAGTTCATATGTTCAAAGGTCAAGGTCATAGATGCAAACTAATACTTAAATGGTTAATTATCTCAGAAACTATAAACTTTTTGTATAGGCATGTATATTAGAATATTGTAGGTATTGGCCTATCGATCATTTTGATATATGAATGAAGGTCATAGGTTCAAAGGTCAAGGTCATAGATGCAAATGAATACTTAAATGGTTAATTATCTCAAAAACTATAAACTCTTTGTATAGGCATGTATATTGGAATAAGGTACATATTGGCCTAACGATCATTTTGATATATGAATGAAGGTCATAGGTTCAAAGGTCAAGGCCATAGACGCGAACGAATACTTAAATGGTTAATTATCTCAAAAACTATAAACTTTTTGTATAGGCATGTATATTGGAATATTGTAGGCATTTGCACAACAATCATTTTGATATATAAATGAAGGTCATAGGTTCAAAGGTCAAGGTCATAGATGCAAACTAATACTTAAATGGTTAATTATCTCAAAAACTATAAACTTTTTGTATAGGCATGTATATGGGAATATTGTAGGTATTGGCCTAATGCACATTTTAATATACAGATGTTTTAGCTATTTATAAATAATATATTGTAGCTAGACTTTAAATATGTTATATATAGCATACTTATATAATAATTATTATAATTAATTTGCAAAAATACTTGCATATTATTGGCCCTTACTGCTGAAAATTTTGATATTCTCTTGTATTAATGTCATTGACCATTGAACCTCTGCATAAGATATGTACTCTTCCTCAGGTGAGCGTTAAGGCCCATGGGCCTCTTGTTACTTGCTTGTATGGTTCAATTTTTTGCGACTGAAGAAAATTGTTTTAAGGGAAAAATAAATGCATTTCATATTTTATTGCTCGCTCACCTCTAATTTTTTTCAAACAAATCGGTAAAACTAAAAATTAATTTGTTGTGGCCTAAAAGTTGATATTAATATCTTGGAGGCAATTAATAACTCACATTTATATACAGGAAGTTATGGCTGTGGCTGTGAATTATACGAAACTTTTATTTTCTCAGAAAATGCATGAAAAAAATAAAATTAAAAAAAATTTAAGTTGTAATTTTATACTGGTTGAACATGGTAGCTACTTTGGTAGTAACAGTTTCTACAAATGCATGTTATTAAGGTAATTTTTTTACCAATAATAATGGCAGTTGATTTTTTTTTAAAATAATTATGGTAGTTGTTTTTTTTTTTTTTTTTTTTAATAATTAACACAATCAATTTTTTAATTTTTTAAAAGTTTTTTATCCGTATAAGCAGAACTACATGCACCATATCTAAGTTAGGTTATAACACATTGTGTGCACACACACACACACACACATATATTATCCAGTTCTTCCATTTTCTGGTAGAGGTTTTCATGTTGATTTCAACTTTGAACTCAAAAGACTTTATAAAAAGTCAAATCTGGAAACAAAAAAAATTATTGGTACATGGTAGTAAATGAAAAAACTCTTAATGTATTTTAGAGATTTTGGGTACGTTTTATGTTTTTGGACATAAATAAAGAAATAAAAATAAAAAAGTTGTAACTTTTTAAGTGATTTGGGGAACATATTATGTTTTTGGACAAAAAAAAAGTTTTAATTTTTTTGAGAAATTTTGGGAACATTTTATGTTTTGGACATAAATTAAAAAAATATTTTAAAAAAGTTGTAACTTTGTAAGAGATTTCAGGAACATTTTATGTTTTTGGACAAAATAAAAAAAAAACCATTCAAATGTTTTAAGGAATTTAGATCTTGGACGTTAATGTATTTTCTTACATGGAACATTTTTCCATGCATTACTGTAATTGTTAATATCATAATTCTGTTTATACTCTTATTTTGGGATATTGACATTTGGTCGTCTCTTAAAAGAATAAATAAACAGGTTGTTAAATTGATTATTTATTTATTTTATTTTCATTTTTTTGGCATTGAGCAGACCCAAGCTTTACTGTCAATGAATTTCGGCAGTGTAGCATGTGATAACCTCGGACATTTGTGCTGGCAAATTGTTTCCAGTGGATATTAAATTCGCATCAGTTGACGATTTTCTGTAGAAACAACATTATTGCAGACATTTGCGACAATAACATGCTCCAAAACATTCCACACAACCATTATTGTGTATTGATCACACTGAGAACATCCATTATCCATGCTTCTTTACTCCCATGTATGATTTACTGTACCAGAGGTTTGCCGTCATGCCCTGCCTCGATATAAGTGGTAGAATCTTGACTGAGGTGTGAAACATCATTAATACGCTCCAATCCAGTTTGCTGTTGAACAAAAGATTTGCTATCAAACTAAAAAAAAATTTAAGGCTTTAAAAGCATATAATGCCTACCCAGTACAGTGCCAGAAACTATAAGAATAATTGAATCTATCATTACCTGTTGTGCGGGATGGAGAAATCTTCACCTGAGGTCTAACTTAAAACCTCAGATTAACTAAAAATCTGTAATCGGCTCTTCTAATTGAGAGAATTAATATTGTAAGTAAACTGCCTTCATTCAACCGGAAAGAGTAATTGAGTAATAGTGTTTAACATGCCAGTCAAGAATATTTCACTGATATTGAGACATCAACTATAGGTACAGAAATTTTTCCTGTGCATTGCACTGATGTAATATACAGCAGAGTTCTTTATCATGCCAGGCCTACAGTGACACAGGACCTTGTTTAAGTTCCCATCTGAAAGAACTGTAACTTTCATTTCGTAATGCCAAGTGCTTTGTGAAAGAACAGTCACTACCCACGTCGGACCTGGTCAGGGTTCAAACCCACAATCCTCCCACTTATGGACAGAGCACTCTGCAGACTGAGCTACCACAGTGGTTAATTTTTCCAAGAGATTTTCAAACCCAGGAGTAGAAGGACAATATGATCATAAGTCTCCAGGTTCGTACAGGCCTGGAAAAGTCCTTAAATTTTGAGGTTTGCCCTAAAAAGACCCTAAAAACAAGCCTGGCCCTAAAAAGCCCTTGAATTTATCCTGAAGCCCCTAAAAAGCCCTTGAATTTTGCCAATTAGGTGTTGATATTAAATGGTTGTAAATAGACTGATTTAAATAAATAAATAAACAAACATTCTGAGAGTATTGCAAAACAATACATAGTCCCCTACCGGTTGCATATTTCACTAATCCCAAAGTTTTAGGTAAAATGTACATTATCATATGGTACATAAATTATACGTGTTGTTCAAGATGAAAGCAAAACTTGATCATAGTAAAATCAAAAACCAGCAATGAAGTTCTCAAAAATTCATTATCTGCAAGCATGTAGCAAAAAGTGCAAAAAAATTGAATTTTCAAAGTTCAAAGGGCCATAACTCCCATAAAAACTAGTGGAATGAAACGAAACGTAAACTTGATCTGTAACTCGTCATGGTTGACCTGCATACCAAAAAACCATTAATTAACTGCAAGCATATAGAAAAAAAGAGCAGAAAACTGAAATTTCAGTGAATTTTCAAAGTTCAAAGGGCCATAACTCCCGTGAAAATTAGCAGATGGAAACCAAACATAAACTTGATCTGTAACTCATTATGGTAGAGTCATATACCAAACATTAGTTCCATTTCTGCAAGCGTGTAGAAAAAAAGTGCGGAAAACTAACATTTGTGTGAATTTTCAAAGATCAAAGGGCCATAACTCCGGTAAAAATTAGCAGATGGAACAAAACATAAACTTGATCTGTAACCCATCATGGTAGACTCATATACCAAAAATCAGTTCATTATCTAAAAGCATTTAGACAAAATGTGCGGAAAACTAAAATTTCTGTGAATTTTTAAAGTTCAAAGGGCCATAACTCCGGTAAAAATTAGCAGATGAAAACGAAACGTAAACTTGATCTGTAACTCATCATGGTAGACTTATATACCAAAAATCAGTTCATTATCTAAAAGCATTTAGAAAAAACGTGCGGAAAACTAAAATTTCTGTGAATTTTCAAAGTTCAAAGGGCCATAACTCCGGTAAAAATTAGCAGATGGAAACGAAACGTAAACTTGATCTGTAACTCATCATGGTAGACTCACATACCAAAAATCAGTTCATTATCTAAAAGCATTTAGAAAAAAAGTGCGGAAAACTAAAATTTCAGGTAACTCCAGTAAAAATTAGCGGACCACAATGAAACGCTAACTTGATCTGCAACTCACCATGGTAGACTCACATACCAAAAATCAGTTCATTATCTACAAGATTTTAGAAAAAAAGTGTGGAAAAACTGAGGTGTGACAGACGGACGGACAGACAGACAGAGTGCAAACCTAAAGTCCCCTTCGGCTTTCGCTGGTAGGGGACTAATAAATAAGTTGCATTGAAATGAGTGATTTAAATGTACCTGGCCCTCCAGAACACCCAAAATCAACCCCCACTTCAAGTGTCATTACTATAGATATGTAAGTAATTCTTTTATTGATTTAATTGTCTTTGCACCAATGTTTTCCTTATAAAATCCTCCCTCTGATTAGGCCTTAAATTTGCAAATATGACCCTGAAAAGACCCTAAAATGTCCTTAAATTTGGAGTCTAAATGTCTGTACGAACCCCAAGTTTGTTCTTTTGGGCATTCTGCCACAGAAGCCCTATTAAGAAAAAAAATACCTTAAAATTGAACTTGAATACAGTAAAGGGGATTATTTTTCGCGAGGTGACTCCTTATTTTGCCTGATGACCCCATCGCCAAGGCACAAGTGGGCCATATTTAACATAACATGAATGCAATTTTAAGGTGCTAACTCACTAATTGATATGCTCCAAACAAGCATACCATTCCATAAGTCAATTTATATTGAGACCTTGTGAGCCAGTCAATACTCTGTCCTCTTATACTGAGCGGCAGGTGAGGAAGCAGTATCTCAAGTCTTGCGCATGTCCTGGCTGGGGTTCAAACCTATGGTTTCCCACTTTCAAGACAGATGCTCTAACACTGAGACATTGATGCTGTACTGGTCAGTTCTGAGATGGTGGGGTAAACCTGAGTACTGGGAGTTAATCACTGACCTTTGAGAAGCAATCTTAGAAGCTTTCACTCACTAGGATCCTTCCAATTAGGATATGCATCTATACAGTGAAAGGCTTGAGTTTGTGATACGCAAGCCTATGTAATTAATAATTCTATTCGGGTAAAACTATGTCCAGGAGGATATGATAGCATGGTAAAATCTATCAGGCAGAATAAATGTCATGGTTTATTGAAGTTATTCCATAAAATATTATCCATGGAACAAACCTCACAATAAAATATTATCCTAGAAAAATATTTCATGGGGGATAAAATAAGTCATTACACCTACACCTTAGACCACTAAGTCACCAAGGTGCCCACCTGTACAAGAGAGTTAATAATAATTTGACAAATTACAAATAACAACTGCAATTACACTATAAAAATCATAGTAAAATTTTATTAAATTTCAATACATAAGCATATTTTCTTTTAAATTTTCTGTCAATTGTTCAATACCTTTCGAAGCTATGCTACTAGAAAAAAAGGCAAGTTTTATACCACGGGAAAGCATTGTATGTAATTCCTTGAAATAATAAAAATATTTATTAACCAATCATGGGACCCACAGGGGTGGGGGGTGGGGGATGTAATTAAAGGGAGATAACTCCAAATCAAAATTAGAATGATTATTACACAGAACTTGCAGAGAAGTGTATGGAAAGTCTGTGGTCTCTTAACCATAATGGCATATTGTCATATTGCAATATGTATCAATCAAAATCATTGTAAGTACTGGGGTTATCTCCCTTTAATTGTAAAGCTTACAGATCCTTGATTGATCAATAAAATGATAGAAATTAATATTATAGGGTCATTGAACTGATATTGTGAAATATTGTCCCAAGCTGACGAGACAGTTGCACGAGTTTGCAATACTTAACATCTGAACATAGTGTCAGGAAAGCTGGATAAGAAATAACCGAATAAACCTCCAAACAAAATTGTATTTGCAGCCAAATTCAATGTTAATGTCCGTAAATTGCAAAAAAAAAAAAAAAAATTGCATTAATTTTTTTTACAAAATAAGCAATCTACCTAATAATCACAACTGCACAGGTACTTATGATGCTTAATATCTGTGCAAATTTCAGAAAAACTGGATCATACATGATTAAATAAACCTTTGGGCAAATTGAATGTATGGTCATATTGTAAATGTGAAATATTCTAAGTATGGAAATAGCAAAAATTGGGTTCACCGATGTACCACATGGTACCCCTTAAAATTTATGTGTAATGCTTATATCCAATGCATATGGAATCACATAAGATGATGTTTTCCTGTAAATATGCAGTTATTCCAGGAGTTTTTCCAAAACAGTCTGCACTACTGTTAAGAGGCATTGATCAGGTGGTACAGCTGCGAAATTTAATCCTAAAAGGTGATTCAAGTACACCGCATCGCTTCTAACTTGGTTAATAAACAGGATTAGCAATACACCAATAAATACACATAGAAATAATACAATTACAAAATACAGCTCAACATCGGGTAACCATGGAAACAGATTAATGACCAAATCTGAATTATTGTTACCCATCATGGGTAGATGTGAGTTTTGAGAATGACTTCTACATGTATTGACATGGAGACAGTCAAGAAAAAAATTCACTTTTTCTCAAAAAGCTTTCAACAGATTCACATGATCTTTCCCATTGGGACATCACAACATTTATAAATAATCTTCCAGTATTGCATCACCCTTATCAAAAACTTAAAATGTCCATTATTAAGTCACACTATCTTCTGTTTCAGCTAAAGTACAAGATTTTGTTGTGTCTACACTGGATTGTATATTTTGGTTACCATGGCAATTCATGTTATCTGCCAGTAGTTTTGTTTCATTAGCATTGATAATGTCATTTTGGTCTCCATGGCAATTTTTATCATCTGGCAGAAGTTTTGTTTCATTAGCGTTAATGACATCATTATTTTTCTCATTTTCAGTTTTATTTTCTACCACATCTTCACTTATTTGAGCACAATGATCAGAAAAATTGTCACCTTTTCTCTCAGTAGTTTCCTCCAATTCCAGAGCACCAATATCCAAATCCCCCATTCCTTCCGTCATTATATTTTCTTCCTTTTGGCCCTCTGCGAAGATTGTCTCTTTTTCGTTCTTCTTGTTCTGTATGTTTTCCTTCATGAAGTTTGTCTCCATGTTGCTTTGTGATTTTTCACATTCTGTTCTTTCTTTATTCTCTTCAGACTTGACATCAGATTTAGACACAGAAAGTTTTTCCTGTTCACTTGTATCTTTGTTGATTTTTTGTGACGACTCCTTTAATGAACTATCAGATATCTTTTTATTTATCTGAAAAAAATCAAAAACGTATTTATATTCACATTTGTTTTGCGCGAAAATTAATATCAAGCAAAAGTTATATTATGCTTATTGTGTTATAGTGCATATTTCATATAAAACGCAAAAATTTAACTGTGCGAATATGTCTAAATTTCCAATACCGCGAAAATAAATACATGTGAAATTAAATAAGATTACAGTAAGAATAAGTTCATTGAATTAAGATCTCCCATCAGAAGTTTATTTTTTTGTAATTTGCACTTATATTAAAAGGGCCATAACTCCCAGGAAAATAAGCAAATTAACGGGGGTTGATAATATGCACATCTTTTATGAATCGAAAACAAACATACCAAATAAAGTACAAACCAAAACTAGAACTATCTCTTGAGAGCCAAATACACCACACCCCCTCCCCCAACATTAAATGATTTCCTGCGACCTTGACCTTTCAGATATGACCTTGGTTCAAGGTCATTACACACCTTTGGACCATAAAGATTATTCATGTGAAGATTTATGACAGTTGTCCAAATTAGCTATGGGATGTGGCCTGGACACAATTTTACACAGCCAGTCAGACCAACAGAAAGAAAGAAAGACATGGTGATTCTTATATACTTCCCCTCAAACCAGTTTGCAAGGTATAATTATAAAGCAAAGTAAAAGCGTTAAAGCTGACAAATTAGGTAAATTATGTGAACTTCCACCAGGGAAGTGGAGCTAGGTGATCTGGAAGGGTAAGTGATCATAATCAGCATCAAAACACCAATCTGATTCCAGCAATCAATAACAATTTTGAAAAACTAATAATTGATGTATTGCCAGCCATGCCTTATATGTTCCAACACTGGTCGCCATCACGGTATCAAAGCAGCGTTACGGCAACTAATGACGTCATTAAATGGCGCAATTCAGTTTTCATTCTTTTTGTGTGTCATTCAAGCATGCTGGGCCTTTGTCGGAACATGGTGGGCGTGACCAGCGATCCGTCAATTAACACAATACTAGTACCTGACTTAGCGTCTGAGATCCTTCAACTTTGTTTAACTCTGCTAGTTCTTCCCACATGTTGACAGCATTCATCAGGACATCTTTCACATCGGGGCTTTGTGCTCGATCTGCTGCCAGTTCTCCACGCTGAATTATAAAGACACCAAAATTGTTAAATAAACAACACAGCTCAACAAAACATCTAGTCCATTAACAAGGGACTTTGGTGGCAGAGCAATCTGATGTGTAGGCTTAGATTAGAGTGTATCTCACCACCTAGCTCCATATCCAACTTAGAGCACCACTGTGGTAGCTCAGTTGGTAGAGTGCTAGCTCTGTATGTGGAAAGTTGTGGGCTTGAACCCAAGACTTGAAAGTGGGTAGTGACTGTTTTTTTTGCCAAGCACTCAGCATTACGAAATGTAAGTCACGGTTCTTTTGGATGGAAAGTTAAAATAAGCCTTCGTGTCATGGTAGGCTTGGCATGATAAAGAACCCTGATGTATATCACGCCATTATTGCAACACACAGGCAAAATGTCTGCATCTTCGCCTATAGCTGACGATGTCATGATAGAAATGAAATATTCTTGATTGGGACGTTAAACACCATGAATACTGAAACTCTCAACTCTACAGATCCTAGTGGGAAAAAATTGTCAGTTCGCTTGCCTAAAAATCTCGACTTGGGTGAAAAACTCCATTCATCCTTTATCAACAAGAACTATCACAAGGACAGGATAGCAAACCTACATGTAGTCAATCAAAAGTTAATGTACTTGGTTCCCAAGCTTGATTTCATTCAAAATTCCCTGACAAGATTGACAGTAAGATACATCATTAAACTGTTAGAAAAATGGCAATAATGGCAAAGTACAAAGGGAAATAAAATAGTTAAGTAGTATCATGTGAAAGAGATTCCCTGAACTAGTGTAAACCAACTTTTATTCGTGTGCAATTAACTTTCGTGTGTTTGGCAAGAACAAAATAGTCAACAAAGTTAATCTTTGCAAATATGTTTCCGAAAATGGTTTTATTTATACCAAATATTCAGCTAAAGTCCATATCGCAAAAGTTAATAGTTGCAAAATCAGGGCCCACACTGGCACACAAATTTTTGTCACATAATTTAAATGAGAGTAGAAATTTGAAGTCTTCTAGAATATCTTTTATATTTAAAGATGATTTTTTTTGTTGCAATCTACATGATCTATAAAAAGTGTGTCGCAAATGTGGCAATTTGCATCACTTTTGCTGACAATGTGAGCCCTGAAAATGGTCTTGGTAAGAGAATTCAAAAGTTAATATCTGCAAACAAAGGTTGGTTTACTGTAATTGTTCAAAGTCCCTGACATATTTTGAAATTCCCTAACCTTGAAAAATATTAACAAAATCTCTGATTTTCCCCCGATATGTGGAAACCATGATCTATGCCCATCAAATGTAAATGCTTGATACATACCAAACCTTTAATGGTGGGATCAGCCCCCGATTCAAGGAGTAAATACACCATTTCTTCGTTCCCTCTATCTGCTGCCCAGTGTAATGCTGTCCACAAATTCTGTAATATAGAGTCAAAAATAAATAATAAAATATCATATACATAAAATACTAGCAAATATATTGGCCACTTTTTAGACATGTAGACTCCTTTTTATCCTACATGTTTATGTTCTAAGGGAGATAATTCAACAAATCAACTTTTTTTGTTTCGCGAAGATAAAATAATTGTGAAAGTTAATCGTTGCATATTTGTTTCCGAAAATGTTTTATTTATACCAAATATTCAGCTAAAGTCCATATCGAAAAAGTCGCAAAGGTTTATTTCTGCGAATAAATAGTTGGTTGACAGTATCTTGCTACATAATGGATGGTCTTCCTTACACTTAAAGGTTAATGTAGAGTCATATGAACATTAATAGCCATTTTGACTTTGTTTTGATTAATTGCAGTATACACAGCCTTAATGAGACAATGTTTTGGCCATTCAGGTCAGTAACACAGCTTGTTTTACAGTATGATCAGATTTAACGGGCAAAAGAGGAAATTTTATATACTGTAAACATATTTAATTTTGCATGTATTTACTTTCACGGTATAGGAAATTTAGACCAATTTTTCCAGTTTTGAAATATGTACTATAACAAAATAAGCATAATACCATTTTAGCTTGGTATTAATTTTCGCGCTAAACAAACAACCGCAAAATAAACTAAAACTAGTACATCGTGAAAATAAATATGTTTACAGTTAGTGATAGTCTGTGATTTTGTATGTCAGGCTTGCTGGCAATCAAATTTCACTGTCCGGAGTCTAAATTTATTGACCTTGAATCATCAGATCAGTGCTGAAGACTGCCAATACGGAAAAGGGTTATGACAGACCAACACTCACTGTTCCTTTGGCGTTTATATCACATCCTGCTTCTATAAAGGCACTGGAGACTTCTGGATGGTTGTGATAGGAAGCGAACATGAGACCAGTAAAGTCAGCCTGAAACATAAAAACAAGAAGTACTTATACTTATGCAAATATTGATGGTAGTATGTATCTGGTAAAATTCAATAAGTACCGTAAGCAAGTAAAAGTTCAAAGATAGAGATGATTGCGAATGAATAACACCGAACATCTAATGATCGGTTTAACATGGCAACCAGCTGAAGGAAAGAGGAAAAGTGGACGGTCAAAAGAGATTTGGCGTATGACAATAAAAAAAGAAAGGAAAGAACTAGGAATGAAGACATGGGGAGAGGCAACCACACTAGCAAGTAATAGGGATGACTAGAGAGGAAAGATCATTGGCCCAATTCTCCACTAGGAGAGATTGAGTTAAGTCAAATAAGTCAAGTATGGTAAAATTAAAACCAAAACTTTTATCTTGCTCATACTTGTAGTACCACTAGGGTAGCTCAGTTAAGTTGTGGAATGGTGTTTAATGTCCCAGGCAAGAATATTTCGCCTATATTGAGATGTCTCCAGCTATAGGCCAATGTGCAGAAAATCTGCATGTGCTGTGCCCTTATGGCATTGTACAGCAAAGTTGCTTATCCTGCTATGTGTTCTGTGACACATGCCTTCATTTATTTTAAGTTCCCATTCAAAAGAACCCCAGACTCATTTTGTAATATAAAACTAAAATAATCTAGGTCTTGTGTCATAGTAGGCTTGGCATGATAAAGAACCCTGTTGTATAATGTAATCAGCGCAACACACAGGAAACATTTCTGCAATTTTGCCTATAATTGGCAACATCACGATAGAAGTGACACCATTACTTAACTCATTTTTGACAAGTGTCATTATAATTTACAATACCTCTCCAAGATCACTGCTCTTTGCGTTTATATCACAACCTGCCTGTATCAACATCTGAGCTATTTCACCCAGTTTCTGATCATTTTGTTCAGGAGATCTGGCAGTCTCATGAAGCGCTGTTCTCTCATCCTAGAGTAAAATAAACATTAGCATTTAACCTACTGATACTAACAGAATCTAACACCGGTAACAGTGTAAAACAGAGATATCTCAAACAAGGATGAATATTTTCCTGTCCAGAATCAGCTTTCTGGACATTTAAAATATCCATCAGAGTTTGATATATCTCTGTCTTACACTGTTATTGGTGTATGATTCTTTTTCTCACACATTTGCAAATAAATTAGTGATTTGTAAACAAATATTTGCATCAAATGTTCAGTTTTCATGCCACCCATCTGTGTCTTCTGAAAATGAAGTCATCGAATTCTGTTGACGTTCCTGCGTAAAATGATTATGACCTCATCAATTTAAGTGTCCATAAGTGATCCTGTCTCATCCCGAATGCCCTTTATTTTTTCATAGAATCAGATGAAAAAGTCAAGAGAAATTCAATTAATAAATGGTTTTGTGACCAACCAGGGCGAGACAGGGAAATCTAGCACCGGTGAAAAAGCTTGATTCGCTTGTTACATGTGTGAGAAAGTTAAGTCTCAATTCATTCTATCCATTTTTTTCCTTCAGATTTTGGCATTGGAGACTTATAAAGGAAAATATGAAAAAAAATAATAGATTTTACGATTTCAAAAACACTTTTTTATTGTGAGAGATTTATTGTAGTCAATAACTGATGTTTTGCCGGGCGTGCTTATTATGTTCCGACACTGGCCGCCATCACAGTATCAAAGCAGTGTCTTTGAAACTAATGACGTACTAGCATCAGTGACATCATTAAACGGCACAATTCAGGCTGTGTTTTAATTATTTTTTGCATCTAATTCAAGCATGCAGGGCCTTTGTCGAAATAATGTGGGCGTGACCAGTGATCTGTCAATCAAAATTAATTACTGCCTTGTTGTGGAAAAAATGAAAAGAAATAAAATTTAATTTTAGCAATACTATAATGAAATAGCTAATGGAGAATGGACTAGTTACTAGTACCTTATTCTGTAAATGGACCTCAGCATTGTTCTTCAGTAAGACACGCACAGCCTCAGGGTAATTCCAATAAGCAGCACAATGTAAAGCCGTCCAGCCATTCTGAGTAAAAAACAAAAACTAATAAGTATAGGACATATGTGCAAGAAGTATTCTGACACTTTGTAAAATTCTTCTTTGTTTCATGTAAAACCATATATTTTAAAAAAATTCTCAAAAATTTATTTCTTGGTCAATTTCCATGAACTTTTCATGGCATGGTTTGAAATTGTATCAGTTTTGTACAGTAAAACCTCGATTCATCGCCACCATTTGATCAGTCAAATGTTGGCGTTATAAAGGGGTTTGTTGATAAGTTGAGGGAGACGGATAAAGGAAAACATAAACAAAATGGATTTTGGGACGTCAAAATAATTTGGCGATAAGCGAGGTGGCAAAGTTATCGAGGGGCATTATAACAAGGTTTTACTGTATTTTATAAACAGCCTTCGAGTAACGACTTATTTCTACCACTGTGGTAGCTCAGTTGGTAGAGTCTTTTTGCTCTGTAGGTGGGAGGTCATGGTTTCAAACTGTGACCAGGTCTGACCCAAGACTTGAAAGTGTATTCAGCCTTCAAGTAATGACTGTATGAATTATTTCTCCTTAAAGAATGTCAACATTATGATAAATTCCAGCACATTTACAGGTAGCTGGGGATTTCAACCAGCACTCCACAAAAGACAAAAAAAAAACTATCAAAAACTCCCTCTCCCCCTCTCTTTCTCTCTCGCTCTCTCTCTCTCCGTACCTTATCTTGTGTGTTTATTTCCGATCCATTATTTATCAGTGTTTGTATAATGTCAGCATGTCCTTTCATTGCAGCATGGTGAATTGGAAGATTGCCTCTCTGTAACACAATACAAAACATTAATAATTGACGGATCGCCGGCCACGCCCACTTTGTTCCGACAGACCTGTCATGCTTGAATTACACGTAAAAAGAATGACAACTCGGCCTGAATTGTACGGTTTAATGATGTCACTGACACTAAAAGGTCATTAGTTGCCGTGACGCTGCTTTGGTACCGTAATGGTATCAGAACATGTGGGCATGGCCGGCGATATGTCAATTCACGTAACAAAAAAATTAACTTCATTTCTTATGATTTCAATTTATAGAAATTTTTCAGCAACAAATCAACAATTTAAACAACAATATAGAGGTAGCAAGTGAAAAAAGAAAGCATTGCTGTGGTGTAGGATTTCAAATGTCTATGGTGTCATCCATAATAAGATGATGTCACTGAGGGCCATTCATGTAAACCTAACAAAAAAGATCTGGCCAATCAAAATAATTGAAACAAAGCAGAATTGAATTATTTAAACAAATTGAAAATTAAGAAATGGGTATTTACACAACATTAGGATTAAAGAAGATTTGTATTGACAGATGGATGGATGATAAATGGATGGATATTTCACTTATGTCCAAATATGAGATAAAATGTTTCAATTTTGCATTGGGAATGCCTCCCAAATATAGTACAATCCAACCTGTATTAAAGGCCCCCTCTGTATAAGAGCCACCTGTAAAGGTCAGTAGAATTGTATCCCAATTGTTCTTTATTCATATTATTTGAACATGTATATAAAAGCCACTTGCCCATAAAGGACACTTTTTCTGGTTCCCTTGGGTGGCCTTTATAGACTGGTTTGAATGTAAATATAGGGTAGGAAAAGCCCTGACTTTATACTTACAATATCCTTGACATTCACATTACATTTAGCATCTAATAACATTTGCACAATCTCTGGTTTTCCCTGTGAAGCCACATGGATGGGACAACAGTCATGCTGAAAGAAAAAAAAGCAAAATATAAATTGGCTTGTACATGTAATACAGAATCAAACAAGTAAGAGAAGTTACCAGATTGAAAGTTAGGACTGCCTTTCAGTTCAGTTCAGTAATGGTGAAGTCAAGAACATTTCATTTATATTGAGACATAGCCAGCTATAGGCAAAGGTGCAGAAATTTTGCCTGTGCATTGCACTGATGGCATTATATATCTTGGTTTCATAATTCCTTATCCAGCCCCTTTCCATTTTTAGTTTATTATTTATAATCTTCATTACCATTAATGATAAAAACACATGATTGAACATGCTTATTAACACATAATAATGTCCATTATGTCTGTGAAACAAGCCAATATTTCAGGTCCTTTAGGCTGAAAGGATCATGTTATCATGGAAATATGGACCCTTGAATTTTACAACTGGACCCTCATTTCTTTTTACCCTGCATGTCCAGGACCCCCACATTTAAAAATCACTGCAAATCCATGCATACTTACTGTATATGATACCCAATTAACATCTATTTGTGGATCCTCTAGGAATCTCTTGACTCTATTGACATGTCCAAATCCACAAGCCTCCCAGAAAGCTTCCTGTCTGGACGCAGCCAAACCCATCCTTAAATCTGTCAAACCTAGAGATGGTTCTAAAAACTACACACAGTAAGCAGCACAGCACTGGCACGATACCTGAAAACCAAGGAAGAAGTGTCAGTACATTATTTTAACTATTAAATGCAAATTAGACAGAGGGAGTGATTTTGACATGGGGCGAATTTGTTGAAAGTGGGGGCAAATTTAACAAGGGTGAATTGACTTGAATTCTTTAATACACATGTACATGGGCTTTATCACTTTATGATTGTCTAAAAATATATCAGCTTAGTGATAATTCATGTATAAAGAAAAGAAATTTTCATATTTGGGTCAAATAATAGATAACGTAAATAAGTTTTTATGTGTATACATGTTATTGCAGTTCAACAAGATCCAAGATGGATCATCCATCATTTAGACAGCAGCTTTTTGGAGCAATATCAATAAAATTTTGATTTAATTCTAAATTGGACTATTTAAATTTTAATTGATGTATGAAGTTGCATGCGTATGGTTATATGGTGAGTTAATAAAAGACATTGAATGGACTTACCTGGTGCATCTAGTGACAGATTGACTTTAAGGACTGGTAAAAGTGTGAATGAGAGGCGGTCCTTTCACTTTGACAAGCCATTTATTATTTCAACATTGCAATTTGCATAGTGTTGAACCTTAATTGAACTAATAATGATATTTTGAGCATCCATAATCAAAACCATTATTAACAAAATATATTTTTCATTATTGATATCATATTTAAATGAAATGTTGCCCTCATAATGACTGTATGTGACAATATAAGGGTTGATCCGAAACTGATCCGGTAAATGAGGGTCGATCCGGTATTTCGGGTTATCGGTAATAACATCAGCGAATTCAAGTCAATTCGCCCCCACTTTCAACAAATTTGCCCCCATGTCAAAATCGCCCCGCTGTCAAAATCGCCCCTATTTTTTTTTCAATAACCATATAACAAAATAATTTTTTTATTATTATTTTTTATATATATAAAATCAAATAAAAAATAATGCTACTTAAGAAATGGACCATATCATTGCATCCATTTAATAATGGATTTAACTTTTATATTTAATTGTATTATTAAACATAGTCAATGTTGCTTTTGACAAAATAATTTGTATTTATAAAATACTGACATAATAGAAGCCTTCAAGTGAACAATGAATTTGATGTTACCAGGAACAGAGAAATTGTTTCATAAGGAGCGCCTGGTATGTTGAAAAAGATGTTTTTAATAATTCCTCTCAAGATGTAATCTATCAATAGACAATACTCTAATGCTATTCTTTAATAAACTTTTAAGTATTTTCTATTTACTGTACCCACTGTTATGATTATATCATAATCTTACAAAGGACTTTTGATATGAATGCGCAACAAAAAACATTGCAATAAAAACAATACATATTTACAAAGAATTTACAAAAAATATCCGCAGTCATAAAAAATAGTTTTATGTTACTTTTACAATCTCATTAAAAGAAGATGGTTTTCAAAAATTGGGGGGCGAATTTGCAAAAAGTGGAGCGATTTTGATATGGGGGCGAATTTGTTGAAAGTGGGGGCGAATTTACCGTGGGGCGAATTGACCTGATACCACATCAGCCTTTAAAAAATTTTATTATGAAACTGGTCCCTGTAATTATGACTCAGAAAAATGATATCATAACTGATAACTAGTATTATCTTGATCCCAGACCCCTGTGAGTCTTTACAAGTCTGATGGTAGACCGCCACTCCATACCCAACAAACCCCCACCCACCCAAGTCATAAATATCCCAGATTCCAAACCCCAAATTATGGTCAGATTCAACAACTACCATCCATATTTTGGTTAATAAATCTTGCGGGTAGATCTAGAAGGTTTTGATTGTGATTGAAAATAAATTTGAAATCTTACCTGAATTTATCGATTTTACATTATAAATAATATCTGAAAAATTCTGTAAGAAAAAGAATAAAAATCTTTTAGCTCTGAAGAAAGTGAAGTAACACAAGTAGTTCCGGAAGCAACTAGTTTATAATAATTTCTTAATCGGAAACGGACCGGATTTAAAATAGCCACTGACACTGGTTGTTAACATGATAAGCGCTTAAATACTATAATTACTACTGTGCAGAAATTAGAAAGATCCCAAGTTGTTAGTTTTATAATCAATAATTCCATGTATTTTTAACACATTTTTAAACGTCAGTTTCAATTGTATGCTTGATTGCATATGATTACTTTCATAAAGGACATTACTTGCAGGGGCGGATCCAGAGTCTTGGTGAATGGGGGGGGGGGGCACAAGTACGCGCCAAAGGCGCGACCTTCTAGGGGGGTCCAGAAAAATTTCGCTTTTTCAGTACAAATGGTGCAATTTCCTGCATCTTGAACACTGTCGAGCGTCTTTTCACCTCGCATTCAAAGTAGATCTAAACCAGTCTAACTTTTTTCAAAAATTGTAATATTGACGCAGGTAGCTATATATGAGTGTCGGTGAGTTCATAATATCTTTATCGATATATGTCTATCAACTGTACTGTCGAAATTTGCCGCCGTCGGTAACTTGTATTGTTGGTCTTTTAATCTGCCGATGTGTAGTTGTGCACCGCAGATCCAGACCGACTCTTTTTGCGTTATATTAAAGGAGTTCGTTCGACCTTTGGAAGTTGTAGATCGATAGGTCGATCCATCGGAGGGATAACAGTGTTTTGATTTAATTTGGTCCGTGGTCTGGGTGATCCAGTTGAGTTGATAAATCAAGCTCATTAGAGGAAAGTCTTTCTGTTTGAATCCCGGTCCTAAGTTTGATTGATCATTGATTAATGGGGTTTAACTTCTAATATAAGTCAACAATATTTCACTTATATCGAGACATCACCAGCTATAGGTGTAGGTGCAGAAATATTTACCTGTGTTTTGCGGTGATGGCATTATTCTGTGAGGGTTCTTTATCGTACCACGCCTACCGTGACAAGGGGCCTCGGTTTTTAATGTTTGTCCGAAAGACCCGCATTCATTTCTTTAATGCCGAGCGAATTCTTGGGTCAGACCTGACCAGAGACCAAACCATCGACCTCCTTGACTTACAGAGCAAGCACTCTACCAACTGACTGCCTCTACCCGAAGGGGTAGGTCTCCTACTAAAATAACCCCTTTTCCACACTTGTTTAAAATTAACTGTATGACATCCATCTGAACTTTCAAGTTAATTTCATTATATTACATTTTGTATTAGTTTTAAAATGACTAGTAAAGTCAGTTTCATCATTGTATAATGCGCATTAATAGTGCAACACACAAGAATCTTGTCACTAGAAAAAAAAAAAAAAAAAAAAAAAAAAAAAAAAAAAAAAACCACTGATTATTTCAGACTGATTTGTTCCGTAAAGCCAATAATCGGATGAATAGAATAAAAAGTCAAATAAGACAGATTTTTCCCCATTAAAACCAATTAAAAACGAGTACTAATGTAATGATGGATGCATCATTACAAATAAGGCGCCCAAACGGATAAAAGTCAAACCCTGTATTCAGAACTCATGATAGGAGGACTTTTGTTGCTTTTTCTATGACCATGACAACGACCGCCTTTTTGAAAATTTTAAACCTTTAAATAAGATCTACATACAATAGAAAAACTGCATAGAAACCCAGTGAATTTTTGCCATTGTTAAAACTGATGTCTGAAAATAATTTACAAAATGTTTCACTTATTCATTTACATGGTATTACATTATTGTAAACATGTATTTTGCTAACCCTTTTTAATCAAATACCAGGTTTCCAAACTACATATTTTAATCCCTGCATGCATTATTAGAAATTTAAAACTTTTGTAATTTTACAATAATTTTATGTATGTATATTCATTGGTCAATTACAAATATTCAAATGTGGTTAATACTATGAAGGTGGAGCAAATTACTTGAGTGATAGATGATAGCCTGAAATTCAAACAATAGGCAAAGTTGATTGACATCACCTATACCCAATATCACAACCTGTTGTTTTGATGAGCTTATGATGTGTTGATTTTAAAGGTCACCGGTCACCAAATTTATCAATTTTGTATTTTGCATTCCAATGGGTAGAATAGTCAATATTGATGTGTCTGACGGTTTCCCACGTCTTAGATTTACCTGTAATACACTAAAACCTTACCTGAACGAACTGCTAATACTCGGTAGTTTCCGACACCGCTCGTAACTTTCCGGCGACCTAATTGATGACGTACATGGTGTTAAGCTGCTGAGGAAAGACACATTACCTATATATGTATCCATATATTACATGTGGGTTTGTGTGGCGTTTTGACGGGGTTTAAAGTTTGATTTCAAGTCAAAATGCTATATTTTGTGACGTTTGGAGATAATAAAATCACAATGACCGATAAACATGTTTTTTCCACAAATTTCAGAACAAGTTATAGCCAGATTTACACAAGTCCTTCATGCAGCTTTCTAATTGTTTTGAATGTATTCAGATTAAATATTACAAAATAAGTCAGGGAAATGTGAGTGGTATAATCATTTAAAACAATTCAATTTATTATGAATCAATTCAGTCAAAAAATAGATTTTAAACAATTTTAATTTTCAAAATTAATTTAATTCCGTAATTCATTCAGTTCACACGTTCAAACAAAGTCTTGTATGCCCTGTTCAAATTAACCAATCTCATTTAACTTTAATTTATTCGATTTTCAGAATCCATCAAAAATGACAAATAGCATTTACTGGGTATATCATAAAGATAATCACACGTGTCAATTAATGTTGCATATTGTAAGGTAAATTGTTGATTACAGGTGGTAGACAGGATGTTTCCCAATGGACTGTAGCATATTGATAATCTCTTAATTACTGGTATCTGAGGGGTGTAAATCACGCTTTGAATGATATTAATTTATTGTGAATAAATGAAAGAAAGTTACACTCGAGTTTTGAGTCCTTAGTTAGTTGAGCATAATCTCACTGGTATCACATTTTGACAAAGTTCTTTTCATCCCATTAAAATTAAAGCGTAATAAAGTTATTATATGAAATTTTTTATTTATTTTTTTTATTTCATCATGAAAACAGTGAAAATAAATGAGAATTAGAATTCTGATCAGTACTCCATCGGAAAATATCAACAAATATTTTTTTTAAATTACCCACTGACGTAAACTTCAATTTCCATTATTATTATTGTTATTATTATTATTATTATTATTATTATTATTATTATTAAACTTACCGCAAATAAGGAATAAGAAGCTATTGAATTGAAATTACTTTCATATTTAAGTAATCCTGGGATGAAATATTTTAATTGAGAGACAATAAGAAGTTATTTTTTAACCTGTATTTTGATATTTCGTTGTACAAAAAACTGCAGGTCTTGGATCTAGATTCTATCCGAAAACGTGTTCATTTGATTAATTACATGGGTAAATAATAATAATAATAATAATAATAATAATAATAATAATAATAAATCATTGATTTTAATCTAACTTGAAAGAAATTAAAAATGGGACACTTTCTAAAACAAATATAAATTAAAATCAATTTGAGGTCATAATATGGCTGTACTAGACAAAAAAGATTTTTTTAAAAATAAAAAACAAAAAACTGGGTTCTTTTTATTATTCCTTAGGATAAATAGTTAAAATAAATAAATAAATAACTTAATTAATTAATTAATTAATTAATCAGAGATATGTAAAGATAATTAAAATGATATTAAATATTAATAAAAATTAATGTGAACAATATTTTAAATAAAAAACGGAAATTTGGGTTCTTTTATTATTTGTTGTGATAAATAGATATAATAAATAAATAAATAAATAAATAAATAAATAAATAAATAAATAAATAAATAAATAAATAAATAACTCAAAGAGATATGTAAAGATAATTAAAATGATATTAAATATTAATGAAAATTAATGTGAACACTACTTTAAATAAAAACGGAAATTTGGATTTGGGTTCTTTAATTATTTGTTGTGATAAATAAATAAATAAATAAATAAATAAATAATAAATAAATAAATAAATAAATAAATAAATAATAAATAAATAAATAAATAAATAAATAAATAACTCAGAGATATGTGTAAAGATTAAAATGATATTAAATATTAATGAAAATTAATATGAACAATATTTTAAATAAAAAACGGAAATTGGGGTTCTTTTATTATTTGTTGTGATAAATGGATATAAATAATTAAATAATTAAATAAATAAATAAATAAATAAATAATTATCAAAAGAAATGTAAAATTATGTTTTGTAAAAGTATTAGTAAATAGTATATCATACTTAGAGCAAACACAAATATAGTTTTTTTTCCTTATTTATTTCTTATTATTATGTTTATTTTTTATTAATTTTTTTCTGCTGAAGTCAACTGAAATACCCAATGCTAAAAAATAAATAAATATGTAAAAACAATAGAAGTTATTTCCGATAAATCTGGGTAATAAATGCAGTTCACTATACAAGCTTCATTTACTAAATAGCTGGGATAACACCTTCTGCGTCACTTCCGGTTTTGTGCCCTTTTACTACCAAAGGGAGATAACACAGTTTTTCAACAGTTTCAGGACTTTAATTTACGCTATAGAAAAGGATAGAAATGATTAAAAACTGTTATTTGTGGCTTAATCGACTTTTTATGATGTAATCTTTCGGAAAATAATACTAAAAAAAATTCGGTTTTTGGTGACCGGTGACCTTTAAATTAATCCAAGCATGTAATGTCATATTGATAACTAAATGCAGTTACACTATCGAATTGAATAATAAATCATGCCCCAGGGATAACTGACCATAAGTGTTGCTTATAAAAAAGATTTAGCTTGAGAGCTTTTGGACATGGATCAGTGATTACTTAAGTATCCTTGACAATGAAAATTCCTGCTTATTGTTTTAATTCTTTATAGCAGCCATCTCATGAGGAAAACTATAGTTTGAGGGTGGGGATCTCAAAGTTAGTACCTAAACCTACCTGTCCCCACCCTCCTATTGAATGACCATATGGGTTTACTTTAGTATCAATCTATTCAACTTTTCATAAAGATTTAGAAAATATATATGTTAGGGGTGGGGATCTCAACTGATCAAAAGTTAGTACCCAGCCCCGCCTGTCCCCACCCTCCTCTGGAATAACGTCATTTGTATTTCTGCAGTATCATTCTATTCACATTTAAAAGCCGAACCAGAAAATATATAGTTTCAGGGTGGGGATATCAACCATTTAAAAGTTAGTACCAAGCCCCGCCCATCCCCACCCTTCATCAAGAATGACCCCATGGGACTTTCTTTAGTATCACTCTATTCAACTTTTCATGTAGAACCAGAAAATATATAGTTTATGGGTGGGGATCTTAACCAATTAAAAGTTAGCACACTGCCCCACCCATCCCCACCCCCCTGATACCCCCGGGAAAATCTTGCGATACAGACTTGTACATCTTGAGACACTGATCATGAATATATATGGTTTTATAGTACAAAGTATAGTATAAATAGCAAAATTGAGCATTATTGTTTTTAAGACCCCGCCCTCCTGCCCCTCCCCTAATGACCCCATGGGCATTTTCACTCGGCCTCTGGGGAAGGAGATGGAGATCAACTTTCATGTGAAGTTTGGTTAAGATTGGACCAACGGTCTTCGAGAAAGTGGTTGGACAAGTTCATGGCCGGAAGAAGAAGAAGAGGAAGAATAATAATAATAATAAGAAACGGTGCAAAAACAATAAGTCGCCAAACTTTGTTTGGGCGCCTTAATAAAAATGTACAAAAATTTGTACTTTTATATAGAAATAGAACATCGCGCTATAAAAATATACAAAAAATATAATCTTGTGTGCTAAAAGTTAGTTCTCTCTCTCTCTCTCTCTCTCTTGGTCATGTCCCTTGGTTTAAAAAGGTAAATTACATGAATTCACGTATGATTAATGGAATCACTCTTAATTAGTATTACTAATTAACGTTATCTACTTATAAATACTACCTGGTTTCTTTCACGCCTCAGCGATCAGGTAAATAACATTATCACCTAAGACTACCTGGATTCTTTCATGCTTCAGCGAACTGGTAAATTACATCATCACCTGATTGCAATTTCCTACCCGTGTACACGAATTCATTAATCAGTACCACTCATTAACTGGTCATTACGCTAGTTGATTGACAATCAACTGTGTGAGAGAGAGAGGGGGAAAGTCGAGGCAACTGGGGGGGCACGGGCCCCCTGTGCCCCCCCGCTGGATCCGCCACTGACTTGTTCTTTTGCCCATACAGTAGGGTCCGAGTTATTTAATAAATGACATATAACCAGTTGGTTTAAAATTATGTATCTGATAATACTTATGACCGGACTCTACCCATCTCTAGTCAGCTAGTGTGTCAAAGGTAGATAATTTGATGGCCATGAGTTATCTTCCTTTTTCAATTTTCTGTGGTTATTTTTTCTTGATTTCTTAAACAGAAAATTGTTCAATGATACTTTAAGAAAAAAAGTGTATTGAGAAGAAATTTCTTGCAGATCTCTTACCAAACCATGAGAAAATATCCAGATTATTATATCCCCAGAATTACAGTCCAACCTGCCTTAAAGGCCACTACTATATAAGGACCACCTGCTTATAAATGGCCAGAAGAATTGTATTCCAATATTGTTTTTTATTTTTTTATTTGAACCTGCATATAAAGGCCCGTAAAGACCACTTTTACTAGTACCGCCGGTTCTCTTGGGTGGCCTTTATAGAGGCAAGTTTGACTGTACTCTGAATTGTATAAGATATTTTCATTCCTTAAATAATCTTTAGCTATTAGAAATGTAAATATGAAGTAATCAGGTAATCGGTATTATAAGTGGAATATTCTTGACTGGGACGTTAAACACCATTACTCAACTCAACTCAACTCTTAACGACTAAATTCGGCTTTACCGGGAAATAGGAAATAGAGATAAAATCGGGCACCTTTTGTACGTATTTAACCTTATCAAGACTAAAACCCAGGCTACGAAGGAATTGTAGTATAAATTTGTGACATACAGTATGGACCTGTCGAAAGTTTAACACAGCTCTAACAAAATGGCGTCAAAGATCGGCTGTCGAGTGACCGAGATATGGATAGCTAGTGACTGAAAATTTGTCGAAAAATAGCAGAAAAGTTGTCGAGAGGTAGATAACAAATACCGAATCTCTGTCGAGATATCGATAACGAGGAGTCGAGATAAGCCGAAGATTCCGAACTAATTCGTTAGCTTAGTGTTAAACTTTCGACAGGTCTGTACTGTAAGCGATAAGATGTAATAGGCAAACAACAATAACCTGTCCGTTTGACCTTTAATTTAAATATTTATCATGGACGAGTTTATTTATGTAAAGGGAACGCACGTGTATATTTCGTCTATATTAGCAAAAGAAAACACGAACACTGTTCATGTGCGGATCCTAATACTACCCATGTATTGGGTGGACTCTCCTATATGAATATTCGCAATGAAAGGTCAAACGGGCAGGTCAATGTTGTTTGAATTACCTAGTTTATACTCAAGATCAAACCATTTTTATCGCTGTTTAAGGTAAAAGTAATTAATTATCATTTTTATAAAAGTCCATACTCGGGGAGATAATTCTGTCTAAATGTTACTAAGCATGTTATCTTTTATTTCGGCATTATTCGTGGCATATTGATCGAAAATTAACGTCAGAGACGGATACATGAGTCAATGCAAGCATATGTCCGAATTTTTTCCTTAAAAGGAAAACAGGAGTTTATACAAGGTAAGAGCACTGCCACTGGACAGGACATACTGGACACTGTATACAGTACAGGCCAGCCGAAAGTTTAACACTGTGCTAACGAGAAGGCTTCAAAGTTTGGCTGAAGACTGGCCAATATATTGATACCTAGACGCCACCTGTAATTTAAAAAAAATATTTTCTACAGAAATGTTCAAAATTGCTCGATTCCTACAGAAATGTTCAAAATTGCTTGATTCCTACAGAAATGTTCAAAATTGCTTGATTCTGTCATTTTTAGGCTTTTAGTCAAAATTAAAATTTAAGTGAAGGGAACCAATGTTTCGGTACTAATTCGTTAGCTTAGTGTTAAACTTTAGACAGGCATGTACAGTATATTTAAACGTACAGTACAGACCTGTCGAAAGTTTAACATTGCGCTTACGAAATGGCGTCGGTGTCCAGCCACTGAGTGACTGAGATATGCTTAGCTAGTGGGTAGGAACAAATGATTGCAAGACAAGACAGAACTAGGGTGGCAACCAGATGGGAAAAGCAAAACAAGGGTAATACCTAAGTCCACATGGAGGAAAACAACTGAAAAGGAAAGAAACGCCGCCGATGAACTAGCTGGAACACAGCCAAAACAGCAGCGATGGACAGGCAAAAATGGAAAGATAGCGTTGCGGCATTATGCGCCTTCTGTTAATGCTGCCAATATATAGCTAACGAGGGGTCGAGATCAACTGCCATTTGGTCACTAATTCGTTAGCTCAATGTTAAACTTTAGACAGGTCTGTGCCGTACCTGATATAACACTTAGATAACACGAGATAAGATGATAATATTATGATCATGTAATGATCATGCAGGTGGATTGTTATACACCGTGTTATGTAATAAATGTCAAGTAATGTCATATCCAACTTGTAGTGTAATAATTTTTACATTACACGGAAATTTTATTACATAACGCGAAACCTTGTTTATTACATTACACGTCTTTTTTATTACATAACAAGGTGTTATTTACATTGACTTACTTGACTTATGTCCATCTCTCCTTGTAGTAAATTGGGCCAGATATCTTTCTCCTCCAAGAATCTCTATTGGCAGCTATTTTAGTAGCTTCACTCCATGCCTCAAGTCCAAAATCCGATCTTTCCCTTTCAACAGTCCTGCACCAGGTCTCCTTCGGCCGCCCTCTTCTTCTCTTTCCTTCTGCTGGTGTCCATTGCAGAGCAATCCTTGGATGTTCATCTGGCTTCTGTCTTAATATTTGTCCAATCCATTTCCAGTTGTTTGCATTAAACGAAGAAAATTATTACAATACAAGGTGGGTATTACATTACTTGATATAACCCGGAGTATCAGGAAGTATTGTTGTAGCTAGCTAAACGGGAGATGCTTACCTTTCCGAAGCATCCAGTCTCACTTTACACCTGGTTATTCACGTATTTCCAAAGATGTTTCTTTGCTTTAGGGTTGTGATTTGAAATTGGATAGGTATGTTTGTGATTTTCAAAGATTTTACTTTGGTTTGGGGTTTTGATTTGGAAATGGATAGGTATTTTATGGTAGACTTTTGGGATTGTGATTTGTACATGGATCGGTATGTTTGTGGTTGACTTTTGTGATTGTGATTTGGAAATGAATAGGTAAGTTTGTGGTCGACTTTTGGGGTTGTGATTTGTACATGGATCGGTATGTTTGTGGTTGACTTTTGGGATTGATTTGGACATGGATAGGTATGTTTGTGGTTGACGTATGTGATCGTGATTTGAACATGGATCGGTATGTTTGTGGTTGACGTTTTGGATTGTGATTTGTAGATAGATCGTTATGTTTGTGGTTGACTTTGGGATTGTGAATTGTAGATAGATCGTTATGTTTGTAGTTGGCTATTTATTATCGATATCCAATGCACCACTGCATCTCTTTGTACCATTGTGGTAGCTCAGTTTGTAGAGCGCTCGCTCTGTAAGTTTGAGATCTTGAGTTCGATTCTGGACGGGTCTGACCCAAGACTTGAAAGTGGATAGTGGCTGTTTTTCGCCAAACACTCGGTATTACGAAATGAAAATCGTGATTCTTTTGGGTGGGAATTTAAAATAAGCGAGGTCCCGTGTCACGGTAGGCTTGGCACGATAAAGAACCCTGCTGTACAATGCCATCAGCGAAACGCACAGGTAAAATTAGCTGACGACGTCTCGATATACGTGAAATATTATGGACTTGGACAACAAACACCATTACTCATCTTTGCTTCTCTTCGTCACCTTTTTTAAAATGTTTAAATATAATTATGCCGATTGTTGGTGTTCCCTGTAGCATTGGATATTGTACAGCTGTGTCATATACCATTTTTTGAATTTAATCATAAAATACATTTAAAAATGGTTTATTGTCTTGTCATATACCATTGTTTGAATGTATTTTATGATTAAATTCAAAAAAGGGTATATGACAGCTGCATCAGCTTTATTCTGTTTTTTTCAGCAAGAGTGACTTCTGTATTGATGGATAATGAAGAAACAAAGTAAGTTGTTTTGTTATTATGGTTCTAAACATCATCTTTAATATTCGATTCAAAAACACAATACCAAAAATACATTCATTTGAGATGTGTTATAATATGAAACACTTTTTCAGACCAAATGCCATTATAGGACTATACAATGTACATGTAATTACATTCGGCTAGATGACGCCACTGGAAGCGCGTGGCCTAATGGTTAAGGCGTTGGACTCATGATTCGAAGGTCGTGGGTTCGATCCCTGGACCGGGCGATGGGTTGTGTCCTTGAGCAAGACACTTAATTTCACGTTGTTCCAGTTCACGCAGCTGAAAAATAAATGAGTACCAGCAAAATGCTGGGGGTTAACCCTGCGATGGACCGGCGTCCCATTCAGGGGAGAGTCTTGTACTCTCAGTCGCTTAACGCCACCGAAACCGGGATAAGCTCCGGCCTGATGGGCCTAATGGCTCGGGACAGACTTTAACTTTTTTTTTTAAATGACGCCACTTATGCCTATACGCTTGACGTCATAGATTTGCTGTTCCTACGAATGGAAATGCATGTTTTAAATTATTTTATTTTAGTATGGTTTAAAAACCAAAGTATGATTTTCAAAAAATTCAAGAAATGTAAATAATAACCATTGAACTGTCTAGAAATGACGTTAATAGTGCTAAAACTTCCATTGCCGTGCCAAGCAATCTAATCGTAACGTGTTATAGCGCGCGTTATATTTAGTTTGCTTTGCACAGTAATGGAAGTTATAACACTACAAAAACAAGATAAACTAGCTGGTAAAACATGTACACGTGTTGAAATAGATTGCTGTAGATTACTTTGGATTCGCGAATATCACATTTCGTTGCAGACCCCTGGACGTCATTTCGCGAATATGTAAATTCGCGACCACAATTCATGCAAATATCGATCGATAGGCACTTATCTCCCTTTCCTTATACGTTTTACCATGTGGTATATAAGTTCCATGGTCATAGTTGATTGCCAGCATGTTTCGCAATTTGGCTTTTTGGATTTTCGCGATTCTGGAATATTCGCATGAAATATGAAATTGTCGACCGAGTGTCCTCCCGAAAGTACGCGTTAACCCTTTGTATGCCAAGAGTACAAGGCTTTCTTCTTTATTTAAAAAAATTACCGACGTAAGAAACAATTGTTAAAAAAGACATTTACATAACTATTTTGTTGCATTATGATGATAATAATAATCATTATTATTCCTTTATTTTCAGATAACATATATGTTATTCTTGCAATAAGTCTACTGCTAAATCTGTTTTACCTATATAGACAATATGGCGACTACCTACTTCCGGGCAAGATGAAAAGAAAAAACTTCTATCTGTGTCCGCACTTTCAAGGTGGCCTGGGCAACCTCATGTTTCAATTCGCTTCAGTGTACGGCATCGCCACGACAAAGGACATGAAGGTTGCACTATTCCCCTTTAATGAAATAAACAGAACATTTAATCTCTCGATGCATTTTATAAGAAACAGAACAGTTTGTAGGAACGCAAAAATTGTTAGAGAGAAAAAATCGTGCATGTTTGACAGTGCCGCGAGGAATTTCAAAAGCGGACATAATTATCTGTTGCACAAGTCGTATTTACAATCTTGGAAATATTTTTCAAACGTGGAACAAAATTTAAGAAAACAGTTTGTTTTTACTGGTGACGTAAGGTATAAAGCGCAAAATATAATCCGCGAAGCTTTAACTGCGTTCAACGCCAAATCTAAAAATGCTGAAAACGTCACGTTTATTGGTGTACACGTAAGAAGAGGTGATATGTCAAAAAGAAATAATATAAATTACGGATATTTGACAGCTCCTAAAGAATATTTAGAAAAAGCTATGGATTATTTCAGGAAAAAATTCAAAAGAACTTTATTTTTAATTTTTACGAATCCAAATGACGCAGATAGAAAATGGTGTCAAAATAATATAAAAGGAAATGACGTCATGTTGATGGACAAGCGACCCCGCGAAATTGACATGTGTACAATGGCAAACTGTAATCATACGATCATGACCGTTGGGTCTTTTGGTTGGTGGTCCAGTTGGCTGGCAAATGGGACCACTATATATTATAAAAATGTAGCGAAACCCGGAAGTAAGTTACGAGAAGAATTTAGTAAAGACATGAACGATTATTTTTATCCGGGCTGGATTGGATTTACGTAATAAAAATAATAATGTTAAGATAGCGATTAAATGAATCAAATGTAACATCATAACCTCTAAATCCAATGGGGCCCGCCAGAATACTATAAGTTACACAGGGCTTTGGCAGGTTATACACGGCCCCATGTACCCCGTCAAAGATTTATGTGCGGCTCAGGGTACATTCATCTTTCACGGGGTACATGGGGCTGTGTAACCAGCCAAAGCCCTGTATAACGTTTTTGTCACCCTTCAAAGCGTAACCAGTTGGATCATTTTAACTTCCACTTGGTGTTTTGTGTGACTATTGTATGTTGTCGCCATGTTTGTTTACCGTAACTAGACGTCAACGATGTGCGAGTTACTTCCCTTTTACCGCTAAACGTCGCGTGCGTTCATGTACCCCGGCAGATTTCCGAACATTGTTCCATATACCCCGGCAAGTTAACCAATCAGCATGCGAGAAATTTCTTTGAAGGGTGACATCACGTGTGCGGAACAAGTATTCCCATTGGGGATGAAATCGCTTCAGTTCACGTTTACCTGTAAAAATGACGTTACACCGGGAAATGCCGATGTAAACGTTTTCCATAACGTTCCGCACAAACGTTAAGGGGTATTGATCACGTAGTGCTCTAGCGAACTCCATTTTTTGAGAGAGAGAGAGAGAGAGAGAGAGAGAGAGAGAGAGAGAGAGAGAGAGAGCCAACTACCAACATGTCGCCAAACGTATCTGTATTAGACCAATGCGGAAATGTAAAGTTGAGTTGAAAAATGGTGTTGAACATCCCAGTCAAGAATATTTCATTTCTATCGAGACGTCGCCAGCTATAGACAAAGGTGCAGAAAATTTGCCTGTGCGTAGCGTTGATGACACATTATACGGCAGGGGTTTTTTTTATCGTGCCATACCTACCGTGACACGGGACATTCATTACATAATGCCGAGTGCTTGGCGAAAGAACAGTCACTCACACTTTCAACCTTAAAATTGCTAGTACATCTGCCCGCAATGTCACCGATAAGCATTGCAACACTTAGTTCATAATAGTGATACCGAGCCAACAAAGCTGAGGCTTACAGCAGAAGGAAAACCTGTCTCACTTAACCAACCAGGTTCGAGCCCACAGAGATGATGCGTATTACGTTTTGAAAGCTGATGCCTCAACGATGCAGTCATTACGAGCACCACAAAGCAAAAGGGATAAGGGGTAGGCCCCGGTTTTACAATCATTCCTTAGTTAAGATTTTCCTTAACTTAAATCTTGCAAAATTTCAAATCTTTATAATTTTTTTAGTTTTCAAGATATTCAGGAATTTAAGGTGTTATTTTTAAGATGACCTCACGATTGAAACATTTGCATTTAGTTTTGAAAAAATATTCATCAATAGTTCCAAAAATAGAATATCAAAATTTGCTAAATTTAAGTTAAAGAAAATCTTAGCTATAAGGAATGATTGTGAAACCGGGACCAGATAATATAAAACAGTAATATATTTTCAATAGATAAAACAGGTTTACAAACTGGACCATCGAGTCATCGAACGTTTATAATATGTAACGTACTACCTGACTGATGTTGACAGGATAATTTCCATTGACCAAAAAAAAAAAAAAAAAAAAAAAAAAAAGTAGCAAGAAACGGTGGGTGTTTAAACCAACATAACCAACATACCGATCCATGTCCAAATCACAATCCCAAACGTCAGTCTAAATCCCAACCCCAATCATACCGCTTTTGCCAAGATTACAATCTTAAAAATGTCCACCACCGAAATTCCGCCAGGTAAATGAGGCTTTCTATAAGCTTGTTCTGTACAAGTTGAGTTGGGTAATGGTGATCAATGTCCCAGTCAAGACTATTTCACTTATATAGAGACGTCGCCAGCTATAGGCGAAGGTGCAGAAATTTTGCCTATGCGTTGTGCTCATGTCATTATACAGCAGGGTTCTTTATCATGCCATGCCCTCCGTGACACAGGACCTCGTTTCCGTGACTTTCATTCATTTCGTAATGCCGGGTGCTTGGCTGAAATTCACACGGATATTTGTATTTTGTACAATCTGTACAGTCAACAAAACGGTACATATTTTACATTGGCCTCAAATCGGTAGACGATTGAGTTGAGTTGATAAATGTTGTTTAACGTCATAGTCAAGAATATATAACTTATATCGAGACGTCGCCAGCTATAGACGAATGTGCAGAAATTTTGCCTACCTTGGCACGGGACCTCGTTTATTTTAAGTACCGTGACTTTTATTTCGTAATACCGGGTGCTTGGCGAAAGAAGAGTCACTATCCACTTTCAAGTCTTGGGTCAGACCCGGCCGGGAATCGAACCAACGACCTCCCACTTACGGAGCGAGCACTCTATCAACTGAGCTACCGCAGTGGTCTTATGGACGATTGATCTAAAATGTCGACTTATATTATATAATTATACCTGTACATTGAACGCTGTCTTTCACAGTGCTAAGGTTCGGAATCAGAATCGTTAATTTTACAAGCCACAATGTGCTGGACAAACGTCATTAATAGTGTTTTGTGTCTAGTCAAGATTTTTTTTACTTGTATCGAGACGGTCAGTCCTGGTATGGTCCAGGGAACCGGAAAAACTTCGAATTTCGGTCCGAGTGATTAAAATTTCCAGTTAATGAAGCTTACGACTTCTTTTTGTTAGTGTTAAACTTGCGACAGATCTGTGCTTTTAGTGTTACTGAACCCCGGTGGATTGAGTAGCAGTATTGTCTCTATTAAATTAAAAGAAAGAATTGTAGTCTGAAAACTGAATGCATTTTAATTAACATCAAACCCTGGGCAGACGTAGAACAGAAGTTCAGAGGAAAACTTCACACACCACGCCACAGTCCATCTGGCACATCACCATGTTTTATAGTATGCCCTTAACTATGGCTGCGATAAAGGTTGGCTTGTCCTCGTCAAAGTTATTGTTTAATTATTCAAAAACAGCAGGCAGCATACTAAGCAGGATAGCCGCAGTTAATGTACAATGTGTTAAGGTGAGTGCCCTCCAAATACCCCGGTGTGACACCTCATAATTACTGCTAAATCGGTTGACTGTTTCTCCCATTGTTTTTGAGTGAGAGTGGTGGTGTGTCTCACCGGCATGGTCTGGGCCCCGACCTCTACAGTGACAATTTTTCTGTCACATTGTTAACGTTTTACGTATACATAACATGCCCGAAAATGTTGGCTAAAAAGCTGCAGCAACGAAACAAGCTTTTATTTTTTTATTTTTGGTTTTGATGAAAATTTGACATGCAAATATAAAGGGGGACAACTCCTATAATTATGCAATCAGCAGTTGCCATTTTCTCTTGAGTGAGTGATTGGGTTATTGTTTAAAGCCGTTTCAGCATTATTGCAGCTATTCGCGTCTGGAAAAAAGTAAAATATACAATAGTATCAATAACACAAACTATTAAATAAAATGCAAAAATAAAAATAACAATAAATAAGCTTTTAATAAAACTGTTGCTAAACTGATTATAAAGAAAACACTGTGGCCATTGTCTCTTGAGTTGAATGGTGTTTAACTTCCCAGTCAAGAATATTTCACTTATACCGAGACGTCGCCAGCTATAAGGGAAGGTGCAAAAATTTTGCCCTGTGCGTTGCGTTGCCATCGGATGGCATTTTACACAGTTAGATCTACAGGAGGATTCTTTATATAGTACCATGTGGCCTACTGTCACGACACGGGACTTTGTTTATTTTAAATCCCCACCCGAAAGAACCGTGACTTTTATCAAGTTTCGTAATGCCGAGTTCTTGGCGAAAGAACTGTCACTACCTTCTTTCAGTCTAAGGTCAGACCCGGTCGTGGTTCGAACCCACAACCCTCCACTTACGGAGCGAGCGTTCTACCAACTGAGCTACAGTGCACGCAGTGGTCACCCAGAATTCAAATAGAGTAGTACTGAGAGTTGTTATTACTAGCACAGTGACCCACAATGTGATAGACGGCCATGGTAGACCACTCGCTCGCATAGTGTCAAATAAGAGAGAGAGAAAGAGGAGTGGTCACTGGTGTATTTGTTTTACCCCAATCAAAATTCTTTCACATTTATCGAGGTGGTCGGTTCTGGAATGGTGGAGGAAATCAACGACTTTTGGCAGGCGAATCGACAGACAAACAGTTTCTAACACTAGAATCTGCCGACTGGGATTCGAAGCCGTGAGATAAACCGAACATTGTGATCCAAAACTTTTAAGTACTTTTTAGACCACTCGACCACAGAGAGAGAGAGAGAGAGAGTGTGTGTGTGTGTGTGTGTGTGTGTGTGTGTGTGTGTGTGTGTGTGTGATTTACATGCTTATTTCGGAAAGACGTTACTTGAGAGAGAGTGTGTGTGGTGGAGCTGTTGACATTGACATCGGTCAGTCACTTATTTTATTTGACGGATATAAGTTAAAGGTGAACACCCGAATGTAAATTCCTAATTATAAAATAGGCATCTTCTTATGTTAATCACCTACGTAGTGTTGTCCTTACTGGAGCCCAGAATGGACAAAAACCGACATGTTTTCTCATTCTCGATCTCAATTTGGTCTAGTGATGGAATTTTTAGAAGGGTCCATTTTATTTTATTTTATTTTATTTTTTCAAATCTTCTAATTTGAAACACAATAAGGTCATTTTTTTGCATTCACATTATTGTTAAATACGATCCACAAAATGGGGTCATTAGCAAAATAAGGAATCGATGACCCCCACTGTTGGTCTGGACCACTGCGGTAGCTCAGTTGGTAGAGTGCTCGCTCCGTAAGTTGAAGGTCGTGAGTTCGATCCCCGGCCGGGTCTGACCCAAGACTTGAAAGTGGGTAGTGACTGTTCTTTCGCCAAGCACTCGGCATTACGAAATGAAAGTCACGGTTCTTTCGGATGGGAACTTAACATAAACGAGGTCCCGTGTCACGGTGGGCTTGGCACGCTAAAGAACCCTGCTGTGTTATGCCATCAGCGCAACGCACAGGCAAAATTTCTGCACCTTCGCCTATAGCTGGCGACGTCTCGATATAAGTGAAATATTCTTGACTGGGACGTTAAACACCATTACTCAACTCAACTCAACTGTTGGTCTGACATATATGCCTGCAAGGATTGAATAGTTAAATGGGGTTTCAAGCGCTAATCTATTATATTCACGTATATCGAAACGCCATCAGCTATAGGCGAAGTATCAGAGAGCGAGTAATTTTTTTTGACTGAAAAAGCCTATAAATAACGGAGCCAAATCATTTCTGTGAAAACTAAATCAATATTTTACAGTAAAATACCCCTTAACCCCCCGGGGGGTGTTATGATGAAACACAGTTTTATTTTTCCAGGTCTTAGCATGTTTGGTTATGTTTGGTTTCTGATAAGAAATTACATAATAATCTGTTATTTCGATTTTTCGAGGACTAGTGATAAGAAAGGCCGAATTATCTGCCTTAACGATGGCATGCTATTTTTGGAATATTTTTGTCGTACGGTGGTAGCAATATAAAAAATTAACATGCCGTTTTAAGGCAGATAATTCGGTTTAGAGATAAGAGAGATCTTCCGGGTGCAGGATGACTAGACATGTTTTCTAAGTACCCGTTTTTGTGACGCCATCAGGTAATGTTTGGTCTTGCCATGAATGTAGATTAGCAAAACTAAAACTGTCAGTGAATCTGATCGGTTTTGTGACTGGGTCATGACCCTTGATCCTAGGCTATATGTACTTAAATTTGGAATGCGACACATCATCTCATGTTGGTTTACATTTGTGCCAAGTTTGATCAAAATCCATCCCTAGTCATAAAAGATTTGATATTGGGACGGACGACACGTGGTTCATTATAAAGCTCAACTTCAAAATGATCAAGATGGCTTGATTTCGTCATTTTAGGCGTTTTACTAAACATTAAAATTTTTAGTGAAAGGTAGAGTTGGAAGCCCTTCCAGGGACAATTGATATGAAATGTTTTGCCCTTTATAAAAAAATACCGGAACATGTTTTGTTGACTAGATAGTCTGATGACTTTTAACCCAATGAAACACATTGGTCATGGTTGGACGGTCTATTTGATAAATATTCCGTTTCACTTGGTTTGGTAGATCCGGGAAATGCATGGACGACCCTTCCAAAATCTACTGGGGATTTCTTGGTTGATAACAATCGTGATATTTAAATAATACACGTCATTTTTCTAAAGTTACGCTTACATTTTTAAGTTTTGTTTTAATTTTTTAATTTAAACTTTAGCGATTTTGGATATGTTGAGTTTGATCCAAATGTACGTATATTTGCCACAGGTACTTTGAGACAGGAGTGTTTTTTCATCCTTAATTAGAAACAGCCTTCAAATTATAGTTGAGTAATGGCGTTTTACGTCACAGTCAAGAATATTTTACTTATATCGACACGTCGCCAGTTATAGGTGAAGGTACAGAACTTTTGTTTGTGCGTTGCGCTGATGGCATTACACAGCAGGGTTCTTTATCGTTTCACACCTACCGTGACACGGGGCCTCGTTTATTTTAAGTTCTCTACCGAATAAACCGCGACTTTCATTTCGTAATGCTGAGTGCTTGGCGTCCAAAGTTTAATGAAAAAAGTCACTGTCTCCTTTTGCCGAATGTAGATAAGACAAATTAAACAATTAAACCTCAAACATCTACGGTAGCTCAGTTGGTAGAGTGCTCGCTCCTATACGTCGGAGTTCGTGGGTCCAACCCCGGACCGGGGTCTGACCATCCAAATGAACGTAAATGCCGACTAAATATTATTATAGCTGACGACGTCTCGATATAAGTAAAATATTTTGAATGGGGCGTTAAACACCATTGCTCATCCCAACTCCAACTACATATATATTATTTTGACTATATTTAAATAATTGCCTGTTTATAAGTTTCCCCCCCCCCCCCCCCCGAAATCATGAAAATTATGCAGTTTTCATAACTACGAGACAAGCGACCACTCTTACTTTTTTGTTCTCCAGGTAACATGTACCTTTGGCCGTTTATTGATTTTTTTATGACTCAGGATATTCTCCGAACAGGATTTTTTCTCTTTTTATTTATTTTAATAACAGGAAGTACTTATCGCTATTAAACAATATAGAGCGGGTTTATGCTAGGCGTGACATTTTAAATTTCAGTTTATAAAACTAGGATTAAATTAATTTAACTGATTCTTTAAATTGTGTCCTCCAAATGAAGCGGGTATATGTCAGTATTCATTGACAAATTTTAATTTTATGATCTGCCCTATACTAGCGCGCATTCATAAGGTGCTAGCTCATAGAATCAGTATGTCGCAGACTATCACTCCACTCCCCAAAACGCATTATCCTGGCAACAAGAGAGTCAATCGATACTTTGTCCTCTAATAACGAGTGCCAGGTGAGGAAGAAGCACCTCTAATTTAAAAGTCTTATGTATCAGCAAATTAGTATTTGAACCAGCGACCTACCGCTCACGAGGCGGGCACTTTAACCACTGAGCCACCGAGACTTTCATTTCTAAATGCCGAGTGGTTTTTCAAAAGAACAGTCATTACATGTACCTGTATCAGTCTTGTTCTCGCCCGGCCAGGATTTGAACCCTATATCCCACATACGGAGTTAGCATTCTACAATTGAGCTACCGTTTATGTAAAGACGGTGCACCAAAGGAGGATGTTCGCGAACCATAGAGATTAATGAACCATCTGAACGAATTTATACATGTCACGCTTAGGGTAGAATCGCTCTAAATTGTGGCTATTCGCTTGATGATTGGCTTTCCACTTTTTTGAAACTGCCTATAAATAAACGTTGCACTACCCATCGTCATTCATTCTTTTAGGATAGTAGTGTATATTTGGGCAGGTGAAGATCAGGTAACACAATACTTATAATTTTAATTTTACTAGACTCGCATTTAAGGTAAATATATTATTTCAAGTTTACTAGACTCGTATTTAAGGTAAATATAAATAATTTATTTAATATCGTTTTAAATATTTTACTAACTACAAGGATAATTTAATTTACAGACTCGGGTACTTATTTGATAATTTTATCTTATCTGACAGCGTTCTGAACAGAGGTAGGATTTCATTTAAACACCCCTCCCCATTCAATTAAATACGTGTATGCAAATATTTGAATAATATTTTGTAGGACTTCTAGTTGTACCCATCCATTAAATATTTTGTGAAATTTATGAAATAATATTTTTCACAGAAATGTTCAAAATCAGTTCATTCAGTCTAAAATAAGTATATTCTTGACTGGGACGTTAAACATCATTACTCAACTCTTATATGTAAGATGGAAATCCTTCCTATTTTTCATATACATGTTCAAAATGGTATGATTCCGTCATTTTAAGGGGTTTTCAGTCACTATTAATAATTAAGTGAATTTCCTCCTGAATAATTCATCACAGTATTGTTGATAAGTTTGATGTCTCTGTGATTGCCCTGGATATATTTGATGTCCCATAGTTCTTTGTTCCTTTCATACAATTTTGATTACACACGCGGTGGGTGTAGCTAGCTAAATAGGAGGTGCTTACCCTTCCGGAGCACCCGGCCTCACTTCCCTGGTGGAAGTTCACGGTTTTAACATGACTTGTCAGTTTCAGTTTTAACTTTGCTTCAGGATTGTGATTCGGACATGGATTAGTATGTTTGATTTTGATTATAAATAAGACGATTTTATTGCATTTTATACAGGTGTGATGTGCTACTCTTGAATGTATTATTTCATGAAAATTCAAAAGAAGCACATGACACAATCGTATTTACCTCAGATTAATTGGTTGTAATAATGTTTGGACTGATATGTTGTTTGTTTTTGTTACATTAATTTTGTAATAATTCTGTTAAAATTAATTATTAATTTGTTTGTAGAACCAGTCTACCATGAGTGTATCGTGTCCATCCGACAACAAGCTAGGACCGTGCCCGGCCCATTTCATCGACAATAAGTCTAAAATGGGTCTTATTGTGTTGCAAGAATGGTGGGGCTTAAACGAACAAATAAAAGGCGAAGCCGAAAAGATAGGTAAAATGGGCGGGTTCACGACTATAGTCCCGGACCTTTATCGAGGCAAAACCACCATTGACAACGAGGAGGCTAACCACTTGATGTCGAATCTGGATTGGCCCGGAGCAATAGAAGATATCAAAGCGGCTGCATTATACCTGAAAAAATCTGGAGGATGTTCAAAGGTATGACTACATTATAGACTTGTCGAATATTTAGTATTAGGCCAACTGATTATTGTCGAACCGGTAGCTTTTCTCTACCCCCTCACCACAGGGGTCAGTTTCATAATAAAATTATATAAAATACCCATAAGTATATAAAAAGAGTAAAGGGGAACAACGAATCGGATCTTTTACTTGTAGGTGTTCCGACAAAATTCTACATTACTTTTTAATTTGTGCCCGATCATCGTGATCTTTGTCATTTTGTTCCCAGGTAAATTTCTTTAAACTGACATTCAAGTGACGGATCTGATTCGTTGTTCCCCCTTACTCTTTTTAATATACTTATGGGTATTTTTTAATTATTATGAAACTGTCCCTCCCCATTAGAGCTCTATATCTTGAAATCTTTTTGGCAGTTGTTATAGTCTGTATCTTTACATGTTAGCCATATCTGGGCCACTCGGTGTCTGAACTACTTCGACTCAATTCCGTTAGCTCTGTTAAACTTTCGACAGGCATGTTCTATGTGTTGCCATTGGCTGGGCGTTTCGAGAGGCAGATGGATTGTGACCAAGCGCCTGTTTAAGCCTTTGAGTTTTAAATCACTCGTCCGCCGAGACCCCCGACAAAACTTAGACTTTTCTACACTGACAGTTACAGTACAAAACTCTTTGAAAGTAATTTAAACAGAGAAATCATTTTTGAGAAATATTTGACATTTGTATATATTTATTTGACATTTTAGGATCTCCGCGGCAAAACAGTTTTTCAAATATTTCTCAAAAATGATTTCAGATATGTAATTTTCTATAATTAAGTAACATATCTAGTGGCATATTTATTAAAAACAGGTTTATATATATATGAAAACAACATGAACATGCTCTACTTGCTACACCCTATTTAGATTCCCCTTAAATTTTAACACTAAGCAAACCGTCGGAATAAGAGCCGAATCGACAGTTTATCTCGCCCCTCGGTAGCTATATCTCGGCAGCTACTAGTATTATCTATCGACAGTTTATCTCGCCCCTTGGTAGCTTTATCTCGGCAGCTATTATCTATCGACAGTTTATCTCGGCCCTCGGTAGCTATATCTCGGCAGCTATTATCTATCGACAGTTTATCTCGGCCCCTCGGCAGCTATTATCTATCGACAGTTCATCTCGGCCCCTCGGTAGCTATATCTCAGCAGCTATTATCTATCGACAGTTTATCTCGCCCCTCGGTAGCTATATCTCGGCAGCTATTATCTATCGACAGTTTATCTCGCCCCTTGGTAGCTATATCTCGGCAGCTATTATCTATCGACAGTTTATCTCGCCCCGCGGTAGCTATATTTCAGCAGCTATTATCTATCGACAGTTCATCTCGGCCCCTCGGTTGCTATATCTCGGCAGCTATTATCTATCGACAGTTCATCTCGCCCCTCGGTAGCTATATCTCGGCAGCTATTATCTATCGACAGTTTATCTCGCCCCGCGGTAGCTATATTTCAGCAGCTATTATCTATCGACAGTTCATCTCGCCCCTCGGTAGCTATATTTCAGCAGCTATTATCTATCCACAGTTTATCTCGCCCCCTCGGTAGCTATATCTCGGCAGCTATTATCTATCCACAGTTTATCTCGGCCCTCGGTAGCTATATCTCGGCAGCTATTATCTATCGACAGTTCATCTCGGCCCCTCGGCAGCTATTATCTATCGACAGTTTATCTCGCCCCTCGGTAGCTATATCTCGGCAGCTATTATCTATCGACAGTTTATCTCGCCCCTCGGTAGCTATATCTCGGCAGCTATTATCTATCGACAGTTCATCTCGGCCCCTCGGTAGCTATATCTCGGCAGCTATTATCTATCGACAGTTTATCTCGGCCCCTCGGTAGCTATATCTCGGCAGCTATTATCTATCGACAGTTCATCTCGGCCCCTCGGCAGCTATTATCTATCGACAGTTCATCTCGGCCCCTCGGTAGCTATATCTCGGCAGCTATTATCTATCGACAGTTCATCTCGGCCCCTCGTTAGCTATATCTCGGCAGCTATTATCTATCGACAGTTTATCTCGGCCCTCGGTAGCTATATCTCGGCAGCTATTATCTATCGACAGTTCATCTCGGCCCCTCGGCAGCTATTATCTATCGACAGTTCATCTCGGCCCCTCGGTAGCTATATCTCGGCAGCTATTATCTATCGACAGTTCATCTCGGCCCCTCGGTAGCTATATCTCGGCAGCTATTATCTATCGACAGTTCATCTCGGCCCCTCGGTAGCTATATCTCGGCAGCTATTATCTATCGACAGTTCATCTCGGCCTCTCGGTAGCTATATCTCGGCAGCTTATCTATCGACAGTTCATCTCGGCCCCTCGGTAGCTATATCTCGGCAGCTATTATCTATCGACAGTTCATCTCGCCCCTCGTTAGCTATATCTCGGCAGCTATTATCTATCGACAGTTCATCTCGGCCCCTCGGTAGCTATATCTCGGCAGCTATTATCTATCGACAGTTCATCTCGCCCCTCGTTAGCTATATCTCGGCAGCTATTATCTATCGACAGTTCATCTCGCCCCTCGGTAGCTATATCTCGGCAGCTATTATCTATCGACAGTTCATCTCGCCCCTCGGTAGCTATATCTCGGCAGCTATTATCTATCGACAGTTCATCTCGCCCCTCGGTAGCTATATCTCGGCAGCTATTATCTATCGACAGTTCATCTCGGCCCCTCGGTAGCTATATCTCGGCAGCTATTATCTATCGACAGTTTATCTCGCCCCTCGGTAGCTATATCTCGGCAGCTATTATCTATCGACAGGTCATCTCGCCCCTCGTTAGCTATATCTCGGCAGCTATTATCTATCGACAGTTCATCTCGGCCCCTCGGTAACTGTATCTCGGCAGCTATTAATTATCGACAGTTCATCTCGCCCCTCGTTAGCTATATCTCGGCAGCTATTATCTATCGACAGTTCATCTCGCCCCTCGGTAGCTATATCTCGGCAGCTATTATCTATCGACAGTTCATCTCGCCCCTCGGTAGCTATATCTCGGCAGCTATTATCTATCGACAGTTCATCTCGCCCCTCGGTAGCTATATCTCGGCAGCTATTATCTATCGACAGTTCATCTCGCCCCTCGGTAGCTATATCTCGGCAGCTATTATCTATCGACAGTTCATCTCGGCCCCTCGGTAGCTATATCTCGGCAGCTATTATCTATCGACAGTTCATCTCGGCCCCTCGGTAGCTATATCTCGGCAGCTATTATCTATCGACAGTTCATCTCGCCCCTCGGTAGCTATATCTCGGCAGCTATTATCTATCGACAGTTTATCTCGCCCCTCGGTAGCTATATCTCGGCAGCTATTATCTATCGACAGTTTATCTCGCCCCTCGGTAGCTATATCTCGGCAGCTATTATCTATCGACAGTTTATCTCGCCCCTCGGTAGCTATATCTTGGCAGCTATTATCTATCGACAGTTCATCTCGGCCCCTCGGTAGCTATATCTCGGCAGCTATTATCTATCGACAGTTCATCTCGGCCCCTCGGTAGCTATATCTCGGCAGCTATTATGTATCGACAGTTCATCTCGGCCCCTCGGTAGCTATATCTCGGCAGCTATTATCTATCGACAGTTCATCTCGGCCCCTCGGTAGCTATATTTCAGCAGCTATTATCTATCGACAGTTCATCTCGCCCCTCGGTAGCTATATCTCGGCAGCTATTATCTATCGACAGTTCATCTCGGCCCCTCGGTAGCTATATCTCGGCAGCTATTATCTATCGACAGTTCATCTCGGCCCCTCGGTAGCTATATCTCGGCAGCTATTATCTATCGACAGTTCATCTCGGCCCCTCGGTAGCTATATCTCGGCAGCTATTATCTATCGACAGTTCATCTCGCCCCTCGGTAGCTATATCTCGGCAGCTATTATCTATCGACAGTTTATCTCGCCCCTCGGTAGCTATATCTCGGCAGCTATTATCTATCGACAGTTTATCTCGCCCCTCGGTAGCTATATCTCGGCAGCTATTATCTATCGACAGTTTATCTCGCCCCTCGGTAGCTATATCTCGGCAGCTATTATCTATCGACAGTTTATCTCGCCCCTCGGTAGCTATATCTCGGCAGCTATTATCTATCCACAGTTTATCTCTCGCCCTCGGTAGCTTTATCTCGGCAGCTATTAATTATCGACAGTTTATCTCGCCCCTCGGTAGCTATATCTCGGCAGCTATTATCTATCGACAGTTTATCTCGCCCCTCGGTAGCTATATCTCGGCAGCTATTAATTATCGACAGTTTATCTCGGCCCCTCGGTAGCTATATTTCAGCAGCTATTATCTATCGACAGTTCATCTCGGCCCCTCGGTAACTGTATCTCGGCAGCTATTAATTATCGACAGTGTATCTCGGCCTCTCGGTAGCTATATTTCAGCAGCTATTATCTATCGACAGTTCATCTCGGCCCCTCGGTAACTGTATCTCGGCAGCTATTAATTATCGACAGCTTTTCAGCCACAGACTATCCATAATTCGGTCACTTGACAGTCGAGCTTTGGCTTTTTTCGTTAGCTCAGTGGTAAACTCTATACAGGTCTATACTATGGATCATTGTCACTATTAAGTAGGTTTGTGTGTAAAGATATAATGCATTTTACGTAATATTCGTTGCATTTGAACAAAAGAAATTGTTTTGTATTACAGTCTGGTTTTCAATGAATTCATTGGTGCGCATGGTGGGTAAACTGCAAGGCAACAACAACTTAATTTTCAGTTGGTTTTTTTTTCTTTTTTTTCTGAAAATACGAAATAACTGTAATTTTAACGAAATTACGATATATGTTTTTACATGTCACTTTACAAACTTTCAAACGATAAATTTCAAAAAATACTTTATGCAAAAATATTAATGATATTGGTTTGATTAAATTCCAGATAGGCGTGACATGGTTCTGTATGGAAGGAACTTTGTCTTTTTCGGTTGTATTAATGATGTTGATATCATCAAACTTTAGGTGGGCGTGACCGGGTTTTGTTTGGGAGAAGCTTGTTCTTTGTCAGCTGTATTAATGATTTTGGTCTGATTCCAGGTGGACTTGATCTGATTCTGTATGAGAGTAGCTTTGTCTTTGCCATCTATATTAATGATTAAATTCCAGGTAGGCTAGACCAAGTCTTGTATAAGAGAACCTTTGTCTTTCTCGGCTGTAAAAATGATTTTAATTTGATTAAATTCCAAGTGGGCGTGACCAGCTAGCTTCGACTGTATTAATGATTCCGAATTAGTTATTCCAGGTGGGCGTAACCGTGTTCCATATGGGAACACTTTTGTCTTTTGCGGTTGTATTCATGATTTTAATTTGATTAAATTCCAGGTGGGCGTGACCGCGTTCTGTATGGGAGGAGCTTGGTCTTTGTCAGCTGTAATAATGATTTTGGTTTGATTCCAGGTGGGTGTGACCGTATTCTATATGGGAACACTTTTGTCTTTGCAGCTGTATTTCTAATTTGAATTTGATTACATGTATTTCACGTGGGCGTGACCGGCCTCTGTATGTGAGGAACTTTATCAGCTATAAAAATGATTTTAATTTGATAAAATTCCAGGAAATAACTATAACGTATTTAGTAATTTTTCACATGGCACTTTTGGAACTTTGGATTGAAAACTACCTTATGCAAAAGTATTTTGGTTTAATTAGATTCTAGGTGGGCGTGACCTGGTTCTGTATGGGAGGAGCTTAGTGTTTGGTGGATCTATTAATGATTTTGATTGGATTGGATTCTAGGTGGGCGTGACCTGGTTTTGTATGGGAAGACTCCTAGAGCTAAGTGTTTCTGGATCTATCAATGATTTTGATTGGATTTGATTCCAGGTGGGCGTGACCGGGTTCTGCATGGGAGGAGTTTAGTGTTTGGTGGATCTATTAATGATTTTGATTGGATTGGATTCCAGGTGGGCGTCATCTGGTTCTGTATGGTAGGAGTTTAGTGTTTGTTGGATCTATTAATGATTTTGATTTGATTGGGATCCAAGTGGGCGTGACCGGGTTCTGTATGGGCGGAGCTTTGATGCAGTCGTCGTCGTCGGTATACAATTTTGATCTGATTAAACCCCTGGTAGGAGTTCCGTGAACGGGTTCTGTATGTAATGAGCTTTATCATTGGCTGCTATGTTAATGTATTAATGATTTTAATTTGATTAAATTTCAGGTGGGCGTGACTGGGTTCTGTATGGGAGGAGCTTTGTCCTTGGCGGCTGCGGCATCGCTTAAGGAAATAGATGCAACTGCACCTTTTTATGGCATTCCAGGAGCGCCTTTCGATTTAAGTAAGATCAAAGTACCAGTCGAGGGTCACTTTGGAAAACTTGATACTTTAGAGGGATTTTCTTCGCGGAAGGATTATAGCCAATTGAAAGACAAATGTTCTGGGACTGATAACTTTGAACTGTTCGAATACGATGCCGATCATGCGTTCACGAACGAAACTTCAGATAATTACAACAAAGATTGCTGTGAGTTAGCTCTGAGTAGAATGGTGAAGTTTATGAAAAAAAATTTATCCTAAAACTGTAAATGCCAAAAATAAAAAAAAACGTATTTTATCAAGGACAAGTTTTCTATTTTAACAAGGACATGCTAACCGAGTGTGTTACACTAACCAAGTATACTTGACTTCAAAAATTAGCAATGGCATATGCATACATATGCCTGTGTGTTGTCCATGATAATATGACGTCACTAAAACCAATTCTTTCATACAAAAATAACGGAAAAGATCTGACCAATCAAAATCCTTGAAACAAATTTTAAGACACTGACATTCAATACATTATGCATAATTTATAATCACATTTTGCTAATGTGGCTTGACTCGAATAATATTTTTGACATTTCAGTCAGTTTGTTTTCAAAGAACAGAAAATGTTACCCGGGGTCATCTGTCCATGATGACGTCATGATTTTGTATTTACATGATGACGTGTTTGTTATTCACATGTGTTTTACATTGTAAATTAAAGGGAGACAATCAGCGTTAGTGTTTTTGTCTCATTTGTATTAAGTGTGATCCCCATCGTGATTGATCACTACGGCAGGTCAGTTGGTAGAGCGCTTGCTCCGTATGTCGTGTGTTCGACCCCATGCTGGGTCTAACAGAGTCTTGATAATAAGGAAGTGACTGTTCTTTCGCCAGACAGACAGACGGATGAACAGTGTGATCCCTGTAAATATACATGTACCCCCTAAACTTATCTAGAGAGTATGGTAGTTGCCTTGATGGTCATGGAAGATAAGGGGTGGACACGATCTTGGGACGGACAGGGCGATTTTGACGATTCCTGTATACTGTAAACGTATTTATTTTTTGCGGTGAACTAATTTCCGTTTTTTCGCTGTCGTTTGTTTTGCAAGAAAATTAATACACAGCGACAATTATATAATGTTTATTCTGTTATAATGCATATTTCAAAAATATTTCAAAAAACGCGAAAATTCAACTACGCGTATATGTCTAAATATCCTATACCGCAAAAATAAATACACGCAAATTTAAAATACGTTTACAGTATTACCTAAACGTCGTTTGCGCGGGGATGGGGTATAATGAAGCACACAGTTAATTTTTTCAGACCTAAACGTGCTATGTTTGGTTTCTGATAAGAGATTACATAATAATCCGTTATCTCAACAGATGAAATAGGCCGACTTATCTGCCTTAACAATGGCATGTTATTTTTTAGCTCACCTGGCCAAAGGCCATGTGAGCTTTTGCCATCACTTTGCGTCCGTCGTCGTCCGTCGTCCGTCGTCGTCGTCCGTCGTCTGTCGTCCGTCCGTAAACTTTTCACAATTTGACTATCTCCTCTGACACCACTGAGCAATTTTAACCAAACTTTACAGGAATGATGTATGGAAGGTCCTTTACTTAGATTGCCGAAATTTTTTTGATCCGCCAAAAACATGGCTGCCAGCACAGAAGATAGTTTAACATTGGACCCTATGGGAAAAATGCATTTTTTAACGATTTCCTCAGAAATGGCTGAAGCAATTTAACCAAACTTTACAGGAATGGTGTAAGGAAGGTCCTTTATTTGGATTGCCAAAATTTTTCTGATCCGTCAAAAACATGGCCGCCAGCGCAGAAGATAGTTTAACATTGGACCTTATGGGAAAAGCATATATTTGCTATCTTCTTTGAAACCGCTGAGCTAATTTGAACCAAACTTTACAGGAATAATGTTTGTAAGGTCATTTACTAAGATTGCCCAAATTTTTCTGATCCGCCAAAAAAAATGGCCGCCAGGGCCAAACAAAGTTTAACATTGGGCCCTATGGGAAAATGCACATTTTGGCTATCTCCTCTGAAACGACTGAAGCAAATTCAATTTAACTTTACAGGAATGATGTATGGAAGGTCTTTTGCAAAGATTGCCGAAATTTTTCTGATCCGCCTAAAAACATGGCTGCCAGCGGGAAAATAGTTTAACATGGGACCCTATGGGAAAAACACATTTTGGCTATCTCCTCTGAAACTACTGAAGGAAACTTAACCAAACTTTATAGAAATGATGTATTGGAGGTCCTTCACAAAGATTTCCAAAATTTTTCTGATCCGCCTAAAAACATGGCCGCCAGCGCAGAAGATAGTTTAACATTGGACCCTATGGGAAAAACGAATTTTTGGCTATCTCCTCAGAAATGACTGAAGCGAATTTAACCAAACTTTACAGAAATGATGTAAAGAATGTCCTTTACTTAGATTGCCAAAATTTTTCTGTTCAGCCAAAAAACATGGCCGCCAGCGCAGAAGATAGTTTAATATTGGACCCTATGGGAAAAGCATAAATATGCTATCTCCTCTGAAGCTAGTGAAGCAAATTGAATCAAACTTTACAGTTTGACCCTATTGGAAAAGCATATATACAAATTTGCTTTAAAAGCATTTTAGTCAGGTGAGCGATACAGGCTCATCCTGAGCCTCTGGTTATGTATTTTGTCACGTGATGGTAGCAATATAAAAATAACATGCCATTATTATGCAGTTAATTTGACCTAGAGATAAGCGCAATCTCCGAGTGCTGGATGACTAGACATGTTTTCTGAGTATCCGTTATTGTGACGTCATCAGATACATGAGCTACACTAGCAAAACTAGAACTGTCAGTGAAGCTGAACTATACCCTGGCATAGGTTTTGTGATTAGGTCATGACCCTTGATCCTTCATGTATTTACCTAAACCTGGACTGCGATACATCTTCCCGTGTTGGTTTTACATTTGTTCCAAGTTTGATCAAAATCCACCCATAGTCATAAAAATATGATATTGGGACAGACAGTGTGATTCCTATATACCTATTAACTTCGAAATTGATTGATTTTAGGCCTTTTCTACTAAATATTAAAATATTAGTGAAAGTCCTACGAATACCCTGACACAACTGTTATAAAAAAGTTTGTCCTTATAAAATTACTGGAACATGTCATACTTTATTGACTAGATTGCACTTTTATTCCGATGAAACGACTTTATTCGGCGACAGTGGTCGTGGTTGGTCTATTGAGTAAACAGTTCGTTTCACTTGGTTTGGTAGATCCGGGAAATGCATGGATGATCGGTCCATAATCCACCAGATTTCTTGGTTGATAAAAATCGTGATATTAAATTAATTCACGTCATTTTCTAAAAATTTCATTCACATTTTTAATTTTTATTTTAAACTTTAGGCGATTGTATATATATTGGGTGTGATCCAAAGATATGTTAAGCCACAGGTACTTCGATGGAAGAATAGCGTTTAAACGTCCCAGTCAGAATATTTTCAATTATTATCGCGATGTCCCAACTATAGGCGAAGGTGCTGAAATTTTGCGCTGATGTCAATTTTCAGCAGGGTTCTTTATCATGCCACGCCTACCGTGACACGGGACCTCGTTTATTTTAATTTCCTATCCGAAAGAACCGTGACTTTCATTTCGTAAAACCGAATGCTTGGCAAAAGAACAGTCACAACTTGGCACGGTCAGACCCGGTCAAGGATCGAATCCACACCTCCCACTTATGGAGCGAGCACTATACCAACTAAGCTACCGCGGTGGTGCCCTCAATATAAGGGAACGACTTTTCTCTTTCTTTTTTCGATTATTTGTATTCTCGTTTTGTGAAGGTTGTTCTAAATAAAATGAAAAAAGCCACTCCAATACTTTTTTAGGCGAAAGTAGACTGGCAATAGTATACAGTAAAACAACTACAGTAGCTCAGTTGATAGAGTGCTCGCTCCAATACGTCTGAGGTCGTGGGATCCAGCCCCGGACCGGGGCCTAACCAAGGCTATTTTAGCTTGATCCAAATGGACGTAAATTATAACTACAGTACTGGCCTGTCGAAAGTTTAGGACTGATCTTAACGAAAAAGGCCCAAAAGCTCGGATGTCGAGTGGATCATATATATATGGATAGCCAGAAACAGAAACTCTGCCAAGAGATAGAAAACAGCTGTCGAGATATTTACCTAACAACGGGCTCGGAGATTAGCTGCCGATGAGGCATTTTAAATTAGTTAGCATGCCGATTCGGTATTAATTAGTAAGCAAAGTGTTAAACTTTCGACAGGCCTGTACTGTATTTTTTCTCCAGGTAACATTACCTTTGGCCGTTTATTGATTTTTTATGACTCGGGATATTCTGCGAACAGGATTTTTTCTCTTTATTTATTTTAATTATCGCGATCAAACAATGCAGACCGGTTTCTGGCAAGGCGCGACGTTTTAAAATTAAGGTTATAAAAGTAGGGATTAATTTAAGACAGTCGCTCATTCTTTTTATTATGTCCTCCAAACATATACTGGCGCGCATTGTAACAACGTGAAGTTTGACGCCCAAGGAAGTCCGGATTTAATTAGGCGTCGGACTTCATTAGGAGTTGTTACAGCGCATCCATGGCGACTTTAAGGTGCTAGCTCAAAGAATCAGTATGCAACAGATAAGCATATAACTCCCCAAGTCACACTATCTTGGCGACAGTCAAACTTGTCGATCCCGTTTTTTTTCTCTTAATGACGAGTACCAGGCGAGGAAGAAGAATCTCAAATTTAAAGTCTATGTAAGGCCGAAACGAGTATTGAACAAAGGACCTCACGAGGCGGACACTTCACACTGAGCCACCGGGACTTTTATTTCTAAATGCTAAGTGGTATTGCGAAAGAACAATAATAACCGATATTTAAGTCTTCGTCTTACCCGGCCAAGGTTCGACTCCCGACTTTCCACATGCTGACTTACTTGACTTATGTCCATCTCTCCTTGTGGAGAATTGGGCCAGTTCCACATGCTGAGGGAGCACTTAACCAACTGAGCTACTTTTTATGAAAAGATGTTGCACCGAAGCAGGAAGTTCGTGAATGAACAATCTGAACGAAATGATGCAAATTTAACACACCACCCTTAGAATAAAATCGCTAAATTATAAATTATACTATGGTAATTCGTTTGATGATTGGCTTTCCATATTTTTGAAACGCCTATAAATAAACTAACTACCCGTCGTCATTCACTCGTTTGGGATAGTCTCTTTGAGCAGATGAATTAAACTTTTTAATTTCAATTTTACAAGACTCGCATTTAAGGTAATACAAATATAACTAATATATATCATATCATTTTAATTATTTATTAACCACAAGAATAATTTAATTAACACGTTCGGGTATTTATTTATTTGATAAATTTATCTTATCTGATTGCGTTATGACTGAGTAGAATTTCTTGTTACCACCTCCCCCCCCCCCCCCATTAAATTAATTATGCAAAATATTTGATCAATTATTTTTTGAAAAACTTCTTTTTGTTACCCCTACCCACCATTAAATTCTATTTAAAATTTATGAAAAATTATTTTTTACAGAAATGTTCAAAATGGAATGACTACGTCCTTTTATGGAGTTTTCAGTCAATATTAATAATTAAGTGAATTTCTTCCTGGATTGAATAAGTTGTAATTTACACACGTCATGTGGTACTTTTGAATGTATTATTTCATAAAAAAATCAAAAGCACATGACACAGAAAATACAGAAAATCAAGAAAAAAAATCAATACAAACAAAATCGTATTTACTTTAGATTGGTTGGTAGTAATGTTTAACGTCACATCAACATTTTTCAACTGACTGACTGGGTTCTAACCTCGGCTTCTCTCCAACGGACATAGCACTGTACCAACAGAACCATAATAGTCAATCTTTACGCTATTGAGAGTAAACGGTGTCTAATGGTTCCTTATTGAATCGAATATCGTCCTGAATGTTAATATTTTACATGAAGGGACTTCTATAAAGATAGCGGAGTGGTTAAAAGCGCACACTTACTGATCACAGTGGCTCTCACTGCCAAGGTTCAAACCCCACAAGGGCCAGATCCTAATGCGAGACAATCTGTCCGTTCGCTTGCCGAAGTTCGGTGGATTTCTCAGAGCATTTCGGTTTCCTTCACTAATCATGTATCTAACTTCTTGATATAAGTCAAAAAATTTTCACTTATATGGAGACGGCAATTTACGGGATGGAAGAGGAAACGGAGTGCGGGAAGCAAACTTCGGCAAGCGAAGTCTCACATTGGGATGTGCGCAATAGGAATTCGAACCAGGGCGTTGAGAGTTAGGTGCTTTGATCCCTAAGTGCGCTTTTAACACCTCGGTCACCTATGACCCGAACAAAGATAGACGACAAGCAACCGTGTTGCAATAAAGTTAGAGGGTGATTACAGTTTGTTCCCACTTCGAGAACTTTATACAACGGCAACCTGACGCAGCGATTATATTGCAAGCCTTGGCTTATAGAGACGATCATAAAGTTGTGTAGCCGTCGTCATCGTCGTCAATATTGTCGATAAGTATGAAGTCTCGCTATCCTAAGTTACCCTTGGTATATTTGACGTTCCATGTTCTTTACAATTTGGCGGGCCCCAAGTGTAGCTAGTTACACAGGAAGTTCTTACTCTTCCGGAGCGTCCGGCCTCAACTCCCTGGTGAGAGTTCAAGCGTTTTACCAGTTTATTCTTTGGTTTTTTTTTAAATTGTGATTTGAACATGGTATGTTGTTTGTTTTTGATACATTATTTTGTAATAATTCTGTTTACATTGATTATTGATCTATATGTAGAACCAGTCTACCATGAGTGTATCGTGCCCATCCGACAACAAGCTAGGACCGTGCCCGGCCTATTTTATCGACAATAAGTCTAAATTGGGTCTCATTGTGTTGCAAGAATGGTGGGGCGTAAACGAACAGATAAAAGAAGAAGCCGAAAAGATAGGTAAAATGGGCGGGTTCACGACTATAGTCCCGGACCTTTATCGAGGCAAATCCACCATTGACTACGAGGAGGCTGACCACTTGATGTCGAACCTGGATTGGCCCGGAGCAATAGAAGATATCAAAGCGGCTGCACTATACCTGAAAAATTCTGGAGGATGTTCAAAGGTATGACTACATTATAGACCTGTCGACAGTTTAACATTATGCAAACAAATTATTGTCGAACCGACACCCCCCCCCCCTTAAAGCCCTATATTTTGAAATCTTTTTGGCCGCTGGCTAGCCACCACTACAGTACTTCAATATGTTGGATGCTCGCTCCGGTATTTGGAGGTTGTAGGTTCGAACCCTATCGGGTCTGACTCACGACTTGAAAGTTGGCAGTGCCTATTCTTTCGCTAAGCACTCGGTATTACAAAATGAAAATCACGGTTTTTTCGGATGGGAACTTAAAATAAACGAGGTCCCGGCTTGGAACCGTAAAGAACACTGTTTTGGCTAGTCATTCGACGGTTTGACCTCAAACTAATTGCAACAGAATATATTTTGTTACTAATATGCTCTCAAATGTTATAGTGAAAAGTCTTCTAAAATCTGATAAGGGAAAAGCCGTTTTAAAGGATTTTTAGTTTCTTATGGGGATTTCTACAAACAAGGGAGATAACTTGTTAAACAGGTGGAGTTTTAGTCCCATTATCATATGATTTTTGCTATTTAAACAAAATTTAAAGCAAAGACTCTGGAATTTAATCAATCATAATTGTTTTCATATATACATTTAACATTTCTGAGTTTATTTAAAGTTAAATTATCAGCCCATTTTAATGCAGTTGCATTTTTATTTTATTTTATTTTTTAGTCTGTCACAATCTACTGTTTCTAGTAATGAGGAATTAATGACAGAATACTTGGAGTAATGAAGTAGAAGTAAAGAAAAAGTTTGTTTTAACTGAGATACACTTATTTTATCATTTTTGTGCATGATAAAATTTAGCTAACTTTAATCAACCTTTTTCCATCTCTTTAACATGCCCTTGTTCAGCGTTTTGCGGCATAGTCTTTAAAATAAATAATTTATTTTTTTACATTCTATCTAAATATTGCATTAATTGTCTTAAATGATTTCTTTTAAGTCTATGAATAAATTATTATCTGATTTTAGGCTGTTCTTCATATAGTAGCAGAGAATACTTGAAGTTTTTGAAAATTTAGGATCACAATATAGAGTTATCTCCCTTTTCTATAGTAGCAGAGAATACTTGAAGTTTTTGAATTTAGGATCACAATATAGAGTTATCTCCCTTTTCTATAGAAAATGGTATTGGTACCAACTTTAATTGGCCAAAAACTTAAGTTCCACTGGATTGAAATTGGTAGATTCTTTAAGGTGAATAAAAACACCGTTGTTGAAAACAATCACATGAAAGTATTTTCTGTTGCAATTACTTTGCAGTTTGACCCTATTTTTCATAGATTGACTAGACTAGTAGCGCAACGCACAGGCAAAATTTCTACACCTTCTACTATAGCTAACGACGTCTCGCTGTGAGTGAAATATTCTTGACGGACGTTAAACACCATTACTCAACTGAACTGGCTAACCATATCTTGGCCACTTGGTTACCGAATTTCGGATCTTTTTCTTTAGTTTATTACTAAACTTTCGACAGGTCTATTCCGTGTGTTGCCATTGACTGAACGTTTCGTAGGCGAGAGGGAGATGAGTATTAACCAATCGTGCGTTTAAGCCTTTAGTTCACTCTACGCCGAGGCCACTGACAAAATATACTTTTTACAGTACATACCTGTTGAAAGTATGTAAACGGACGAATAAGAGCTCGTTGGCTATTATATTATCTATCGACAGCTTTTCAGCCACAGACTATCCATAATTCGGTCGCTCTGCAGTCGGGCTTTGGCTCATTTTCGTAAGCTCAGTGGTAAACTTTGTACAGGTCTGTTCTGTAGGTTATTGTCACTAGGTATGTCTGTGACCCAGATATCATGCATGGTTACGTAATATCAGTTGCATTTGAACAAAAGAAATTGTTTTGTAATACAATCTGTTATTCATTGAATTCATTTACACGTATTTGTATATGCAGGTAGTGGGCATACTGTAAGGCCACAACAAGTTAATTTTCAGTTCTACGTTCTGTATGTTGCCATTGATTGGGTGTTTCTTATAGCGAATATTGTCAACTGTCCTCTTTATGGCCACATATCATTAATAAAGATGACTGGCTGTTGACGACAGAAATAATTCAGTCTAGGCGTTTCGAAGATTGGCGGCGAGAGGGAGAGGGGAGTTGTGTTATACGTGAAGTTGCGCTAAGCCTCTAAACCACATCTCTACCCAGACTCCTGTCTGCACTGTGATCTCAACATTTACAGTACAAACCTGTTGAAAGTTTAATACTAGGCAAACGAATCGGCAATTCATCTCGGCCACTCGCTAGCTATATCTCGGCGGCTATTACAGTAAAGTCCTGTCGAAAGTTTAACATTAAGCTATAACGAATCCATACGTTCTTTTCCTCTCCTCGATATATCTCGACAGTTTGTCGACATCTCCTATATATATCTCAGCAGCTAGCTTCTTGGTCACTAGCTATCTATATCGCGGCCACTTGGCAGCCAGACTTTGGCTCTTTTTTCAGCTCAGTGTTAAACTTTGGACAGGTCTGTACTATATCTATCGACAGCTTTTCGGCCATTAGCTATCTATATCGCGGCCACTTGGCAGCCAGACTTTGGCTCTTTTTCAGCTCAGTGTTAAACTTTGGACAGGTCTGTACTATATCTATCGACAGCTTTTCGGCCATTAGCTATCTATATCGCGGCCACTTGGCAGCCAGACTTTGGCTCTTTTTTCAGCTCAGTGTTAAACTTTGGACAGGTCTGTACTATATCTATCGACAGCTTTTCGGCCATTAGCTATCTATATCGCGGCCACTTGGCAGTCGGACTTTGGCTCTTTTTCAGCTCAGTGTTGAACTTTGGACAGGTCTGTACTATATCTATCGACAGCTTTTCGGCCATTAGCTATCTATATCGCGGCCACTTGGCAGCCAGACTTTGGCTCTTTTTTCAGCTCAGTGTTAAACTTTGGACAGGTCTGTACTATATCTATCGACAGATTTTGGGTCACTAGCTATCCATATCGCGGCCACTTGGCAGTCGGACTTTGGCTCTTTTTCAGCTCAGTGTTAAACTTTGGACAGGTCTGTACTGTATCTATCGACAGATTTTGGGTCACTAGTTTTCCACAATTCGGCCACTCGACAGTCGAGGTTTGGCTACTTTTCGTTAGCTCAGTGTCAAACTTTGGACAGGTCTGTACTATGGGTAATTGTCACTAGGTTCCTGTCTGTGAAGACATTATGCATGTTACGTAATATTCGTTGCATTTAAACAAAAGAAATCGTTTTGTAATACAGTCTGATATTCAATGAATTCATTTACACGTATTTCGATATGTATGCATATGCGCATGGTGGGGTATACTGTAAAAATATGCATATGCATCTGAAGTATGGGGATTTAGTCATTTTTGTCAGCTAGAGAAAGTTCACCTAAAATTTTGTAAAAGGGTTTTAAAGGTTAAGTCTTCTACTGCTACTTGTGCAGTTTATGGTGAACTTGGCAGGTTTTCTTTAAAGTTTGACTTTTTAAAAAATATCTTTAAATACTGGTTAAAAATTTTACAGAATAAAAACTCTTTATTGTATTTTGTATATTCTCTACTATGTACTGATGCAGACAATGATGTAAACTATAATGGTCAGAATTGGGCTAGTAATATAAAAGATTGTTTATGTAATCTTGGTTTATCTTTTTATTGGTACTATGCCTGATCTTGATGTTATTAAACAAAGAATTCATGACCAGTTTTAATAAAATGGATTGGAAGTATGACAGATTGTTCAAAAATGTATTATTATAAACAATTTAAGTGTATATTTGGTCTAGAAAATTATATAATGGTTGATATTGAACCAAAATATAAACATATAATAACTCAGTTTCGTGTTTGTTCAATTCATTGGTTGTTGAAACTGCAAGGTATTACAATGTTGATAAGGCTTTACGTTTATGTAAATGTTGTAACATATGTGTCATAGAAAATGGGTATCATTTCTTCTTGTCTGTCCTGCATAGTTTGATCCTGAACCTAGTGACTTCATTAATAATTTTGATTTGATTAAATTCTAGGTGGGCGTGACCGCGTGACCGGGTTCTGCTTTGTCTTTGGTGGATATATCACTGACTTTGACTTCATTAGATTCCAAGAGGGTGTGATCTGGTTCTGTATGGGAGGAGTTTTGTCTTTGGCGGCTATATTGATGATTTTGATTTGATTAAATTCCAGGTGGGCGTTACCATGTTCTACATGGGAGGAGCTTTGTCTTGTCGGCTGTAATAATGATTTTGATTTGATTAAATTCCAGGTGGGCGTAACCGGATTCTGCATGGGAGGAGCTTTGTCTTTGGCGGCTGCGTCATCGCTTAAGGAAATAGATGCAATTTCACCCTTTTATGGCGTACCGGGAGAGCCTTTTGATTTAAGTAAGATCAAAGTACCAGTCCAGGGTCACTTTGCAAAATTTGATCATTTAGAGGGATTTTCTTCGCCGAAGGATTATAGCCAATTGAAAGGGAAATGTTCTGGGACTGATAACTTTGAACTGTTCGAATACGATGCCGGCCATGCGTTCACGAACGAAACTTCAGATAATTACGACAAAGAATGCTGTGAGCTAGCATTGAGTAGACTAGTAGAATTTATGAAAGAAAATTTATCTTAAAACTGTAAATGCCAAATATAAACACATGTATTTAAACAGTGTCAAATTTTTTATTTAAAGAAGGAAAAACTCACCGAGTGTGTCACACTAACCAAGTAGAGGTGACTTCAAAAATGAGCAATGGCGTATGCATGCAAATGCCTGTGTGTCCTCCATGATAACATGACGTCACTGAGAGCCAATTCTTTCATACAGAAATAACGGAAAAGACCTGACCAATCAAAATCCTTGAAACAAATTGAATTATAAGACGCTGATGTTTAATACATTTTTTGATTATTTTTATGTAAATAATAATTATCTAATCAGTATTTCTAATGTGCCTTGATTCGATTATTATTTGGACGATTTAGTCAGATTTTTTTCAAAGAACAAAAAAAGTACCCGGAATTATACTGCATGTCTAACCGGTTGTTAACATGAAGACGTCATGGTTTTTGTATTCACATGAAGACGTCACGATTTTGTATGTACATGATGGAATGTCTTGTATAAACATGGTGACGTCACGGTTTTGTATTTACATGATGTCGTCACAGTTTTTATTTACATAATGAGGTCACGGTTTTGTATTTACATGATGACGTCACAGTTTTTATTTACATGATGAGGTCACGGTTTTGTATTTACATGATGACGTCACAGCAGTCATCAACATGGTGACGTCACGGTTTGTATTTACATGATGAGGTCACGGTTTTGTATTTACATGATGACGTCAGTTTTTTTTACAGGATGAGGTCACGATTTTGTATTAACATGTGACGTCACACTTTTGTATTTACATGATGTCATGTCTTGTATAAACATGGTGTATTTTACATTGATTGTACAGTTTCATATATATATATATATATATATATATATATATATATATATATATATATATATATATATATATATATAAGTTGAGCCTGTGACTTCAACATTACTGACTGGCACTATGGTAGCTCAGTTGGCACAGTGCTCGCTCCTATATGAACTAGGTTGTTCGAATCCTGGTCGGATTTGACGATGACTTGTTCTGACTGAGGTAGTGACTCAGCATTTAGGTATGAAAACCACAAGGTCCTTCAAAACTGATTCACTGTGTCACAGTAGGCGTGACGCGTTAAAGAACCCCCACCCCCTCCCTGCACATTGCCTTAAATGCACTGCAAAAGTCAAATTTTCTGTCACCGACCTATAATCCGAACTAATCAATCATTCTGACTGACTAGATGAACATCTCCAATCAAACGGGGAATTAAAGAAGTAACTCCAGCTTCAAGACTCGCATACCAAACATTAGTTCAATATCTACAGGCCTATTGACAAAGATCCAGAAAATTAATTCCTGTCCGCCCGCATCACCAAATAAACAGCCGATTTCAACTCCCATTTCAATTTGGCTAAAAAAGAACTAACTGACAAACTTTCTTGCACTGGGATCTTCCTGACAGAATACAAAGCCCTGTGTGGTTAGAGAACCAACAATCCGTAAGGCGATCATGGCGGCCTTAGACAACTCTGGCACCGAGAATTTTTTTCCAAATGGGTTTCGTCACTGTACCACGTAAGACCCTTTAACGTTTGTGAGGAACATTTATATCCAATGGAAATTAAATCGCATAAGATGACGTTTTCCCGTAAAAACGACGTTATTCCGTGAATTTTCGGTTTACTGTGTTTCCAAAACGTTCCGCATAAGCGTTAAGGTATTGATCACGTGGTATAGTGGCGAACCCCATTAAAGATAGAGAAATTACAACGAGGTCAGGGTTGAGAGTACAGTAAAAGGCCTTTCGATCCCCGACCGGGTATGACCCAAGACTTGAAATGGGTAGTGACTGTTCTTTCATAAAGCACTCGGCACTATGAAATAAAGGTCACGGTTCTTTCAGAAAGAAACTTAAAATAGACGAGGCCCCGTGTCAGGCTAGGCGTGGCACGATAAAGACCCTGCTGCATAATGCCATCAGCACAAAGTACAGGCAAAATTTCTGCCCCTTTGCCTGTATCTGGCGACGTCTCGATACAAGTAAACTATTCTTGGAGACTGGGCGTTAAACACCATTGCTCAACTCTGACAGCTTTTCTGTCAGTAGTTATTCATATCTCTGTCACTCGGTAGTCGAGCTTTGACTCCTTTCAGTTTACTCGGAAAAAATATGAATTAAGAGCAAATGTGATAAAATTTTACCGGCCTTTATGCTATGTGCTCATTTTTGGACTTTTTATTCCACATTTTTTATAACATAAGAGGTTCGTTTTTTTTTTTTTTTTTGTTTTTTTGCTTTGTGCTTTTTACGTGATAGGTAGGTAGGTGAAGATAGGGGGGCTTAACAAGGAAAAAACGGGTATACTGCATTATCGAAAAATTAAAAACAAACACAAATATAATGTCATTAGCATTAATTCCAAGGTTACGATATAGACTGTATCTTGTGTTTATGCCGAATTATAATTCTCAATCAGTTTAAAATCCTGAGGATGAATTAATTTTATGATAAAAGTAGAATTTTGTTATAAAAAATAGAAATCACGCCATAATCACGAAAATAATATTAAAAGTCTACATGGTGATTGAACTTTTCAAAAGTTCAAAGTGGTCCAGCATCACATCAAATTGAAATCATGACTAAAAAATGAGGAATTGGGGTTGGGCAGACGCTGAATTCCATTCGTAGTACATTTACCTTTGTATAATGTATTACGAATTCAGCGTCTGTCCAACCTCAACCCCCCCCACCACCACCACCAATGTGGTAGCTAAGCTGCTAGAGTGCTCGCTCCGAAACTAACAGGTCGTGAGTTCGAACCCCGACCGGGTCTGACCCAAGACTTGAAAGTGGGTAGTGACTGTTCTTTCACCAAACACTCGGTATTACGAAATGAAAGCCGATCACGGTTCTTTCGGATGGGAACTTAAAATAAATGAGGTCCCGTGTCACGGTAGGCGTCCGACAGACACTTGTTTCTGATATTTAAAAAAACAACAACACTGTTTTGTTTGGGTATAGAGTGTTATTTTTTTTAATATCAGAATTAAGTGCCTGTGTTTGGCGTGGCACGATAAAGAACCCTGCTGTATAATGCCATGCGCAACGCACAGGCAAAATTTCTATGCCTTCGCCAATAGTTGGCGACGTCTCGATATAAGTGAAATATTCTTGACTGTGACGTTAAACACCATTATTTTATTCAACTTCACCCACTGTGCCCACCCTCCACAATTCATTAATCACTAAGCTATACAGTTGTTAATCCTTATGTTATCCTTATTGAAGTCGATTCCGGTCAGGAAATGGACATTGCAATGGATTCGCCGGTGTAAATTTTAGTACTGTTCTGAATGAAAGAACAAGGATGGACGTGGGGCACGGTACAGAAAATGTCAGCAGACAGGCAGAGATAGAAGTCCTCGGTCAAGGCCTTATGTGCTCCCAGCACGAAGAGGACTAAGTAAGTAAAAATGGATCAGATACGCGGTCACGTTAATAATAAAACGCTGACTATGGACTGGAAGTTGAATATGTATTTTGTTTGTTGTCCGACGGTGTCTCGTTAGTCATATGTGGCCCGGCGGGTAAAAATCTTTCAAAAAGAAGCTTGTAACATCCTGTAAAAATACCGGTATAGGGTTATTTTATCTTATCTTATGTTACACAGTCTGTTTCAATCGCTACTTCTACAATGATGTGATACGCAAAACTTTTTGAGTGAGTGAGTAATGGTGTTTAACGTCCCAGTCAAGAATATTTCACTTATATCGAGACGTCGCCAGCTATAGGCGAAGGTGCAGAAATTTTGCCCGTGCGTTGCGCTGATGGCATTATACAGCAGGGTTCTTTAGCGTACCAAGCCCACCGTGACACGGGACTCCGAAAGAACTTTCATTTCGTAATGCCGAGTGCTTGGCGAAAGAACAGTCACTACCCACTTTTAAGTCTTGGGTCAGACCCGGCCGGGGTTCGAACCCACTACCTCCCACTTGCGGAGCGAGCACTCTACCAACTGAGCTACCGCAGTGGTTTTTGAGGGAAGTTTTCGGATGACAGGAACCAAAAGGCAAGTAAAATGCAGACGAAATCCAAAACCTAATGTCACTGAATACCCCGGTTGAAGACGGTGTTTAACAATGCATCACAAGACATAACAAGTGATGACACTAATCTCCTCGTAATACCGGTATTTCACTCAAATAAACAAAGGACAATAACTCTGTCAAATCAGGTTAGCCAGTTCCAAAACACAAACTTGTCCAAGATATTACCACGATAAACAAAAACAAACATACTAATCCATGTCCGAATCACAATCCAGAAGCAAAGTAAAAACTTTGGAACCAACAAGTTAGGTTAGACACGTGAACTTCCAACAGGGAAGTGAGGCCGGGTGCTCCGGAAGGGTAAGCACCTCCTGTTTAGCTAGCTACACCCGCCACATGTGTAATCAAAATTGTGTGAAAGGAACATGGAACTATGAGACGTCAAATATATCCAAGGCAATCCTGGACACAGAGACAGCAAACTTATCAACAATACTGTGATGACGTATAAACCATTACAATATCAAGTTTTATTAAGTTCTGACAAGGAAAGTGTAACACACGTACGTACGCACGTACGTACCGACCAAATCCTATAACTCTCCAAACTTCGTTTGCGAGGAGATAATTAAAAACCTTAGTGAATTTATCTTTTTAAAATAATGAAGTTAATGATAAAATAATTACACTAGTAATTTCTAAAGTAAAAATGAGAAATTTTTAATAAAACAACTACTAAAAGTACATAAATGAGTCATTATTCAATCAAATCAACGTTTAAATTTTTAGGATACACATTTATTAATATAATTCAAAAATAGCACATGAGAATTTTAATTTTTTTAGACAATTCGTGACAGAGGAGCAACGATTTCTCCCAGTACAATGGTAAAGCATCAACCTTAACAGACTGCTCCCTGTTGGACGCGAAAGGCAGCGTGTAATTGCTAGTAACGAAGGCATTCAACCACGGCCATCTGCATTATTTAATATAGTCGGTACACACAGGTTGTAGATCTATACACATACATGTTGCATATGTATACGTGTATGTTTCACACGGTAACAATTGTTTGAAAGGTTGGTAAATCTCTCTCTCAGAAATAGACACATGTAAATCTCTCTCTGTCTCTCTCTCTCTCAGAAATAGAGTGTAAATGTGTATTATGCGTGTGTAAATCTCTCTCTCTCTCTCAGAAATAAACATGTAAATCTCTCAGAAATCTCTGTGTGTGTGTGTGTGTGTGTGTGTGTGTGTGTGTGTGTGTGATGGGATATAGATCTATGTAATACGTGCACACTACTGAATGAGCTTTGTGTATGGATTTGGTTAACTGCAATGTGTATTTTTACACAGTATTCAAACAATACAGCAGTGTACATAGCTACGTGGTATACAGGTCAAACGTCACAATAACTAATTCCAAAATAAATGTTAGCGAACAACCAAACAACATTTACCTGTCGGGCTGTGTGAACTTTAATTTAAAGAAATAATGATGGACTAGCATATTAACATGAATTGTCAATATATTATAGTGTATCAAGTTTGACCTGACCGTTTGACCTTTAATTTGAATACAGTCAAGCCTGTATATAAAGGCCACCCAAGGGAACCAGTTCTACTGTTCTTTATAAGCAGGTGGTCCTTATATAGAGGTGGTCTTTAAGACAGGTTGGACTGCAGTTAACTGAGCTAATAAACTGATGTAGGTAAGACAGCATGTTTCATTACCATAAACACCTGGTGTCCTGTATTGCTATCATTTATCTTTTTATTTCAACTTTATATAGCCCCTTAATTACACAATGGATATGTCTGTATTCTAATTAAAGGTCAATCGTCCAGGTCAAACTTGACGCACCATACGTGCAAATCCTTATACACTTCCCATATCATGTATTGGGTGGGCCATCGCATATGAATATTTTTCTATCGAAAGGTCAAGTGTACAGGTCAATGTTGTAAACCTATACACAGCGAGAAATTGATTAGTCCGACTAATCAGACCACTAAACCCCCCATTTTAACTTTGACTTATTGGAGGTTTCCAACAAGTCAAAAGTTAAAATGGGGGGTTTAGTGGTCTGATTAGTCGGACTAGAAATTGATGTACGGTATACTAGACGAATACATGTATAGAGAAAATAAAGAATATATAGTGAACTCATGACAATTCCGCTCTGATTTACCGTGTTCAACAAACGAATAAATGTCTTGGGCTTCATGTTTTCAAAAACATGAAATAATCATAACTAAGACCCATGTACATTTAAAAAATCGCAGAACACTTCATAACACAGGGGCGTAGCTTACTATGAGGCAACTGAGGCAACTGCCTCGGTAAAAATCAGTCGTATTATATTTTTTCACAGAAACATGAAAAAAATAGAAAAGGATAAAAATAATTAATACTCAAAATATGAAATTATTATGTTAAAGGTACCAAAGAGTTACTCACTTGTTGTAAAAGGAGTTTTGGTGTCACATTGAAGAATTAGTTTTGAATTTTCCAGACCATTTCGTATTTTTCATTTCAAAGGTACCACCACATTTTGTACGTTATTCACTGTTAATAAACTGCTGTCATTTTCGACGACTGACTCAATGAAAATCTTGAGTGAAACTTGAGTTACTAAGTTGTTTTATTTGTTTTTCGGGGGAGCTCCTTGGTTTGAAGCGCTTTCGAAGCTTCTAATTTTTGCCTCGGTTATAATTGGTTCCTATCTACGCCCCTGTAACAACAATGATTTTAGATAATTCTACTTAGGTTTGACCTAGATGTTTTCGTTATTTGCTTCAGAAAACAGAGCTACTGGCGACTGTACAGTTTGACTTTACTTCCGTTCCCACACTGTGAGAAAACAACTTCCAAGGTGCAAAGAAAAATCTTATTTTTAGCGATAACCATTTACAGGAGCGTAGTGGCTTCTTAATACTGAGTATCTTTATGCTAAACGTTGCCTGGAGGATTGTTTGTTTTAATAGAAAATACAACATAACGGAGAATTTAGGCGTTTTTCGCGACCAGTCGGGATGTTTTGTTGATTTCTCAGGCTCGGTGTTCATAATTATTATGTAATAGCGATTTCTTGAAATGGTGTACTATTTTCATCATTACATTTCTCCATAAAAGTTTGTTCAAGATATTATAGTGTTTGCTTATTGTTGGTTAACAAGTACTCGCCAACTGTTTCAGCCATGTTCATTTCTCGCTTCAGAAAACAGAGCTACCGACAACTGTACAGTTTGACTGAACTTCCGTTCCCACACTGTGAATATTAGGGTAATTGTAACGAACAAAGCGTGAGCCGGCCAGGCGTGATTATAAACATACGGCCATACGCTACTTACACCAAACCCGTCCGCGTTTAAAAATACTCTGCCATCAGATCGTTGACCGACAATAATAATAACAATAAAATGAGAGATCAAAAAACATTTGTAAAATATAGGCCTAGCATATTTTTTCTCTTGATATTTATTATAGATGTAATCTAACAACCATAATCTCGAATAAAGTTAGTACTTTATGGTTGTATATACATAAAGTATTTAAACCAATTCATAATATTACTCTGTACATTATATATATATGTATGATTATGTTTTATGATATGTATGGTAAACACTGTAATCCAGGATACCAATAAAGGTTATATTAAAATTATGTATTCTTTTCCGTTTATTGCAGGTTTGAACAAGAAAACAGAATTCAGAAATATAAAAAAACCACATACGACCGTGCCTGCTGTTTAGTATGTACCAAGACCCGAGACACCAACACCTCTGAAACGAATGTCGTCTGCTGCGATTAACGCATGTCAGCGTCATAGTTCAAAGTCATGCATGTTGAAATGCTTCATACTATTTATATTTTGTTCGTGCATTTTGATGGCAGTTTACACGAAATGGATGAAAAATGACCACCAAATTGACAAAGATTATATTATTCGATTTGAAGAATATCATTGGAAAAATAAAACCACTAAAACAATTTTGATATGGACCAAATTTTTTGGGGTCAGTGCTTTTTTCTACGATATCCAGAGCTGCATTTCATCATGTGATCGATCATGTCACGTGACTAACGACAAGAAACAGTTGCCCATGGCAGACGCTTTAGTATTTCATATGACGGATATAAATTTGGAGGAAATGCCAAAATTGAGATTCCCAAATCAAGTATGGATTTTATTTATTTTAGAGTCATCACATAAACTCACGCGTGACTACAGTTTCTTAAATAACATGTTTAATTGGACAATGTCGTACAGAACGTCATCAACAGTTTTCGCGCCTTACGGGACATTTGTAAAGCGGGACAAAATGGCTGACAATTCGGATTTAAGGTTCTCGCAAACTAATTCATTGAATTTTGTGCCTCAACCGTTGCTTATGAATAATCAGCAGGTATTAAATGAAACAGAAAAGAATCTAGCTGAGCAGTTTTGGAAGCAAAAAACAAAAATGGCGTTTGCTGCCATTACCAACTGTAACGATTATGACAAGCGGTATCGTCTGCTAAATGAAATACAACATCATTTTCCGGTGGATTATTATGGGAAGTGTGGGGAAATTCCATGTATACAAAATCGACCTTTTGACTGTCTTCCCACTAATGAATGGTTTAAATATAAATTTCGACTAGCTTTTGAAAATTGCCAATGCCGGGACTACATCACTGAAAAGTTCTGGACTGCTCTTTGGCGCGGTTCAGTTATACCAATAGTCAATTGGAAGGACAAAGAAAATGAAGATTTAGTGCCCCCAAAGTCCTTTATAAATGTGTTTAATTACCCCGATATTAAATCTTTGACCGATTATTTAAAAATTGTGGCTAGTAACGTGACGTTGTACAACGAGTATTTCACTTGGAAAAAGAACTTTAAAATTTTGCGCTCATATGAAAGTTTTTGTTGTAGCTTATGTGAAAGTCTTTATGAGCCAAAACAAGCACAGCTTCTGACAGACGTAGAAGGATGGCTGAAGGACGATTCATGTCCTCGATATTCGGTATGTTTATAGGTTTATCAAATCAAGGCCCTCAAAAAGTTTTATGGTCGTCATCACTGTTGCAGTGTTCATTCTAGCTGTCAGAGGGGCCATTTTCAAAACCTTTCTCAAGGATGGCTTAAGGGCGATTCATGTCCTCGATATTTGGTATGTTTATAGGTTTATATCAAGGCCCTCAAAAAGTTTTATGACCGTCATCACTGTTTTTCAGTGTTCATTCTAGGATTTTTCAGAGGGGCCATTTTCAAAAACTTTCCTCTAAAAAATCATAAGATCAAAATTTTGGCGTTAGTGTAATGGTAAATATGGATAACTAAGGTCTTAACAATGCGATCATTTTTGGCAAAATAAGGTATCAATGGTCCCAGTCTAAAACGACAATGGTGCTGTACAAGTTACCCAAGGTTGACCCGGATGTATTTTAAGTGCCTTAGTTCTTCCGTGTTCCTTCCATTCCCGATCTCGTTTTCACACGTGGCGTGTATAGCTTGCTAGACAGAAGATGCTTGCCTTTTCCGAAGCACCTGGCCCCGGTTTCTAATCATTCCTTAGTTAAGATTTTCCTTAACTTAAATTTTGCAAAATTTCAATCCTTCATAGTTTAGTTAATTTTGAAGATATTTATAAATTTAAGGTATCAATCTTAAGATAATTTCTAGATTAAAACATATGCATTTAGTTTTATCAAAAATATTTATGAGTAGTTTCAAAAACAGATTAACAAAAAATTGCTAATTTTAAGTTAAGGAAAATCTTAGCTATAAGGAATGATTGTGAAACCGGGACCAGGCCCCGGTTTCACAATAATTTCTTAACTTAAGATTTTCCTTAACTTAAATCTGGCAAATTAAAAACTTTTATAATTTTGTTACTTTTGAAAATATTCTTGAATTTAAGGTGTCAATTTTAAGATAATTTCTAGGTTAAAACAATTGCATTTAGCTTTCACAAAAATATTCATCAGCAGTTCCAAAAAGAGAATATCAAAATTTGCTAAATTTAAGTCAAGGAAAATCTTAGCTAAGGAATGATTGTGAAACTGGAGCCTGGACTTACTCGCTTCTCAGGTTGAAATTGGCGATGTTGACTCAATTTGCCGGTTTTTCAAAAATTGTCTTTGCTTTTTGTATTGAGATTTGAACATTGTCCGGTATTTTTGTGTATAATTAGAATTCTACAGTACATTTTTGCTTTCTTTTTCAGTTTTGGAAAGAGATTTGGTTGAAGATTGATCGTCTTCTGTTTGCTGTTGGATTATAATTGTGGTCATCAGCATACAAGAATTTGAATAACAATCGACATGGGAATCAAACTACCGACATGGGAATCGATATACCGACCGAAGTATACGGTACAGGCCTGTCGAAAGATTTAACAAAAAGCTAACGAATTGGTGATGAATATAAATTCATCTTGGCCGTTTATTCCAAAGTAGTCTTCGATGTGGTCAGAATTTGAATAGCAATTGGCGGGAATCGAACAATGATCGATGTATACTACAGATCTGTCGAAAGCTAACGAATCAGTAACGAAATGAGAGTTCATTTGGCCGCTCATTGCCTATGTCGTCATCGGTATGGTCAGGGCGACATGGGACCCGAACTATCGTTCATAGTATAGTAGTATAGAGTAAAGATCTGTCAAAGGTTGTAACACAAAGCTAACGAATTAGTGACGAATTGACAGTCCATCTTGGCCGCTCATTACCAATGTAATCATCAGTAAGGTCAGAATTTGAATAGCAGACAGCGGGAATCGAACAACTGACCGACGTATACCACAGACCTGTCGAAAGTTTTAACGCAAAGCTTGCTAATTAAGTGACGAATTGACTGCTCATTACCTAGGTTCTATCATTTGAACAGCAAAAGACGTGGGAATCGAGCTACCAACCTATGAATAGTACAGACCTGTCGAACGTGTTAACACCAAGCTTACTAATTAAGTAACGAATTTGCAGTTCATTTGGTCGCTCATTACCTAGGTCCCCATAGGTATGGTCATCATTTGAACAGCAAATGACGTGGGAATCGAGCTACCAACCAAGAATAGTACAGACCTGTCGAACATTTTAACACCAAATCAACGAATTAAGTGACGAATCGACAATCCATCTTGGCCGAAGTCGTCATCAGTATGGTCAGAATTTGAAGAGCAAACGGCACGAGAATCAAACTACCGAACCAAGTATAGGACAGACCTGTCGAACGTTTTAACACAAAGCTTATGAATTAAGTGACGAATTGGACTGCTCATTACCAAAGTCGTCATCAGTGTGGTCAGGATTTGAAAAACAAACTACCGGAATCGAACAACTGACTGACGTAATATAGCACAGGCCTGTCAAACCTGTCTATAAAGGCCACCTAAGGTAACTAGTAAAATGGTCTTTATGGGCATGTGGCTATTATAATCAGGTTGAAATAATATGAATATAGAGGAACCAGGATAAAAATTTCACTGGCCTTTAAAAGCAGGTGGTCCTTATATAGAGGTGGCCTTTTAAGACCGGCTTGACTGTATTGAAATATTAAATGTTTTGGGGCATTATTCTATTTCCAGGTTATGATGTTTTTATTGGTATTAATTTATATTTATTTATATTTTTGCAAATAAAGCATTTGTATTTGTCTCTGCGTAGTCCATCAAATTTGAAACATTCGTTATCTCGCAGAACTGTCGCGGTTGTTGGACGTACATATATGTAGGCAAACAACATTGATCTGTCTGCTTGGCCATTCATACAGAAGGATTTGAGTTGAGTAATGGTGTTTAACGTCCCAGTCAAGAATATTTCGCTTATATCGAGACGTTGCAAGCTATAGGCGAAGGTGCAGTTATTACCCACTTTCAAGTCTTGGGTCATACTCGGTCGGGACTCGAACCCACTTACGGAGCGAAGACTCTACCAACTGAGCTACCGCAGTGGTTCATACAGCAGGTAGTCGTTAAATTTCAAGCCGATGCATTGGTAGTGTTGCAATAGATATCATTGTTAACACATAGGAGTAACGGATGGCAATGTAGAAAACGAGTCGGTGGTAGAACAAATAAAGCGTGAGAAGGCGTGACTGTATCTTAGTAGTTTGTTACTGGTGACATAACTGATAAAACACACGATATATCCGCTAATGCTGGATCATTTCATTTTGGATGGTGATTAAATACTTAGTGTTTTGTTCACCAGTCTCTCGAGATTCTTTCACTTGTATCGAGATGGTCAGTTCACTCAGGTATGGTAGTCTAGGGCCTGGAAACTTGGAGTTCCCGGAGAAAAACTATTGGTATTCCACAAAAGGACAAAAACTTTCTCGCACTAAGATTCTGTTTGACTTTGATTCAAACATGCAGAGCAGGCCTGTCAAAAATTCAACATTAAGCCAAAAGAAGTAGCAGTTCACCTCGACCCCACAACTTATATTTCGGCTGTTGCTAGTGCTATCTATCGTTCAGCAGTTTTTCTGTTTCTGGACCACTTGACGGTAGCCGAACTTCGACTCCTTTTTGATAAGGCTAACGGGAAGAGTTGAGTAATGACGGTTTACGACTCTGTCGAGATTCTTTCACTTGTATCGAGTTTAGGAACCTTGTATCCGGAGTGTCTAGAGAATATCACCGAATTTTGATCACATCTTGATGCCCCGAGTAGAATTGTAAACAAGGCGATGTGACAATTATGCGGTTATTGTTGAATGTTGCTTAACGTCACACCAGCAATTTTTCAGCTATTCGCGACCAGAACTACCTTATTAATCTATGAACAAGGTCGTGTATGCATTTGAAGTGCGAGTGTGTTGTATAGTCTGCCTTGTACCAGCGCGCACTCGGGCAAATTTAAGGTGCTAGCTCACCGAGTCAGTACGCCACAGACAAGCGTACCACTCCCCCAGTCACATTATACTGACACGGGTGAACCAGTAAAGGCTAACGACAACAACGGGAAAACTGAGAGGGTATAAAATGTGTAGGCGGGCTGGCAAAATCTTACACCCAATTTTTAATGATCTATATTTCAATAGATGTCTATTGGATTCTTATAATATTTACACATAATATTGGGCATGACCTCAATTTTTAAATATAGTTTTGATTTTAAAAAATATTTGATATTTTTGAAGTTATTACAAAAAACATGGGCTACACTTTTTTCAATCGGTCAAAATTCATCCGAGACAGGATAACAAAATTTTACCACCCAATTTTCATTGATCTATATTTCAATAAATATCTATTGGATTTTTATAAAAAATTTTACATAATATCGGGCATGACCTAAATTATTTAAATATATTTTTGATTTTAAAAAATATTTGATATTTTTGAAGTTATTACAAAAAACATGGGCTACACTTTTTCCAATCGGTCAAAATTCATGCGAGGTAGGACGAGTGAGGTTTGAACATTGATCGATATCTCTCCAAATAATTATGCTTGCCTATTAATATTTTCAACAAATACGCGTTGGATATATATCTTTAATAGCAACAAAGATATTTCCTATAATGGAGTGGTGTTCTTTTTATAAAGGATTGTTTGTGACAGTTTATTGTTCTTTAATTGCGATAAGTACGCCGCCATCTTTGATCAAGGCACGATAGGTTCACCATTACACAGGAGGGATTTACAGAAAAATAACTTATGGCGTCGTACTTATAGAACAATCAAATGTCACAAACAATCGGTTATAAAAAGAAAACCACTGCATTATAGGGAGTACCATTTGTTGGTATCAAAGATACATATTCACCGCGTATTTGTTGCAAATTTTAATAGGCAAGCATAATCATGTGAAGAGATATCGATCAATGTTCAAAGCTTACCCGTCCTGCCTCGGATGAATTTTGACCGATTGGAAAAAGTGTAGCCCGTATTTTCTTTAATAACTTCAAAAATATTAAACATTTTTTAAAACCAAAAACATATTTTAAAAATTTAGGTCATGCCGGATATTATGTCAAAATACTATATAAATCCAATACATATTAATGGAAATATAGATCAATGAAAATCAGGTTGTAAAATTTTGTTATCCTGTCTCGGATGAATTTTGACCGATTGAAAAAAGTGTAGCCCATGTTTTTTGTAATAACTTCAAAAGTATCAAATATTTTTTAAAAATCAAAATATATTTTAAAAATTGAGATTATGCCCAATATTGTGTAAAAATATTATAAAAATCCAATAGATATTTATTGAAATATAGATCATTGAAAATTGGGTGTAAGATTTTGCCAGCCCGCCTACACATTTTATACCCTCTCGGGAAAACTCACTTTCCCACATGTGGTCTGAGCTCGAGCGGGACTTGAACTCAGAACCGTTCTGAAGTGAAAATACGTGTTAGCGGATGAGTATTCTTTGAGGTAAATCCAGTTTTGCAAAGTCATAACGGTGTGCTCAACAATTCGGTAGAATTTAAGAAGTGAAAACACAAGGTGAACAAATAGAAGTAGGGATATTCCAACACACGACGACTGTAATGGCTGCGCCCATTGTATTGACATGCTGCATTGAAAAATAATGATATTGATACTTTTCAAGTGTATGCATGACGGTTAACACAAACGAGATATTTATTTAGGAATTTCCAAATAGCTTTGATATTGGCGATTGTTATCGCAAAAATCTATAAGGCGATGAAATAAACAGGTAATTTTTACATCTTAAAAAAATTGCGTCAGTTACACAGGCGCTTGATACGGTCATAGAAGGTGGGGAGTTTAAGAATATAGATAACGGTTGATTTTCTTTTTGACCGTACCAAGCGCAGTTAGCAGGTTAGTGTAGACAGAAGAATCAAAGTGCATTTTGAAGCGATAATTTGCAAACGTAAAACATTTAAATCGGTGTTTCTGGATGTCGACCGCCTGGTGTCAGGTTAGAAAATTTTTCTTGGTGACGCAGAGTTCAAATTATCTAGATAAGTTTGACCCCCTCAAAAAACTGTCTGTTGGTCAACCGTGGCCCATCTTTCGGTCATGACATGGCAAGATATGGTACCTTCCCTATATTTTTTCCTGAGTGCAATGCAATGGTCATAGGCCTAATTTCTATCACTTTATCTATAGCTGGTGACATCTGGATATAAATGATATATTCTTGACTGGGATGCAAAACCCCATTCATTCATTCCATCTTTCCTTCCTCCTTCCTTTCTTCATTCATTCATTCATTTATTTATTCATTCAACACCTTTTTTTCAGATAACTAAGAAATGAGCAGTTGTCCGATATTTTGTAGAAACTTAAGACGACATCAACTTTTTAACAAATTTTTCACAAACTTTGAGAGTAAAAGATGGAGTAGCTACAAAAAGAAGAAGTTAAAACAAGAACAGAAACTCGACAAAATAAATCAGCTTGTCGGGGAAAATGCCGAAAGGGCTCACAGAGTGTATGTATGGGGATGTGCTTCTACTGGTGCTTTAGGTAAGAACAGTTTCACCAATATTTAAAATACAATGCAGGCTTTCTATCTGCTTATCTTTGATTGGATGTTCAGCCATATTCTTCTGGACTAGTCCTTATGTCTAAATGTCCAAAAGCCTCATTTTTCCAAATTTAAAATGATTAACCTTTACCGTTTAGTGCTTAGTTTTTTACTCTAAATTTTGTTTGGTCATTAAATGATTTTATAAATTCCAAAATCGGAGTGGAGTAATGGATTTTTATGCCCCAGTCAAGATTCTTTCGACCTGATTGAGGCAGACAGTTCATAAAATTATAATTCAGCCCTCAAAGCAGGTTTCAAAACTAAGTGGCTAGCCAGCCAGCAATTTAATTTTTCAGATGGCCAATTGAAATTCCAAGTGGCCAGGCAAACCTTTTCTTCCAAATGAAGGAAAATTATTTAAGGCATCTTTTAGGTATCAATAACAAAAATGCATATTTTTTAAACTGACTTGCAATCACTTACATACATCAGTATTATTATTATTAATAAACTAATGATGATGTAAAGTGTCCATTATATTGCCTGACATGGCAACAATATCATGGAAATTCTGTATGACAGAAATAATATCTGTTCTATGGTCACAAACGTTCAAATTTAAAGTGGACAAGCTGGTCACCATTTACAAATTTTAGGTGGCCAGACACAATTACAGGTGGATTTGGCCACCATTATAGTGGACAAAATTGGACAATATTCATGTACTCACTCGCTGTTAAATAAAAGTTTGTGGTGCGCTACCCTGACAGTTAACATTTTGCTTTTAATAATTATGAAAAGATTGCTTTTGTTATATTAGGTATCCGATCATATTTGAGACCTGAACCACCACAAAAGGTGATAACACAGACAAACAAGCCAGCTAGATTAAAATTTATGGATGCTCACGACTATAAGGTAACTGTTTTTATTGTTTATCCTTTGCTTTTGGAAAAAAGAACGGGATATAAAATTCAAGTTTACATGTCTGTTTGTCTTTTTATATTCTCGAGAATTTTACAGTAACAAATTTCGATGGACATTCACTTACTAAAGTGTTAAGCTTTTAGGTCATATAATTTATTATACCCGAAAAGTAAATCATGCTTACTAAAAGTGTCGGATCTTTGTATAATTAAACCAAATGTTACCCAGTCTTGGAAGTGCTTGGCAATGAATTGGATATAAAGAGTTATCTCCCTTTAATGCAGACACCTAGTGTGGCTACAAGTGTTTATGGCTTTTTTTAAGGCCTTAAATTGAGTATATTTAGAGTAAAACATGTTTGTAATGGAGCCCTGGGGCTCTATTTTTAAATTTGTTATAAAGCCACTTCGTTATATTGTTGTATATAAATTTATATAAAGGAGCAGTGGGCCAAATATTTGACTTCATGCTATCCATGTATTGGCCATTGGGTGTAAGTGTGTTTATTATATCTGTGTTTAACTGTAGTATTACAAAAGCTTAAAAAAAAACCAAAAGACCGAATCGAAATGTCTAAAATAACCTAAACTGACCAAGTGAAGTTAAAAGCCATAAAAAATTGAACCCAGATCAAGTAGAGCAAAAATCAATTCCTGGCCTAGGAGTGTGTTTCTTTGACATGTTCCTGTAGTACTGTACATCAAAGTAATGGTTAGGCACAGTTGAACAGAACTTTTAAATCTCGGAAAAGAACTTTGCAATTGTTGCAAATATAATATTTTACTGCTCTTGTACTTGTGTTGCCGACCATCTTTGTGTGCCGAGTGCACGAACTTGTGAACTGGCGCAAACAGAACAGCTTTTGGACTCTGTTTTGTTTCATGATATTGACATTGGATATATCTGGAACATCCTAGACAAGAAATGAACCCAAGTAAACTGACAACCTGACATATAACATTTTTTCTGTCTCATTACACCTGTTTCAGGTATCTTTAGCAGCTTGTGGTTATGGTTTCACCATATTTTATACAAAAACCCAGAATGGTCATTTACTACATGGTACTGGTATCAACACAGACTCACAGCTCGGATTTCATGAATCTCCGCCAGGCTCAGGTAAGATAATTCTAAATTTTGTCATTTATAAGCAATAACGGAGAGTAGTGACATGGTACTCGTATGAACACGGACTCACAGCTCAGATTTCATGAATCTCCGCCAGGCTCAGGTAAGATAGTTCTAAATTTTGTCATCTATAAGCAATAACCGAGAGTAGTGACATGGAACTGGTATTAACACGGACTCACAGCTCGGATTTCACGAATCTCCACCAGGTTCAGGTAAGATAGTTCTAAATTTTGTCATCTATAAGCATTTACGGAGAGTAGTGACATGGTACTGGTATTAACACAGACTCACAGCTCGGATTTCACGAATCTCCACCAGGTTCAGGTAAGATAGTTCTAAATTTTGTCATCTATAAGCAATAACGGAGAGTAGTGACATGGTACTGGTATTAACACGGACTCACAGCTCGGATTTCACGAATCTCCGCCAGGTTCAGGTATGTAGCTGGGTAATAGTTATAATAGAGTGATTAGTTGACAGACTTTCTGGTACAGATACTTTCAGCCTTGTGGTGTGGTCGCTTTCAAGTAGGACCAGATTTTATCCTCATCCGGGGCTGAGGTGTTTCCTGTTCTGTGTAGAATAATTCCTAATTTTGTTTAAGATTGATATTTTAACCAACAATGAAAAAAAAAAACAGATTATTATGCTATACTGGTAACTTACAAGTAAATGTTGTAAGGATTTTTCTGAATTTTTTTTCAGGCAGAATACTGGATTATATTATAGAACCTGCTGTGATAAACCTTCCTTTAAATGAACCAGAATCTACAAAAATTACAGATATAGCCTGTGGCAGAGCACACACGCTCTTACTTACGGACAAAGAGGGTGGTGAGTTAATTACAAAATCTTTATTGTTTTACTGTAAATATTACTTTCACATGGTGGAAATTTTCCCTTTTTTCGCTTATTGAAAAAGAATTGTGAAAAATACTTCCTCTTGAAAATTACAGCAAGTCAAGTTTCATAAGCTTCTTACCATTAGAATGGAAAGATCGCAGAAATTATCCACTGGTGAAATTCCAACATTATAATTTCGCGAAAATTTCCACTTGTAACAATAACCCTGATTACAGTATATGACCTAGGACCAACCTGTTGATCAGCCATTTCCCAGGTCAAATGAGCCCTTTAATGCAACAAAAAAAAGGGAAAAATGCAGAGACCAAAGAAGAACTCATACCTGGAACCTTCCAAATACTAGAGAGACACTCTACAGCCTGAACTACTTGGTCGCCTATGCAGAAACACCATGGTCAAGTTATCAAAAAATTATAATTTTATAATTAGGGTAATAAAATCAGATCTACTGTAAATTTGAAGTAAAATAGTTTCTAATACTGTACTTAATGGGTTCATCCTGACCTAGGTATTAAAAAATGGGAGCCATGCTTTTAAAAATGGTCAACATAATATTTTGCTTGGGCCATTTATTTTGAAAGATCATATTGAAACATTCCCACCACTATATTAATGCATGTCACATTATGTCTTGCAACCTCTAACCAGTTGGTTTAAGACAATTTATTATTACACTGGACTACATGTACTGTTCTATTCTTATTTTTGCAGTATTTAGCCTTGGGAACAATTCTTATGGTCAGTGTGGCAGGCCCATTGTTGATCATGAAATATATAGGTAGGTATTGACATGTTTACCTACATGATAATATGTAAAATGTTAGTTGGTCTGATGGAATGGTGTTTTTATTCCCTAGTCAAGAATATTTCACTTGTATTGTTGAGAATGGATATTTTCCAATGCAGAATGAGCTTCAACAAGTTCTAGACATTGAAAATAATCAAGCAAGTTTGAGATATCACTGTCATACTGTGTCTGTCATCTATCTTTGTCTGTCATGTGTCATGTGTAAACTTTTCACATTTTAATCAACTCCTCCCAAACTACTGGTCTAAATTGGATAATATTTAACATTAATAATGTTTTGGTAAAGGGCTTTCAGATTTGCACAAACAAAGGGGTTATACCCCTTGTTTTGGAAAGAAATCTGTAAAACAAAAATTAAAAAAAAACCCAAAAAACTGGTCTTATTGAAATGTAAACATATTGTCTCTCTATTTACAGTCATAGTTCTGTGGTACACAGAATTAAACATTTGCCTGAAAATATTGTTAAGGTAAGACCCAAAGAGAGGGGGGGGGGGGAGAGTGTAGAAGGGAGAGATAGAGATGGATGAGGAGGGGGTGAAGAGGGAGAGATAGAAAGAGTGAGGGATAGAGAGACGGGTGATCAAAATGACATTTTATAGAGAGAGAGAGAGAGAGAGTTAAATAGTGAAGAGGGAGAGAGAGGGGTGCTCAAAGTGCCTTGAGTTGAAAAATGGTGATTAACATCTCAGTGAAGAATATTTAATGTATATGGAGACATTGCCAGCTATAGGCGAAAGTGCAGAAATTTTCCCCATGCATTGCGCTGATGGTATTATACCGCATAGTTCTTTTTGTGCAAGCCTTCTGACATTGGACCTCATTTATTGTAAGTAACTATCTGAAAGAACCATGACATTCATTTCTTAATGTCGAGTGCTTGGTGAAAGAACAGTCATTGCCCACTTTCAAGTCTTGGGTCAGATCTAACCTGGTTCAATCCCACAACCTCCCACTTATGGAGTAAGCACTCTGTCAAGTTGTCAACTGAGCTACCACAGTAGTGGTGATCAAATTGACATTTGAGAGAGAGAGAAAGAGAGAGAGAGAGAGAGAGTTGACAGCTCATATCAAGTACCTATAATAAAGTAGTTAGTTTGCTCATTTTTTCCTTTGAGTTATTTCCCTTTGAACATAAGTGCAGATCATAAAAAAGAACCTGCTTAGTGGAATCCTAATTTACTGAATTTAGTTGTTGCCCTTTGACCTCAAGTGCAAACCACGAAAGAGACGTTCTTGTTCCCTGAATTTACTTGTTTGTTTTTACACTCCAGGTTGTGTGTGGACAAGACCACAGTTTCTTCCTTACAGATACAGGAGAGCTTTATAGTTGTGGTTTGGCGGCTGACGGTCAAACAGGTTAGTTTTTTTTTTGTTCAATTATCACCTATATCTAGATGTCACCAGTGTAAGTCAGAAAGTCAGGTATGCTTAGAATGAACATACAGTACAGACATGTTGAAAGTTTAACACTGAGCTAACGAACAAATGCGATATCCCTAGCTCATTTTGGTCCCTCTTTGGCTATATCCTGGCCGGTCTGCTATCTAGCTCACAGTTGCTTTTCCACCACTTGCGTTCCATATCTGAGACACTCTGCAGCCTTTTTTTGCTAGAGTAGTGTTAAACTTTCGACAGGTTTGTACTGTAGGCATTCCTGTACATCTAGACTTACCCAGTTATAATTTCTTGACATTGAACACATGTACCTACCTACCTATCCTCTTCGCTCCTAGTGGAGCATAAGGCGAGGCACAGATCTCTCCACTTCGTCCTATTTGAGGCTTCATTCTCTGCCGTTCTCCAACTTGGCCATCCCATATCGTTTCTTTCTTTCTCTGTAGTTCTTCGCCAGGTCTCTCTTGGTCTTCCTCTCTTTCTCTTTCCTTCTGGAGCCCAGGTCAATGCAATTTTTTCATTTTCATAATTTCCTTTTCTTAGAACATGCCCTATGTATCTCCACCGCCTTGATTTTATTGTGTTTTCTATTGATGTTGTTTGTGTTCTTTCTCTTAGGTGTTCGTTTGATATTTTATTAGGCCAAAAGATCTTCATTATTCTTCTTAAGCATCTGTTCTGGAATGTTTCTAGCTTCTTTATGTCTACTTTTGTTAACTTCCAACACTCGGCTCCATAAATTAAGACAGAGATGACATTGCTGTTGAAGATTCTCACTTTAGTTGTTTTACTGTATATGTTGGATTTCCACACTTTGTTAAGGGCTATGAATGCCTGCCTTGCTTTTTGTAACCTGGCATCAATGTCTTCTGTAGTTCCTCCTTCCTTGTTGAGTTTTGATCCTAAGTATGTAATTTCGGATACATCTTCTATCTCTTGTTGGTCTATTTTTACTGGGTTGGTATTGTCAGTGTTAATTCTAATAACTTTTGTCTTTCCGATGTTGATTTTCAGTCCTGTCTTTTCTGCCCAGTCTCTTACTGCTGATGTTTTGTTTTGGATGTCAATGAATCTACTTGATAGATAATTGAACACATGTAACTAACATTAAATATGAGATCCTGGGTCACCTAGGGCACCAATAGAACTTGCATTATTTCAAAGATTATGATTCTGAAAAGATTATTGATGTTTGATGTATTATTTACAGGTGTTAGTTAGCATTAAAATTAAATTTCTCTCTCCCTCAACACAACCCAACTCTCTCTCTCTCTCTCTCTCTCTTTCTCTCTCTCAGCATATCAAAATATAACCTTTTTCTCAACATATCAAGATTCATTCCCTCTTTCTCTGCCTCACCGCATAGTCTTACACTAGACTTTTCATAATACGTGTATTTTACTTTTGACATAGATAATGTCTCTGTTCTATTTAGAAATGTATTTGATGTGGGGTCATCCTGGCCCAGGACTTGAGAAACGGGGGACATGTTTTCAAAAGTTGGGTTCACATTATAACATTCATATGTACATGTAATCCAATGTGTTTCATTTGAAAAAAATCAGTATTAAGTCAATGAATAAATATAAATGAGAACGAGATTGACCTGGATTTACTGTAAACTTTTTAGCTCACCTGAGCCGAAAGGCTCAGATGAGCTATTGCTATCTATCACCGTTCGTCGTCCGTCGTGTGTCGTGCATGGTGCGTCGTGCGTAAACTTTACATTTTAATCTTCTCCTCCAAAACTACTGAGCCAAATTTAATGAAACTTGGTGATTATTATGCCTGGGTAAGAGGCTTTCAAAATTGTGTTCAGGGTTTGACCACACCCAACAATATGGCTGCCGTTACTATAAATAGCCAAAAGACAAAAAAATCTTCTTCTCTGAAACCAAAAGGTGCAGGCAAATTTTGATTAGATTTTTGGATTCAGGATACCTCGCAAATTTCGAGTATTTACTAAGCTTCTTGGAGCACTGTCACAGGTGAGCATTAAGGCCCATGGGCCTCTTTTTTGTGGTAAACTAATTTTCGCAAACATTTGTTATGTGCGAAAATTATTATCGAAGGAAATTATTGTGTGATTATTGTGTAATAGTGCATGTTTAAAACATACGTGAAAATTTAAGTATGCAGATGTGTCTAAATTTCATATACTACGAAAATAATTACACACGAAATTAGAAAGGTTTAAAGTATTCAAAACAAGAATATTAAAACCAAAATTATGGGCCAGAGTTTGCCAACAGACAATATTTTTATGCGACCAAATCATTATTTTATGGTTAATAGAGCAAGGGCTCCTTCTAGGTTGAACACTTACGGTATAATGTATATGTAAATGATTTATTTTTTGTTCAGGGTTGGGTACATACAGAGAGGAGTGGCAGCCGTCTAGAGTAAAGGGTGACATTGACGGTGTTAAGATAATCCATGTAGCTGGCATTGCTGATTGTGTGTTAGCTGTGTCTGAACAAGGAGAACTCTTCGGTTGGGGAAACTCAGAATATAACCAGCTCGCCATGGTAACACATGAAACACAAGTGAACATTCCAAAACATATACAGTTATCACATTGTGGAAAGATAAAGAAAGCAGCTGCTGGTGGATCTAAATGTGCAATTTTAAATGGTAACAATGTTAGAAGTTATCTGAGTTATCTGCCCTTTGGTTTTAAATGGTAATATTGCTAGTTATCTGCCCTTTATTTTTGAATGGTAATGATGTAAAAAAGTTACTAAAGCTTAAGTTTTGAATGATAGTAATGTTAGAGCTATCTACTCTCTAATTTTGAATGGTGATAAATTACACTGAGACAGGGTGAACCAGTGCCAGGTTTTGAACCACTGTACCTCCATTGAAATAAATGATTTTATGAATGAAAATTAGGTCACAACCATTATTCACGACACATAGCATGACGTAATATGATAAGCAAGGGAGTATGTCATTAAAACGAAACAGTCATGGGTATATCGTTTGTTATACCATGACTGACTCTCTTCATCTTTCATATGATGGAAAATGCAGGTCCTGTTAGATATTTGTTTTACCAGGGTTGACTTTCTTCGTGTTTCATATGAAAAAAACCTGCAGATCATGTTAGAATGACTATGAAACCATTAATATGTAACATATATGTATTTATGATATCATCACAGATAAAGGACAGGTTTTTGTATGGGGATATGGAATTCTGGGTAAAGGACCAAAATTAGAATCTTCTACGGTTCCAGAAATGATTCCAGAGACCCTGTTTGGATTAAACGAGCTTCAAGAAGACAGCTATGTTGTAGATTTGAAATGTGGAATGGGGCATTTTGCTGCTCTAACAAGTATGTGTATTTAGGTTAAATTTGATATAATTATCCCCCCACCTTTTGAAGAAAGTCTGTCCTTCCGTCCATCTGTCAATCTGTCCTTCCATCCAAAATTTTTGTCTGCACAAATTCTCCAAAACTATGAATCACTATTTTATGAAACTTGGTACAAAGTATCAACATGGGTAGGGGATGCGCATATCATTAATCCGAGATGGTTTACTCATTTTCCTGGGAGTTATTGCCCTTTGCGCATAAGAGAAAATAAACAAAAAAAGAACCAGCTAATTCACTTAATTTACTTGTTCATTTGATTGTCAGGCTGCTCAATTTAGGCCCGATTCCAAATGTAAAAAATCTATATTTTTGTCAAATATCTAATTGAAATTTGAATGTTCTAATTTTGATTTTTTTTCTTTCTTCTGAGAGCCATATAGTTTCCTGAAGTACTGTACATATGGCCAACACAGTATTTTTCGATTTGGTGTGATTTTGTGCATTCTTCTTGAATAATGACTAAGATAGCTTCCTCTCTTTTAATTCTGCTGTCACTGTTCCATGCCCACTCTGCTTCATTGGTAGAGTGCTCGCTCTGTAAGTGGAAGGTCGTGGGTTCGAACCCCGGCCGGGTCTGACCCAAGACTTGAAAGTGGGTAGTGACTGTTCTTTCGCCAAGCACTCGGCATTACAAAATGAAAGTCACGGTTCTTTCGGATGGGAACTTAAAATAAACGAGGTCCTGTGTCACGGTGGGCTTGGCACGCTAAAGAACCCTGCTGTATAATGCCATAAGCGCAACGCACAGGCAAAATTTCTGCACCTTCGCCTATAGCTGGCGACATCTCGATATAAGTGAAATATTCTTGACTGGGACATTAAACACCATTACTCACTCACTCACTCTGCTTCATTCTTTCTCCTTCCTTGTGGATCCCAATCAAAAGCTGTTTGATTTTGAAGATTTCTGTATTTGTTTTCATTTCATATGGGTGTTGGGGTCCAGTGGGTGGGTGGTTGGTGGTGGTTACAAAAATAAAGTCTGTATAGAAATAGTTATACACAAACATTATGTGGTCATCCAATGTCTTGAAGACAGGAAGTAAAACACAGTCAAATCTGCCTTAAATGCCACCTCTGCAAGGCTCTACGATTGCAAATTTTTTCACTAGCCTCCTGGCTAGTAAACCCGAGATGTTTACTAGCCAGAGCAAAAATGTTTCTAGCCACATATTTGTTTTATAAATACAATTTAACTGGGATTCAATTAGACTGGAAACATTTCCCATTATTACTTAATTTTGAAGATGCAGGCACAGCAGATGGTGCCCAATGTTTTTAAAAAAATATTTTTCATTCAATTTACTTTTATTGTGGTATCAAACGCAAAAATCACAGTGCATATCCAAAAGCAAAGCAAAAACTTTGAAAAACGGAAAATTAAGTTAAAAACATGTGAACTTAATTCAGAGGTGTGAAGCGAGTCGCCCCAGGAATGTAAGCGTTTCCTGTCTAGCTAGATGCATCTGCCTCATGTAAAATTTAACACCATATCTTTTAAACATACTTTTGCCGGTTTGAAACTGTTTTTCAGACCAACTCGGGACTCGGCTTTCCGTCATCGCTTTAGTCAGTTTAGAGGATTATGTTTGTTTTTCCATCGAGTGATTACTGGCACCGAGTCGTAGACAAGGTCGTTTTTTCCTGGTCATTGATAACATTAGAATTCTCGAAGCTTCTGGATTTTTATTCGTACTCGTGGCTTGAAAAATAAATATGCGATGAAATTGACACTTGAAAACGTGATCACACAAACGCTTAACAACTTAACAGATTGGAGCTATATGATTAAAAGCGCTTTAAAGATTAAACTTGATGAGAGTAATTTCGTTATGGAAAACGGAAAGGAAAATCCGGATTTGACTTTCTACTTTATACTCGCACATGGGCGAGTGAATTTGACATATCCACTCGCATTTACAAATAATTACTCGCAAATGCGAGTGTTTTACTCGCAATGTAGAGCCCTGCTCTGCAAAAAGGACCACTTGCTTTTAAAGGCCAGTAAAATTTTATCACAATCACTCTATTCCCCTTATTTGAACCTCTATATAAGCAGGGATTTTTCTGGGTATCCACAGGGTCTGGTAAAGGGACCCATTCCCAATGCAAAAAAACATACATTTTTCCCAATTCTGTAGTAAAAAATTCCCAATTAGCTATGTTTATCAATTTTTTGCGAGAGAAAATTTCACAAGATCATCAACATCATACTCGGATGATATCTCGTTCTGATAACGATTTCAATCTATATTAACCCACATTTTGCTGGATGATTTATATGGAGACAAAAGTGACAGCACTATTTTGCTGTGAACACCAATTTAATTTGTTCAATTACCAGTATTCTAGTGGTCTAGAGTTGTGATTTTTCCCAAAATTACATTTTTGTTGAGCATTTTCCCAATTTCATCCCAAGGTCCTTTTCCCAAAAAGGGCAGAAAAATCCCTGAGTACAGACCTATCGAAAGTTTAACACTTGGCTTGCGAAATGGAGGAGAACTCTGTCACCAAGTGGTCAAAATAAGGATACCTATTGACCGAAAAGCTGCCAGGAGATAGATAGCGGCTGTCCCAAAAAGGTCAGAAAAATCCCTGATAAGGTTCAGCCATTTTTTAAAGACCAGTAATATGTTATGGTATCCCAATTATTACTGTTAACAATTTTTTTTTTTTGCTGTGTACTCATTTTTAGCTCACCTGAGCCGAAAGGCTCAGATGAGCTATTGCTATCTATCACCGTCCGTCGTCCGTCGTGCGTCGTGCGTAAACTTTACATTTTAATCTTCTCCTCCAAAACTACTGAGCCAAATTTGATGAAACTTGGTGATTATTATGCCTGGGTGACAGCCTTTCAAAAATTTGTTCGGGGTTTGACCACGCCCAACAATATGGCTGCCGTTACTATAAATAGCCAAAAGACAAAAAAATCTTCTTCTCTGAAACCAAAAGGTGCAGGCAAATTTTGATTAGATTTTTGGATTCAGGATACCTAGATACACTATAATTGTGTTTTTCATGAAAATTGGACGAAAAATAGGTTACGTTTTTTGCGTAAAATTATGTAATTTTTAAAATGATACATTTATTGTTATAACTTCATAATGGCTGAAGATAATTGTATGGAGTTTTCACTGTTGATCTTGTCTTGTTATTTTCTTCTGATTGATGTCAAGGTCAAAGGTCAAGGTCATGTTCCAGTTTTTGACCTTTGATAAAAAATGCTTATTTTTAAACATTTCTGGTGATAATGATGTAGGATTTTTGGTTAATTGTAGGTATTGACATGACGATCATTTGATATATCGATTAAGGTCATGGGTTCAAATGTCAAGGTCACAGATGTACAAGTTTACCAAAATAGTTAATTATCTGCAAAACTATGAACTTTTTGTATAGGCATGTATATTAGAATATTGTAGGTAATGGCCCAATGGTCATTTTGATATATAAATAAAGGCCATGAGTTCAAAGGTCAAGGTCACAGATGCAAACAAGTACTGAAATGATTATTTATCTCAAAAACTATAGACTTTTTGTATAGGCATGTATATTAGAATATTGTTGGTAATGGCCCAATGGTCATTTTGATATATGAATAAAGGTCATGAGTTCAAAGGTCAAGGTCACAGATGTAAACAAGTACTGAAATGATTATTTATCTCAAAAACTATAGACTTTTTGTATAGGCATGTATATTAGAATATTTTAGGTATTATCCTAACGATCATTTTGATATATGAATTAAGGTCATGGGTTCAAAGGTCAAGGTCACAGATGTTAATGAATACCTGAATGGTTAATTATCTTGAAAACTGTTAACTTTTTGTATATGCATGTAGATTAGAATATTGTAGGTATTAGCCTTACAACCATTTTGATATATGAATGAAGGTTATGGGTTCAAAGGTCAAGGTCACGGATGTGAACAAGTTCTGAAATGATTATTTATCTCAAAAACTATAAACCTTTTGTATAGGCATGTATATTAGAATATTTAGGTATTATCCTAATGATCATTTTGATATATGAATGAAGGTCTTGGGATCAAAGGTCAAGGTCACAGATGCAAATGAATACCTAAATGGTTAAATATCTTGAAAACTATTAACTTTTTGTATATGCATGTATATTAGAATATTGTTGGTACTGGCACAGTGGTCATTTTGATATATGAATAAAGAGCATGAGTTTAAATGTCAAGATCACAGATACAAACAAGTACTGAGATGATTATTTATCTCAAAAACTATAAACTTTTTGTATAGGGATGTATATTAGAATATTGGCCTAATTATCATTTTGATATTTGAATGAAGCTCATGGGTTCAAAGGTCACAGGTGAGCGTTAAGGCCCATGGGCCTCTTGTTTTTGCTTATTTCATGGGCATTTGTTTTGCTCGAAAAATTAATACCAAGCGAAAATTATATTATTCTTATTGTGTTATAGTGTATATTTTTCATATATCTCGAAAATAAATACCCACAAAATTAAATATGCTTACTTATTGTGTTATAGTGTATATTTTTCATATATCTCGAAAATAAATACCCACAAAATTAAATATGCTTAAAGTATTTGTTCATGTTATATGAATCTGTATATAAGGGCTACCTGTCTTTAAAGATACTTCATGTTATTTGAACCTGTATATAAGAGCCACCTGTCTTTAAAGATACTTCATGTTATATAAACCTGTATATAAGAGCCACCTGTCTTTAAAGATACTTCATGTTATATGAATCTGTATATCAGGGCCACCTGTCTTTAAAGATACTTCATGTTATATGAACCTGTGTATAAGGGCTACCTGTCTTCAAAGATACTTCATGTTATATGAACCTGTATATAAGGGCCACCTGTCTTCAAAGATACTTCATGTTATATGAACCTGTATATAAGAGCCACCTGTCTTTAAAGATACTTCATGTTATATGAACCTGTATATAAGAGCCACCTGTCTTTAAAGATACTTCATGTTATATGAACCTGTATATAAGAGCCACCTGTCTTTAAAGATACTTCATGTTATTTGAACCTGTATATAAGAGCCACCTGTCTTTAAAGATACTTTTACTGGTTTCATTAGGTGATTTTTGTAGACATGTAGGTTTTTCTCTTTTTCATTTTAGATAATGCCGAACTGTTTACCTGGGGCAAAGATAAACTTGGATGTCTGGGTTTGGGTGTCAAAAGAAATCAGTTTTTTCCGTTAAGGGTATGTAAATCACTTCAATAATTATTTAAATACTGGGAGTAAGATATTGGAGTGAATGAGGATGTACTTGTACTATCAATTGACAGATCACCTGCCACACCCACAAAGGGCTGGCATGCTTGAATTACAGGCAAAGAGAATGAAAACTTGGCTTGAATTGTGCCATTTATTGACGTCAACGACACAAGTTCGTCATTAGTTGCTGTGGCGCTGCTTTAGTTCCGTGATGGCAGCCAGTGTTGGAAAATAATAGGCATGCCCGGCGATACGCCAATTGCAACTGGGTGTTTATAAACACTCTGAATACTCCAAACTAAGAAAAGAAACATGTATGGGACATTTGTTTGAATTTGTTGTTCAGAGAGCCATGCGACATGACATGCATGTACAAATCTGTTTTTTTTTTTTTTTTTTTTTTTTTTTTTTTTTTTTTTTTATAGCGACTTTGCTGTGCCAAGTGTCCAATTATTTCAATTTTCCATAACAAAATATGAAAATTAATATTTATTTATAATTCAATTTATGTTAGTGCAGATGGTAGAGTCCTGGCTCCATATGTTTGATGATGTGGATTCAGAGCCCAGCTGGGGAGGTAAAAATTTCTACCACGTCACCTTTAGCTGGTGACATTGCGATATAAGTGAAATATTTTTGACTGAGTTGTCAAACACCATTCAATCAATTGGTCAATCTTCTAGGAAGGAGTTGTGTAATGATTTTTCTATGTGATGATTGTTGTTATTACAGGTGTCAGTGCCAGCTGAAGTACATAAGATTTTCTGCGGAGTGGATCACATGATTGCGGCTTGCCGGTCATTTTGCTGACACAAAGTTTTATCAAATTGACTTGGGACAGTGCATCTAAAATTCCCTGGCTTTTCAGCACCGGTCATATGTGTATTTTGTTACCAGAATGTATCAAGTAATATTTGCTGACCATGTGGATGGCAAACAGAAAACCCTTTGACCATGCTCATTGGTTATTTTTAAATCTGAGGTCATCCCTGATCATGCTGATGTGTTGGTTTAAGATAGGGAACCAGTTTTGGGGACATTTATCATATCTCATAAGTTGACTTGGCTTATACAGAATCACAAGTGTGATCAGTTTAAGATGAAATGATAAGTAATATCATAAATGTTTAGTTTGTAACAATTTTAGCAGTGATTATACATATATACATGTACATAATGTAGAAAAAAATTATAGTATAAATTAGAACTATCTTTTGTCAAGAAAACATTAATTCAGCGAACATTTTTAGTTTCTGGTAGATTTTCCAGTACCTTAATAAAATTTTAAATATGCATTGCCTGTTGAAAGGTGACAGTTTTGTCACATACATGTAAATAAAATGTTCATTGTGAATGGCAATACAATTTTTCAGTATTATACTATGTTCTTAAAAACAGGATGTATTACTTTCCATCCATAATATTTTTTCTCGCATATGTGACAGATTTATCTCACGGGAAAGGTGGTACGATATTTTTTTCAATATTGCACTCCAACTGAGCACGTGTAAGCTATCTCAGTACAACGGGGACTACTTTTCCAATAATAGGAAGGGACGTAATTCATGATACGAGGGATATCATAACATGTTAAACTTATTCCCCCAACAACTGATTTCTATAATTCTTATTTCTCTTTTATTATTATTATTTGTTATAAAAAAGTTAGTTTTGACCAAAAAGAAAATTATTTTGGTGTTATTTACTATTGTGTAGGTTCACATTAAATTCTGCTCTGAGCTACACGTTATTGTTAATGTTACATCATTACGTCATACACATATTCATCCGCTAACAAAATCTTTGCTTTGTTGTGGGACATTTCAATGCCTTTAGGCTACAATATTAGATTCTAAATGCAAGAAAAAATAATCAGTGTCCCTCTGTCTATCCATCTATAATAGTTTGTCTTAATACAGTTGAATATTTTTTTACTAAACTTAGTGTTTATTGTTACACCAGAAGAGGAGGTATGTGCAAATTTTAAAGAGTTGTTTCCCTTTAAAATTTTAATTATGTTTCTTCCTAACAAATTTCTCCTCTTCGAAGCTTTAATCATGTTATTGCGATCGTAACAAAAACAGTTTAACAGTAAAAAATTTAAAGGGACATATCTTGCTTCTCAGCGGCACTCACGTTACAATATAACTATGATAGTTTTTGTATGAAATACCTTTATGGTAGTTTGCTCTGTAAAATGTTGTGGGTTTGAACCAGGTATGATCCAAGACTTGAAAGCGGGTAGTGACTGTTCTTTTGCCAAGCACTAGACATAAGAAAATGAAAGTCATGGTTCTTTGGGTTGGGAACTTAAAATAAAAAAGGTCCTGTGTCCCAGAAGGAGTGGCAGGATAAAGAACCCTGCTGTATAATCAGGCATAATTTCTGCATTTTTGCCTATGCTAGCAATGTCTCTATATAAGTGAAATATTCTACACTGGGACTTTGTCATTACTCAACTCAACTTTGTATTAAGTAATATGTAAACCTGTGTCCAGATGGTCAGTTTGTGACATGGCTTTGATATATTTTGTAATATTGACGTTAAAGAATTTTAGCAGCAAGGCAATCTTGACGACCATATTAGTTAATAATTTTATGTTGAACTGTGATAAATACATGTATTATATGATTTACAACCTGTGTTGTTATATTTATGTGTATACAGCGGTATAGTGCACCAAGTTTGACCTGGCTGTTTGACCTTTAATTTGAATATTTATCCATTGTGTAATTAAGGGGCTATATAAAGTTGATCTATAAGTATAGATGATAGTAATATTGGATACCAGATGATTATGGTAATGAAACATGCTGTCTTAACGAAATCACAGAGTCTAATATTCAAATTAAAGGTCAAACATAAAGGTCAAACTTGATGCACTATAAATAGTGATTGGACTGTATTTTAAAAAAGTCCTTGTCTCACTATGGTTCCACGGTGTCTCCTATTGCCATTGGAATGTAGCTCATTTAAATTGAGAGGGCGATAGTTTGATGATTCCAAATGGTTTTCATCAGACATTCTGGTTTTCTCTGTCATTTTAGAACCGACCACCTTGATATAAGTTCTAGATGTAATAATCTTAAATGGGCATAAACACCATTTCAAGCACCTAATCTTCCGGGAATTTATATATACACGCTGATATATAACTGATAATTTCTCAATATTATTGAAATCACTATGGTAGCTCAAGTAGTAGAGTGCTCGCTCAGTAAGTGGGAAGTGGTGGGTTTAAACCCTGACCAGGCGTGGTACGATAAAGAACCCTGCTGCATAATGCCATCAGCGCAACGCACAGGCGAAATTTCTACACCTTCGCCTATAGCCATCGACGCCTCTATATTGACCATTTCGAAAACACGACAGGGGAGATAACACCTATGAACGAAAACGAGGCTTGGGGGGGGGGCAAGCTACATCCGTCCAGTATAGTTGCAGCGTAGAATATGACGATTGAAACGGAGAAAAAAAAAGACTTTTGTTGTACCCCAGGTTGTACAAAAGTCTTAAGTATATCACAATCTTCACAATTTATAATCCAAAAATATTTGTCAAAGAGTTTTGATTATTAAAGCATTTATTTGATGTATTTATTACAGCCGAAAATCATCTGTCAAAATTACTGGACAGTAGATATCAAGAAATGAATTTCATCTTCTATAGAATTACTATAACATTTAGTGCATAATTTATCTTTTTTCTATTTTTGAATAACGTCCAATTTCAATTTTTTTATCTGTGATGTAATTCTTAATCTGGTTATATTTAAATAATCAGGCCCCGGTTTCACTATCATTCCTTAGCTAAGATTTTCCTTAACTTAAACCTTGCAAAATTTCAAATCTTTATAATTTTGTTAATTTTGAAGATATGGAGGAATTTAATGTGTCATTTGTAAGATCACCTCTAGAATAAAACATTTGCATTTAGTTTTGATAAAAATATTCACCAGTAGTTCCAAAAAGAGATTAACAAAATTTGCTAAATTTAAGTTAAGGAAAATCTTAGCCAAGGAATGATTGTGAAACCGGGGCCAGTTTTGTTTTCCTTATATCTGTGTATGGCTAATGTAAAATTTAATATTTTATAATGTATTAAAATCAGTTTGGCAGTCTTTTTTAAGGTAAAATAATCAAAAAATTTCGAAAGAATGAAACTTTACTCTAAAAATCTTCATATTTAATTTGATCAACGCCCGTGACGTTTAATAGAGTCTTTAAAGTATTCTGTGTTCAACGTCGCTGATTATATATATCACATTTCTTCTTCCTTATTTAACTTTTTTTTTTCATTTTAAGAGGTTCTGAATATATTAAACAAATTTAAACCGCACAAACATTTTTAACTGTTCATTTTGAAAATTTTTTATTATCATAATTTCATTCTGTAAATATTTCTCGAAGTCAGAACTTTTGTAATAGAAAATTACTGGAACCGAGAATCTTTATTTCAAAAGTGATAGTTTTGACTTGTACGAAAGTGTATATTACATATTTTTACCCACAGGTAAAGGTTGCTAATTAATGTTGATAATCTGCATACCTTATCAACAGACGCGGTAACTTATTGATAACGGAAGCAAATTCCAAATTCCCATTGGATCAGATGATAGTATATTATACGTGGAAAATGTACCTACATGGTGTTAATCTCATTAACAGATTAATTAATTACCTTGATTTATGATGAATATTATGATTCTGAATTACTAGTACCCACACTAGTTTTGAAACTGCCGTGAATTAATACTTCTAATTTCATGACTTCGTATAGTTAATGACTGTGTATTCAAATAAATAAATAAATAAATAGATAAATAAATAAATTCATTCATTCATTCATTCATTCATTCATTCATTCATTCATTCATTCATTCATTCATTCATTCATTCTAAACTTACCGTTGAAGAGCACATGAAATAAAATTCTGTGACGTTGAACCAGCTACAATTATAGATGTTTGAACTATATTCTCAAAATGATTTTTAATTTTAATTTTTATTACTATTAATATTTTTTGTTAAAAAAGACTTTATAATGAAATAAAATTCAAATTCTTTAATTTCTAAAACGGAAAACTTTGGGTGTAATTTCTGTAACGATATGCCGGTTACCTGTGAAATACCGGTAAAAATCCGGCGTAGAATTTTGTCATCTTTAACGCAAATTGGAAGCAAAAAGTCGTTTATAAAAATGTAAAAATATCCTGAGAAACAACAAATGTCGAAAAATGTAACCATAATCAAGATTTTACTATAAGGGAAAAAGGGTGAAATAAAGGCAATTTTTTAAACAAAAATAGAAGGAAAGACATCAGATATAAAAATAATTTTTACACCATAGGCACGGGATTATTTCGATCTTTTATAACTTATGATAACAAATTGATGGTTTAATGGTAAAAAATACTTTTTCAACGATTTTATTCACGTTCCTTCATAATTTAATTACTGTAAATCGGAACTTGAGCTATTCGGGGTCTATCGATGAGGAAAAGTTGTACTATGGCAAGTGAGTGGTTTATTTATTTTTTTTAAATAGAAACAATTACTAGTTCTTACTCTCAACTAATAACTGTTTTTACTTATTTATATACCACTTTATTTGACACATAGGAAAGATATATCAACTACAGATAAATTTACAAACGTAGACATCTTTTTTTTAACAGCCGTGTCAACTTTCGGTTTCCTTTTTGGTTGCTGTAATTTAAATAATTTCTACAAATAAATGATTAATACACACTGTTTCACTTTCTGTATTATTTTATTTCTTTTATTCGTCATAATTGTTGGTGAAAACGATAACGAAGAACTACTAATTCACAATTTTCAACAGCGTAACCGCATCTCAATGTAGTCTTTCTTCAGCAACCTGTTGGACTTGCCCCCCCCCCCCCCCCCCCGAGACTTAAACGAGACTTCGGTAGACGCGAGACTTTGTGTTTTCGAAATGGTGAATTAAGTGGAATATTCTTGACTGGGACGTTAAACACCATGGCTTACTCAACTCTAATTCACCACATCTTCAAGGAACTATCGAGGAGCGTTAAGGGGCCCCGTTAGTGCTCGGAGTGTTCTAACTTTCTAAAGTGCATACGGACCACAGTGTCTCTGCATTCCACGCTGGGTTGATTCTAGTGAGAAAATCTTGTCAGTTTGCTTGCCGAAGGTGAAGGTTTGTTTTCTCCTGGTACTCCGACTTCCTCCTCGACAAAAATGTGATTATCTTCACTTTGGCGTAAACACCTTTATCATCTATTTATGGAAGACGCATCACACACCATTGAAAATCCTCAAGATGGTACCAGCGACATTTAATACATTTATCATTATTTAAAAATACTGTATAACTTAGCGGTTTCAAGGCAATGCAAGCCCGAAGTGTTTGATCGTCATTAAATTGCTTTGTATCTTGATTCTTGTGGGGCGACACCTTTAGGGGCATCAGTGATCACAGGAGAAACTGGAGTTTCTACAAAGGATCCAATGTACAATCATTGAATAAAGTTTAAATTGAAAACTTGATGTAGCGTTTTTCCTCTGAAGTATTAAATGTCGCTGATGGTACATCCCACAGGGGCCAGTTTCATAATAAAATTTAAAAAATACCCCTAAGTATATACTTAGGGGTATTTTTTAAATTTTATTATGAAACTGGCCCCTGTGGTACATCCCTAGCCCTTGCTTCAATGGTCAAGTATTTAAAGCAAGCTGCACTTTTAGGAGAACCGAATGTTGTCCGTTGAAAAATAGCTTCATCAGAATAATACTGATGGTATTTAGGAGATTTTCCTCTCCTTTTATATGCGGGAGGTCATGGATTCGAATCCCTTATGTGGTCTGACCAAGACTTGAAAATAGATAGTGGCTGCTCTTTCGACAAACGCGCGGCATTTAGAAATTAAAGTCGCGGCCCCCTTCGGAAGAAATATTTAAAACCGATGGCCCGTTAGTGTCACGACAGGGGTGGTACATTATATTAAAAAAACTTCCTTGCACATTGGGCTTAACCCACTACGGGGCCCAAAATGTCTGTCACTTAACCTATATCTGTTGACGTCTCGATATAAGTATTCTTGACTGGGATGTAAAACCATTTTCAATCAATTAATTCCCTTTTATACAAAGAAGCTCGATAATTTTTCCATAAATGAATGTACATGTATGTCTCGACTTAAGCATAATGCAGCTCACTGCCTGCCTGGGTACGAAATAGAGTCGAACAGTTTCTAGATTGTGGATGAAACCGGAATACTCAGAGAAAACCACCTACCTATGGCAAGCGAACTGATAAACTTGCTCACACTAGAATCTGTCCCCAAAAAGTCTAATATTAGTGATGATTATCGGATGTTTACATCTACTTGTTGCATGTGTAACAGGAAGGAGAAACAATGCAGGGTCAAACCGGGGATCGAACCCTGGACCACCCGCACAGGCGAGTGCCCTACCACTGAGCTACCCAGATCGCTACATTCCTCCCTGTTATTTTTTATTTTCAATGGATGGAGTTTATTTGGCCTGTAAGTGCCAGTCCACCACTCGATGGCCACACCCAGTGGCTACTAAGAAAAAAATGCAGGGTCGGACCGGGGATCGATCCCGGGACCTCCCGCACTATGGGCGAGTGCTCTACCACTGGGCTACCCAGACTGCTCGCTATCCGTCGGTCAATGGGCAGACCGTCAAAACTTGACTACCGAGTGTCCGAGATATGGCTAGCTAATGGCTAGCCCGAGATTCCTCTGGCCCGAATTTTTTTTTTTTTTATCAATTCCGAAATTGATAAAAAAAAAAAAAAAATTCGGGCCAGAGGAATCTCGGGCTAGCTAATGGCCGAAGATGTTGTTATTTGATGTTGTTTTACGTCATGTCAGCAATTTTTTAGCTATTCGCGACGAGAACTACTTTATTAATCTCTATGGATCAATTTATGAACAAGTTCGTGTATGCATACGAATTGTGTGTTGTATGGTCTGCCTTGTACCAGCGCTCACTCAGGGCGACTTTAAGGTGCTAGCTCACCAAATCAGTACGCCGTAGACAAGCATAACACTCCCGATATCACATAATACTGACACCGAGTGAAACAGTGAAGGCCAACGGCAAGGAAAATTCACTATCCCACATGTGGTCTGAGCGGGACTCGAACTCACGTCAGTGAAAATCCTTGATTTGTAGATTGGCGTCTTATCCATTAGGTCACCGCGGCCTCCAAATAATGGCCGAAGAGTTATCATCTGTCGAAAAGCTGCCGACATGTACTAGTAGCTAACGAGATGTAATGGGTATTAATTTTCTAGCTTTGTGTTAAACTTTTGACAGGTCTGTACCTATTTCTCATTTTGTGAACATACAAAACAATAACTTTTATTTATATTTTCAGAATAAAACAAATTTAATATAAATCAATGTTAATATTAAAGTTTTTATATTTTAACCCGAATCTAAGATAAAATCTTTATTGTGACAGAAAATTCTCGAATTGGATCCACAGGGGTCAGTTTCATAATAAAATTTTTAAAAATACCCATAAGTACATAAAATAATTTAAATTTTACTATTAAACTGACCCTTGTGTACTTTGTCTCTAAAAAATAACATTATCAGAAATTTTGAATTTTTACAAAGGATTTTTTTTTCAAAAAGGCACCTGTGCAGAATTTCCAATGCTTTTGTGACAAATACAAGCAACCACAGCGGAATAACGTGGACATACCTAGGCCGAGTAATCTGTCTCAACGATGGTAGTGCTATCACCAATAGCAGCACTGCTAGACCGAACTACCTGCCTTAACGATGGTTAGTTACTTTTTGATATATTACAACACTACTAGGCCGAACTGGCTGCCTAAACAATGGTTAGTTATTTTCTATATTGCTATCATTGTTGGCAGCAACACTAGGCCGAACTGTCTGCCTTAACGATGGTAAGTCTTTTTGATACTGCTGGCATCGATGACAGCAATACTAGGCCGAGCTGTCTGCCTTGACAATGGTAAGTTACTTTTTTATATAGCTATCATTGATGGCAGGAACACACACTAGGCCGGTCTGTCTGTTAATCAATGTTAAGTTACTTTTTGATACTTACTATTGCTACCATCGATGACAGCAATACTGGGCCGAACTGTCTGCTTTATCAATGGGAAGTTACTTTTTGATATTGCTACCATCGATGGCAGCAATACTGGACCGATGCTTTATCAAGGTTAAGTTACCTTTTTATACTAACCATTGCTACCAACGATGACAGCAATACTAGTCCGAACTGTCTCCCTCGACAATGGTAAGTTACTTTTTTGATATTGCTATCGTTGATGGCAGCAATACTGGGCTGAACTGTCAGCTTTATCAATGTTAGACCCAAGTTACTTTTTGATACTAACCATTGCTACCATTGATGACAGCAATACTAGGCCGAACTATGTCCCTTGACAATAAGTTACTTGTTTGATATTGTTATCATTGATGGCAGACAATTCGGCCTAGTACCATCGATCGATGGGCAATATAAAAAAGTTACTTACCATAGTTCGACCTTGTGCATAACAAACGTCATGACGTCATCATTAAATGTGTCGTAAACAAAATTAAGACAAGATACATATTGAGAGTGCATGGGTGATCAGGGAATGAATTTAACAGTATTATACATACAGCATATCACATATGACTTAAAATCCATTCCCCGAGCACTTATATAATTGAGACACCGCTGCTAATAATTTGAACTTGAATGAACACTTGAATGATGATTATGGCAAATTGGTTTCGATTTTTTTATTTTTGCTGGTAAAAATAATTTTAATAAAAGAGTAAAAGTCAATATTTTGGCTTGCTAGTGCTTTGAATTTAACACAGTTAACACACTAAGTTATAAATATATGGATCTGTTTGAAACAAGAAGTCACATTATCACATTTTTTTTAATATTCTAAATGGAATATTAATATTCATGCTTCCATTCAGAAAATTAAAATAAAATTGTATGTCAAAGCCTCGCAAAATAAGAGCTTTGTAAAATAAATTCCCTTTTCTCCAATATGGAATATCTGCCCAATTTTATTTCATAACAGGTGACACGGTAACAGAGGTCACGTGAGATGACGTAAGTATACTGATTTTAAATTGGAATCATAACCCGCCAAAATTAATGATCGCGAATTATTATACATCTGAACCTGTTTTACATGCCACCTCTATATAAGGGTCACCTGCTTGTAAAGTCCAGTGAAATTTTATCCAAATCGCTCTTTAATATTCCGGTTATTTGAACCTGTATGTAATGACCACCTGTCCATAAAGACCACTGTTCTATATAAGGGTCACCTGCTTTTAAAGACCAGTGAATTTTTTATCCAAATCCGATTTTTATTCAGGTTATTTGAACCTGTATAAAAGGACAACCTGCCCATAAAGCCCACTTTTACAGGTTCCCTCGGATGGCCTTTATAGACAGGTTTGACTGTAAATGCATCGTGTAGTATTTTAGTCAGTAAATAATACTTTTCGTTTCAAAACAAGTCCTTCTCTATATCGGCCATAAGCTCCTCTTCCGAAATATCATATTTCGGAACACTTCTGAAAAATATAAATAAATAAATAAATAAATAAATAAATACACTTTGGAGCTTTAGACACAATAAATCTGAAATTGAGTGCCAAACATAGTTGGTCCGGGAGGTCGTGGGTTCGAACCTTGCTGTATAAGGCCATAAGCGCAATGCACAAGCAAACTTTCTGCAGCTTCGCCTATAGTTGGCGACGTCTCGATAAAAGTGAAATATTCTTGACAATTTTACAATCATTCCTAATTCAGGGTTTTCCTTAATAATTAAGATCCTTCTTATGTTGTTCACACGTTGAAGATTATGGCATTATATTCTAATTTTATCGAGATGTTTTATTTCTATTGGATAAACGATTGCAAAATTATGTTAAGTTTAAGGAAACGGGAGCCTCCTTACATAAGCCTTAATAATTTCCTCAAGACATTTTAATAATAAACAGGAAGTGACGCTTTGACAACGGATGACGGTTAGTTTTATCAAACTGATACCATGGTAATATTTTTTCAATGTCATATTAATCACAGCTTTGTTTTCCTATGTACTTCCGGGATGTCTTCCTCCTGGAAGTTTTGTAATCTATTTTTCCAAAGATTTGATTCTATTCCAGTTTCATTTCCTTCTGAATTAAAAAAAACCCGTCAACGCCACCAATGGACAGCTATAGTTCCCATCCGAAAGAAGCGTCATCGTCTTTCATTTCGTAATGTCGAGTGCTTGGCGAAAGACAGTCATTACCCACTTTCAAGTCTCGGGTGAGACCCGGTCGGAGTTCGAATCCATGAGCTTCCACTTGAATTGAATTTCTGCACCTTCGCATATAGCTGGCGACGTCTCGATATAAGTTAAATATTCTTGACTGGGACATTAAACACCATAACTCACTCACTCTGAAGATTTGTTACACAGCCATCGCTGTATAATGCAATCAGCGCAACGTACAGGCAAAATTTCTGCGATTTCGCCTATAGCTGGCGACGTCTCAATATAAGTGAAATATTCTTGACTGGGACGTTAAACACAATTACTAATTCACTCTGAAGTTTTGGTACACAGTAGGCCTATATATCTGTAACTCTTTACTTACTTTCTATGTGTATTTGACTGGCCGTAAGAATAATCATAGCCATTATCTATATCTCCTCTCTTTGTGTAATCTGAAAAAAAATATCAAATACAAAAAATGTCAAAATATAATAAAATGTTAAATATAACAAGCAAGTTCAGTGAATTAGGATTCCCCGCCAGCATGATTGTGCTTTGCACTTATGTTGAAAGGGCCATAACCCCAAGGAAAATGCGAAAACCAACTCGGATTAACAGACTATCAACGCCAAGTTTCGTGAAATAGTTCCTCAAAGTTTTGGAGGATACGCGCAGACCTGAAGAATTTCGGGTGATGGAAGGAACGACGGACGGGAACTAGAATTTAATATACCACCCTCTTTCTTCAAAAGGCGGGGGAAAATACGATACATCTTACCGTAGTCAAAATGGAATAGTTGATCAACAAATTCTTATTCTAGTAAATTATGGTGGCTTATTTGTGCCATTTCGTTTCTTCACCAATGCGAGACTTTTGTTCAACATCTCTTAATAAGCATTTTTCGCCTTTTTGCGTTTGAATTCTCTTTGGTGCTTTTTCGTGTTGTAACGGCGAAAAAACGAAATGGCACAAAGCAGCCATCATAGTAAATAAATCACTACTCTCTTTGAGAGAGAGAGAGAGAGAGAGAGAGAGTGCGTTTGTTTGTCATGAGAGAGACATTTATATATTACCTGTGTCTTCGTTTCCAAAAATATCCTTTTGGGGCTGAAAATAAAATAAAATACGGTCAAATAGTTTATGAGCTGTCGCCATGACACAAAAGTCAAGTTTGTTTTATTTAAATTTTAAATTTAAAGTTTAAGGTTAACTTGTTTCGTTAATTATATAATTATTTGGCTGTTATACACGATTAATTTTAAAGACAGGTTCCGCTTACGCTCTTGAATCATAACAAAAAACTTAAAATTCGACCGAATATCTCATTCAGACTCAAATTACTTACGAGCGTTATTCGGTTAAGAAGTTTCAAAGACTGATAAGTACGTTACTTATTCAACATTCGAAAATATTTTCGTTTCACTTGTAAAACATCCAAGAAAACGAATTTTATCACATTCCACGATAAAATATCCATCCCAAGTATGGCTAACCCCCCCCCCCCCCCCCCTCCGTGCCTCGGAACACATTTAATTAAAGCTTCAATGTAAGCCCATACCATTACACAGTATATTTCATTTAGACGGAAAGTAACGTGCCAGAGCAAAGTAAAGCTTTCACTGTGCTGGGAATTTCGAAGTGCCATTTTGTAATACTATGCATAGGCAAAGTCACTACCAAGTATGGTTACTCCCAGTGCCTCGGGACACATTGACTTAAAACATCAATGTAAACATATACCATTATACAGTATATTTCCTATAGACGGAAAGTAAAGTGCCTGAGCAAAGTGAAGCTTTCACTGTGCTGAAAATTTCAAAGTATCATTTTGTAATACTATGCATAGGCAATGTCACTACCAAGTATAGTTACTCCCAGTGCCTCGGAACACATTGGCTGAAAGCTTCAATGTAAGCCCATACCATTATACAGTATATTTCATATAGACGGAAAGTAAAGTGAAGCTTTCACTGTGCTGAAAATTTCGAAGTGCCATTTTGTAATACTATGCATAGGCAATGTCACTACCAAGTATGGTTACCCCCAGTGCCTCGGGACACATTGGCTTAAATTTAAGCTTCAATTTAAGGACATACCATTATACAGTATATTTCATATAGACGGAAAGTAGAGTGCTTGAGCAAAGTGAAGCTTTCACTGTGCTAAAAATTTCGAAGTATCATTTTGTAATACTGTCATTGCCAAGTATGGTCATCCCAAGTGCCTCGGGACACATTGGCTTAAAGCTTCGATGTAAGCATATACCATTATACAGTATATTTCATATAGACAGAAAGTAAAGTGCCTGAGCAAAGTGAAGCTTTTATTGTGCTGAAAATTTCGAAGTACCATTTTACAATAAAATGCAAAGGCAATATCATTACCAAGTATGGTTACCCCCAGTGCCTCGGAACTCATTTGGCTTAAAGCTTCAATGTAAGCATTATACCATTATACGGTATATTTCATATAGACGGAACGTAAAGTGCCAGAGCAAAGTGAGGCTTTCACTGTGCTGAAAATTTCGAAGTGCCATTTTGTACTACTATGCTTAGGCAATGTCACTACCAAATATGGTTACCCTCTGTGCCTTGGAACACATTTAATTAAAGATTCAATGTAAGCATATACCAATATACAGTATATTTCATATAGGCGGAAAATAAAGTAATAATTACATGTAAATAGTCGTCAAGGAGTAGCCCTTCCTTCCTGGATATTGTGGAATGTGTGGGTTCGAACCCCATTCTGGCGGATGCTTAGTCCACCAACCTAGTGACATATTATACTAGTATTAATTTTACAACACTAAATGGTTTCTGACTTTTGAAATTGCAAACTTGAACTTTGACCTTCGCAGTGTACTCACGGCAATGTGCAGAGGGTGTTTTTTAATGATGTAATGCCGCATAATAAGGTATTTATGTTTACCCCGGGGTTTGCCACGGGGCATCGGCTTTTAATGTCTCTTCGGAGGAACCTAACCACTGCAGTAGCTCAGTTGGTAGAGTGCTCGCTACGTAAGTGGGAGGTCGTTTGTTCGAGTTCCGACCGGATCTGACCCAAGACTTTAAATTGATGTGACCGTTTCGACATTACGAAATGACAGTCAAGGTTCTTTCGGATGGGAACTTAAAATGAACGAGGTCCTGTGTCACGGTGGGCTTGGCATGGCAAAGAACCCTGCTGTATAATGCCATCAGCGCAACGTACAGGCACACTTTCTTCACCTTCGTCCTATAGCTGGCGACGTCTCGATACAATTGAAATATTCTTGACTTGGACGTTAAACAGTGTTACTCAACTTAATTCGGAGGAACCCAGAGACTTTCATTTCAATATGCACAGTGCTTGACAAAAGAACGGTCACTACTTGACTGGACTAGGCCGGGGTTTGAACCCGAACCTTCTACAAGCTTTCAAGAACGTCTGATATGACATCAATACGTCAGTCTACTTTTAATTTTTTCATGACAAGCCTGTAATGGTAATGGTTTCTTACCTTTGTAATTCCTTTGTTAGCCTTCTTGAATCTGGATACATCAAAGCTCTCATTATCTCCCATATCCTGCAACATAAATTAATATTTATTTTTAAATTTTCAAAATATCAGACAGAAACACGATAAGATCATTATATAGTAAGTCATTCGATAAGTGGAGCAGGAAAACATACTACGGAATCATCTATTTTCGCGGTGTCCCGGTTTTCGTTGTTTTCATTGTCACATGACCCACGAATTTACAAGTTGGTGCTTTGTTGAAAGTTGCTTAACGTTATATTAGCAATTTTTCAGCTATTTGCGACGAGAACTGTTTTATTAAACTCTATGGATTAATCTATGAACAAGTTCGTGCATGCATGTGAGGTGTGAGTGTGTTTTATGATCTGCCTTGTACCAGCGCGCATTCAGGGCGATTTTAAGGTGCTAGCTCACCTAGTCAGTACGCCGCAGACAAACGTACCACTCCCCCAGTCACATTTACATGATACTGACACCGGGTGAACCAGTAAAGGCAAATGACAAAGGAAAATTCAATTTCCCAAATGTGGTCTGAGTGGGTTCAATGAGTGGAGTAGAAGATGCACTGTGCACCCATCTACTAGTATTATGATGTTCATCTACTAGTATTATGATGTTCATGGTAAATAAAGAGGGGATTTCAGTCAAGATTTTTTGATAGAGAGAAAGTGTGTGTGTGTGTGTGTGTGGGGGGGGGGGTGATTACTTTCCATTCAAGATGTTTGAGAGAGAGGGGGTTACGATCCAGTCAAGATTATTTTGAGAGAGGGGAGGGGTTCCAGTCAAGATTTTTGATAGAGAGAGCATATGTGTCGGTAATGGGGTTGGGGTGGTTACGTTCCATTCAAGATGTTTGAGAGGGGGGTTACGATCCAGTCAAGATTATTTTGAGAGAGGGGAGGGGTTCCAGTCCGGCAAGATTTTTGATAGTGTGTGTGTTGGGGGTGGGGGTGGGTTTGTGTGTGTGTGTGTGGGGGGTTATGTTTGAGAGAGAGAGAGAGAGGGGGTGTTACAATCCAGTCACGATTTTTGAGAGAGAGAGAGAGAGAGAGAGAGAGAGATTAATGAATTCGAAATTAGTTGGTATAGTCGTATAAATAACGTTTGAACTAATGAGGTCGATTTGGTCCATATTACACCCTCCATTAAAAGTTAAGGACTCGAGAGATATATGGGCCCTTTTCTGGACTAATGAGGTATATTGGGCCCATATTACACCCTCCATAAAACAGTAAATAACTCCGAGATATATGGACCATTTTTCTTTTTCAAATAAATTTACAAGTATGTATGTTCATTTAGGGTTCTAAAATCACAAAATGCGGTATTAGATTCACACCGCGGGGGTCAGTGCATTCAACTTACATTATTTACAGTACAGACCTGTCCAAAGTTTAACACCGAGCTAACGAAAAGGAGTTTAAGCTCGACTGTCGAGCGGCCGAAGTGACCGAAAAACTGTCGAGAAATAGACAGCAACCACAAAAAAAGCTAGGCGCTTACGGCGCTAACGACGGGCCGATATGGGCTGTCAAATCGACAGCTAACAGCTCGTTTAGTGTTAAACTTTCGACATGCCTGTACTGTACAGCACTAAACAAAACAGAACCATGGTTCTACATATAAAAGTTAAATGCTAGTTTTTGTAAATATTTGTTTGCACTATCTCCTTAAAAAAGATTGAAATCGACTTTATAAAAATGTAAAGTTCAAATTATGATAAATATGTCGTTTTGACATTTTTATTTTGAAAGTAAATTCGAAACAGTGATTGAGTAAGTCATAGCTTAGTTTTAATTGTTCAAAATAAACTCCCTTTAAAAATTTTGAAATTACATTGTATATATACATTTACATATTTCACTGTATATATAATCGTACTTGGATAGTTATTATTTTGAAATTTGACTCAAACATCAATCAAATATTTCAATTTTAAAATAAATTTAAATTTAAATTTGAAATAAACTGGGCCATTTGTTTTTCATTAAACTTATAGGGGTTAACATTTTCACTTTATATTCAATGTAAACAGTTCTTGGATGAATGAATGAATTAGTGAATTTTTTAAATCTCACTTTAAAAGTCATGTAAGTGTGTATGTATACTTTAAATTTCATATTTTGACATTTAAATATTTAAATTTAAATTTTGAAAACATAAAAATCAGAATATATATATTGATATGTTTGTAGTTAGTCATGAAGATATACTGTCTCTTTTTATATTTTAATGTCAAATGTTTGAAATCACGAAACTCTGATTAAAATGAAATAAATAAATAAATAAATAAATAAATAAATAAATAAAAATAAATAAATAAATAAATAAATAAATACATACATAAATAAATAAATAAATAAATAAATAGAATAAATGAACAAATATGATAGCTTAATATAACGTATATATTTACTGTACAATTTCAGTATTTTTTTTTATTTTTATTTTTTATAATTTCAAATAAATAAATATGATCGATTTATGGTAAGTAAATGTTTATTGTACAATTTTAAATTATTTTTTTTAATTTTCACGTGTATATATGGTTTTCATATTCTAATTTTAAAAATAAATAAAATTGAAAAAAAATATCGAGGGCGTATTTCAAAGCAGAAAGATATGATAGATATTTTAATTTCAAAAATAAATTATATTTTAAATACATGAAGATCGAAATCAAGTTTCAAAACAGCAAGTTTAAATTATGATAAATGTACATGTATTTATCTTTGGACTATTAATCGTGTTCGAGTTTAAATTTGTTTAAAAGTTGGTCACTTGGCGATACAAACACTAAAAAGATTTCCCAAGCACGATTCAGCAGGCCAAAGTCCATTTTAAATAATGACGTGAACGTTCGCCTTGATTTGACTGAATGAACTACTGTTTCACGTCCCATTTTCAGTAGAGTACAATCCAACCTGCCTTAAAGGCCACCTCTATATAAGGGCCACCCACCTATACAGGCCTGTAGAATTGTATCCCAATTGTTCTTTAATCATATTATTTGAACCTGTATATAAAGGTCACCTGCCCATAAAGGCCACTTTTACTGGTTCCCTTGTGTGGTCTTTATAGACAGGTTTTGCCTGCAATTTTGTTTTTGTTCGATTGTTATTTTAATTGTAATATTTTTTATGTTCTCTATATTGTAAATGTGCTATTATGAGAAATAAAGAAATTGCTATGAGAGGTGATGTGATACGTCACCTGGTCACTAACGCCCCCAAGTGGAGTAATGGTTAAAATTATTTTTAATTGAATGTCCAAGGCATTTAAAATCATCACTTAATCTTTAACTGGTGACGTCTCGATATAAGTGAAATATTCTTGACTTGAACGTGAAATCCCATTTAATCAATCCATTTAAAATGACAAATTTTAGTGAAGTGAGAGCTTGTCTAAGCTGACTGGCACAGGGTCAGTTTTTCAAACTGGTGACGTCTCAATATAAGTGAAATATTCTTGACTGAGACGTAGAACCCTATTCAACAATCAACATCCATTTAAATGACAAATCTTAGTGAAGTGAGAGCTTATCTGGGCTGGCTGGCACAGGGTCATTTCAATTAAGCTGCCGACGTCTCGATATAAGTAAAATATTCTTGACTAGCACGTAAAACCCCCATTCAATCAATTAAAAATGGCAAATTTTAGCAAAGTTTGAGTTTCTCTAAGTTGACTGGCACAGGGTCAGTTTTTCAACCTGGTGACGTCTCGATATAAGTGAAATATACTTGACTGACACGTAAACCCCCAATGAAATCAATTAAAATGGCAAATCTTCGTAAAGTGGGAGTTTATCTTAGATGACTGACACAGGGTCAGTCTTTCACACATAATGTGGCATTATAGACTTAAAATTCTCTTAACATACATAACAGGTAGATAAAGGGTTCATATCATGTGCAGATTTTTTTTAACTACCATGCATATTTAATTTCACGCGGAGTTTTTTCGATTTTAATATGTGATATGAAACTTTAAAGCTAAAAATTAAATACGATGGTCGATATGAGCCGACAAAACTTGAACGTATTATGACTAAGGGCGGATTTGCCTGCCATTTATTTACTGGGTGCAATACCCCCTCTCTCTTTCTCTCTCTTCAGTGCGGCAGCTCAGTTGGTAGAGTGCTCACTCTGTATGTGGGAGGTCGTGGGTTCGAACCCCAGCTTGGTCTGACCAAGACTTGAAAAAATTAGTGATTTAGAAATAAAAGCCATGGGGTCCTTCGGAAGAGTACGTTAAAGAACAATTCGTGCACATTGTCCTGAGCGCACTGCAAATGATAAAAATATGGCACTTCATCTATAGCTGGTCACGCCTCAATATAAGTGAAATATTCTTGACTGGGACGAACAAAAACCATTCAATCAACATATTAGAACTAACTAGAATTTCTCTCTCAGTTAATTACAATTTCTGTAAATTAAAATATCCCCCAAAGTCACTAAGATATTGACGTTTTTCTCTTCTATTCACATATACAAGTTCATTATTGGATTTTTGAGACCATTGCATGTATACACAGAACTACAGTCAGTCCTGTCGAAAGTTTAACACTGACCTAACGAAAAGGAATCGAAGCTCGGTTGTCGAGAGACCGAGGTATGCAAAATCGGTGATCGAACAGCTGCCGAGAGAGAGATAACGGCTACCGAAATATAGCTAACGAGAGGGACGAGATAGGCTGTCGATTTGGTACCAATTCGCTAGCTTAGTGCTAAACTTTGGACAGGTCTGTACTGTGCGGAATCGAATTCGCCATTGTTCCGGAGTAATCAAACTTGTCAATGGAGACAGGTATTCCTTTTTCATTCTGTGAAATGAATCAATGCATAAATATGATCGGCAATGAATAATTAATAATATAAATAAAAAGGTTTTTAAAATCAGGTCAATGGATTATTGATTTGTCGATATATAATGTATAGGACATTTAATCATGTTTATTGAGTAAGGTTTTGTGAGGTATGAAGTGTGACGTCATAAAATGCATGGTGACGCGCGCGCCCACCCGAGAGAAAACGAGAGTTTTGTTATTAAATGTACATGTTGTCTGTAGGTTACAACTTGCGTATGCACCTGAGATCTAGAGAATGAGAGTGTTTAGCTATGAAATATTATATACAGAATAATAACCAGATACTAATGACCCCTAATTATAATTTCATGCTACAATTTTCAGAAATCCTTACCAAGTCCTAGTTTCACAATAATCCAATTTTTTGACAAAAATAGAAAGCTTGAATTGATCATGTTTTTTAAATTTTATTATGAAACTGGTCCCTATGTAATTGATCTTTAAAATGGCACCCTGAAATGTCAAATATCTTGAAAACTTACAAAATTATTAAGACAAATTTAAGTTAAGGAAAATCTTAGTTAAGAAATGATCGTGAAACCAGGCGCCTGGTAAGAAATTGTAGTAGAACTACCGGTATATACATGACGCCATCAGTATCTGGTAATTATTCTCGCGTGTATTCTTGTCGTAAAACCCGTATAAATAATCATTTTATCTATGTCCAGTTTGTAATAAATTAATAATTAATGCAACCCATTGATATAATCAGTATAACTGACCACAGAGTGGACTGACCGTCGAAAAAATACCATCAGTATAACTGACCACAGAGTGGACTGACCGTCGAAAAAATACCATCAGTATCACTGACCACAGAGTGGACTGACCGTCGAAAAAATACCATCAGTATCACTGACCACTGAGTGGACTGAAACGTCTTGTTAAAATTAATATTACCGCCGGAGCCAGTTTCACAATCATTCCTTGACTAAGATTTTCCTTAACTTTAATTTGGCAAATTTGAAATACATGTATTGTAAAATTTCAGGCCAGAGTTTTACAATCATGATTTTTCTCAACTTAATATTTAGCTATTTTTGCAAAAATTTTTGGGGCAAAGAACAATTTTTTTTAAGAAAAGAAATAAAAAGGTTATAAACTTCGATTGAAAATAAAAAATTGCGTCTTAAATCAATATTAAAAAATATTCAGATTTCAAATTTGCCAGATTTCATAGTTAAGAAATTATTAAGGAACTTAAGCCTGAAACTTACAATCATTCCTTAACGAAAATTTAATAAATTGGAAATCGTAATTATTTTGTAAATTTTCAATATATTCAGGACAAGTGTGTATGGGATGGGGCTTATACCGTACGGTACAGTGCCGGACCCTCCCATGAATCCCCGAAATCACCTTAACTCGGTATATGTTAAACACTGAGATCTCCCACAGACCTGTCGAAAGTTTAACATCGAGCTTACGAAAATGAGTCGAAGCTCGATGGCAGAAACATGGCTAGTTATACTGTTCGAAAATCTGTCGAGAAATAGATACTAGAAGCAGCTACCGAAAACATGTCGAGATATAGCTAACGAAAGGACAGAGATGAGCTGCCGATTTGGCACTAATTTGTTGATTTAGTGTTAAACTTTAGACAGGTCTGTACTGTTAGGAGACTAGCTGCCGAGAAATAGATAGCAGTTACCAGAAAGCTGTCGAGTTATAGCTAACGAGGGACCGAGATGAGCTGCCGATTCTGCGCTAATTCGGTTACCTTAGTGTTAAACTTTCGACAGGTCTGTACTGTAGCTAACGATCGAGGGGCGGAGATGAGCTGTCGATTGGCACTATTTCATGTACCTTAGTGTTAAATTTTCGACATGTCTATAATGAAGAGAGAGAGGAGAGAAGAGAGAGAGATGATGAGAGACGAAGAGAGAGAGAGGGAGAGGAGAGAGAGCAGCTACTGAAAAGCTGCCGAGATATAGCTAACGAGGGACAGAGATGAGCTGCCGTTAATCCAGGTACCTCAGTGTAAAACTTTCGACAGGTCTATAATGAGAGAGAGAGAGAGAGAGAGAGAGAGAGAGAGAGAGAGAGAGAGAGCAACTACCTAAAAACTGCCGAAATAAATATAGCTAACGAGGGGCAGAGATGAGCTGCCGTTACGGCACTAATTCAGGTTCCTTAGTGTTAAACATTCGACAGGTCCGTACTGTGTCGATGAGCTGCCGATTCGGTACTAATTCAGGTACCTTAGTGTTGAACTTTGGACAGGCATGCACTGTAGCTAACGAGGGGCTGAGATGAACTGCCATTAATTCAGGTACCTTGGTGTTGAACTTTGGACAGGCATGCACTGTAGCTAACGAGGGGCTGAGATGAACTGCCATTAATTCAGGTACCTTGGTGTTAATTTTCGACATACCTGTACGGTATATATATTGTAAGTATAACATAAGTGGAGAGGTCATTATGCAAAAACAGATAGCAAAAATAGAAGGGATGATTATATGCGTGTTTGTCGTTGCTTGGTTACGGGTAATCAAACAACATCCACTTGAGATTTGGAGTAATATTAAATATTTAAGATTTCTTTTTGGTCCTTCTAGACATTTCTGATATAGGATTTATCTCAGGAGTATTTAAGTTCTTTTTCTTATTTTTATTTGCTGAAATAAAAATTATTTATATCAACGCCCTTTTTAGTTATTGATTTGGACTGGAAAAATTGTCTTTAACGTCCAAGTCAAGAGCCGTTGATCTATAAAGAGAACGTTAGTTCTGGGATGGTGGAGGAAACCGGCGCGTCTGGAGAAAAACCACCAGATAGACTGACCGTAAAATTTTCTCACATTGAGAGTGTTAAGTTTAAGTTCTTTTTTTATTTTTATTTGCTATAATAAAATTTATTTACATTAACGCCCATTTTAGTTATTGATTATGACTGGAGTAATTTGTTTTACGCCCAAGTCAAGACGGTCAGTTCTGGGATGATGGAGAAAACTGGAGTGTCTGGCGATTATTGGTTTTGATTCGGGTGGTGGTCAAATCTACATTTCTGTCATAACGATTTAAGTTTCTTTTTTGTATTAATACAGGTTTGGGAAGGGGGCTCGTTGGTCAAGTGGTCTATAGCGAGCGTATACGGACCACAGCACCTCTCGCCGCCTAGAGTTCGAATCCCACTCGAGACAGATCCTATTGTGAGACAGTTTATCATTTCGCTTGCCGGAGGTACATGTCGGTTGTTTTCTCTAGGTATTCCGGTTTCCTTAACCATCCGGCCAGAACTGAATGCCTCTATATAAGTGAACAAATCTTGACAGGGACTTACAGCGTCATTCAAGAAATAGACAAAGGCGAAATGAGGGTTTCATAATACTGATTAACGCCGTCGAAGGACCTGGGCGTCTTCAGTTACTTCAAAAAAGTGTAATTCAAATAATATGTCTAATGGTGGTTTTCAGATATTTTTCATTTCTAAAAAGGGTTTTGCTGATTGTTTGGAACTTTATTCTAGTTTATGGCGGTTTACAGATATTCAAAAAAAAGGTTGTGTTGGTGGCTTTGCGTTTTTCAGTTGTGGTTATCAAATTTTTCTATTTGACTTCAATAAACTCATGAATTTCAATTTAAAAAAATATATTTGACTTTAAACGTTTTATTGGTTATTAACCCTGTCTAGTGTCTCTCGGGCACAATTTATATATACCTTGGTTTTTAGCACGGCTAACCAAGGAAATTGTCTAGTACAGTATTTACCTTAGACCAGTAAAAACTAAAAGTCATTTTCTAGACCGAACACCCCCTCCCCCGTTTCAAAATTAACTACAGTTCAGACCTGTCGAAAGATTAACTCGATCTGAGCCAACGAAAAAGGATCGAAGTATAGCTGCCGATATGTGGATAGCTAGCGACCGAAAGCTGTCGAGAGATAGAAAGCGGCTGCCATAAAGCTGTCGGGAAAGACTATAGTGAGGCTCTATATGAGCTTCAATTCGGCACCTATTCGTTAGCTCAGTATTAAACTTTCGACAGGTCTGTACTGCATTTATGGTAGGATCAAATGGAAAAATTAAAACCCTCCACATAAGTTTAAAAAGGACCATTAATTTTTTTTAACTTAAGCCTTTAAAGTTATAATCGGATACTTGCCGGGATATTTTTTAAATTATATGGAGTCCCTGAAGGGACACTTGAAAAAAAATTAAATTTTTCCGATTTATTTTCTCGTTATTTAGTATATATATCGTTAAAATGTGCAAATTATAATGACATGAAAAATTTATTGAATAGGGTCTTTGCATATCAGTCAAAAATATTTCACTTATATCGAGACATCACCAGCTATAGGTGAAGTGGCAGAATTTATTTTCCTTTGTAGCGCGCTCAGGGCAATGTGCAGGAAGGGTTCTTGGCAAATAACAGTCAATTCCTTTTTTCAAGTTTTGGTCATACCCTGGCATGGGTTTGAATCCACGGCCTCCCACATACGGAGCGAGTACTCTACCAAGTGAACTACCGCAAATGAATGATAAGTGGTATTGGGTACCTGGTCACATGCACAATGTTCAAAGAGGTCCATTACAGCTTTCTTTTATCATTATACTAGTAGGTAAGTAAGTACAAACTATTTGAAATTAGATTTTGAGCAGAGTTTGGCAAAGTACATTAGGTCATTATCTAACAAAATGTTTCCATCAGCAAAAATACATTGTTTTCTGGTAAAATTTGGCTACAACCCTGAAAAACGGGATTTTAGTAATACTGAATCGCGATAATGATTTAGTATTTTGTTACAACTATTTAGTATTTTTACAAGTGTGTCCTATCAGGGGCACCGTAGAATTAACAAAAGGTTTTACAGACCAACGCTTTTTAACTGAATTTAATCACGACTGATTAGATTTAGTTTAAAAAGTAATTCCTTATTCTGAAATTTTAAAACTGCATCTAAAGTACTGGTACATGCCTGTCAAAAGTTTAACATTAAGCTAACGAATTAATGCCGAATCGGCAGCTCATCTCGGCCCCATCGTTTAGTATTATCTCGACAGCTTTTCGGCAGCTGTTATCTTTTTCAGTCGTTCGGCAGTTTTTTCGGCCACTAGCTAAATCATATCTCGGCCACTTGACAACCGAGCTTCGCTATCTTTTCGTCTTTTCGTTAAATTTTCGACAGGTCTGTACTGTATATCAGGTATTTGTTGTTGTTTATAAGTATATATGTAGATACGGCACGAATTTCGTGATATATTACATGTGTTTAATTTTTCATGTCTGTAATATTATTCAAATTCACCCCATGTGTTTCATTTTATTTCATAATCGATCATAATTTAAAACATTTTTATTATTGCTTTATAAAATCATCATATTTTACTGTCAGTGTAAGTATTCAGATGTAAAAATTATAAATGGTCAAATTATTTTCATAATTCAATCTTTTACAAAACATTTCTCTTGAAACATTGCTAGACGGGCAGACGGATGGACATTAAATTTAGTATGCGACACATCGTCTCATGTCGGTGACATTTTTGTCAAGTTTGATCAAAATGCATTAATAGACATGAGAGATATAGAGGGCGCGATATTGAGACAGACGGACAAACACGGTGATCCCCATAGTCCCCTAAACTTTGTTTGCGGGGCGGTGGTTATAACAATCATTAAACATGTTTGATGCACAGAATCTGTACCAATGATTTGGAATCCTACATTAATTAAGTTTAATCTTTTTTGTTCAATCCATAACTGCTGTAATGAATAAATGGATGGATGGATGGATGGATGGATGGATGGATAGATAGATAGATAGAGAGAGAGAGAGAGAGAGAGAGAGAGAGAGAGAGAGAGAGAGAGAGAGAGAGTCAGTCAGACTAACAGACTGATTGAGATTGATTGATTGACGGAATGGTGGATTGATAGATGCCAAGATTTATTGATTTGTCTAGAAATGCCACTCCCCAGACCTTGAACAGTTGAACCATCATTCCTACATTGACGTCAAGGGTTCGAGGAAGGTGTGACCAAATCTTAAAATACATATCCACGAGTTAATACTTCCAATTCCTCGGATAATGTACTTAAGCTTAACACCAATAAAGTACGCAATAATCTTGTAAATAATAAACAAATCATTGTGCATATATAGCTAATACACAGTACAGACCTGTCTAAAGTTTAACACTAGGCCGACGAAATTTGCCGATTCGGCATCTCATCTCGCCTCCTCGTTAGCTATACAGTCCAACCTGCCTTAAAGACCACCTCTATATAAAGGTCATCTGCTTATAAAGGCCAGTAGAAATGTGTCCCAATTGTTCTTTATTCATATTTTTTGAACCTGTATATAAAGGCCACCTGTCCATAAAGGCAACTTTTACTGGTTCCCTTGGGTGACCTTTAAAGACAGGTTTGACTATTTCGACAGCTATTATCTATCTCTCTGCAGTCAAGCTATCAACATATCAGCTAATCAAACCCCGAGCTTCGACTCCTTTTCGTTTAGCTCAATTTCTGATCCAAGACTTGAAAGTGGGTAGTGGTTGTTCTTTCGCCAAGCACTCGGCATTACGAAATGAAAGTCACGATACTGTCGGATGGGAACTTAAAACAAACGAGGTCCCTTGTCACGGTGGGATTGGTACGATAAAGAACCCTGCTGTATAATGCCTTCAGCGCAACGCACAGGCAAAATTTCTGCACGTTCGCCTAAAGTTGGCGATGTCTCGATGTAAGTGAAATATTCTTGACTGGGACGTTACACACTCAATTTTATTTTTTACAGATCCGTACTTTACATGTAATTAATACTATTATCCCTACATGTATAGATATAAATATTTGATTTAGTTTTTAAATGCGAGAAGAATGCGGCAATTATTCTGATGCCGATACACATGTACGTGTGTGCTTTGTTTTAAAGTTTTAACAATCGTTCCATTTTTAAACATAAAACGCAGTCTGTATGAGAAATGGACCATTTATACACACCCATTCAATAATTCTGTCTTTTGTTCATGGAATAAACATAAACTAATAAAAAAAACAAAGCACAACAAAACACATATTATTGGGAACTGGGTCGAACAATCTGCCTTAACGATGGTAAGTTACTTTTTGATGCGATGGTAGCAATTAATATTAAAAGTAACTTACCATCGTTCAGGCAGATATTTCGGCCTAAATGAGACATTTTTCGGCGGACATCGGCTATGATGACAGAATATGTCCAGATGTGTGGTTAAAGTACTTTTTGATGCGATGGTAGCCATATTAAAAGTAAGTTACCATCGTTAAGGCAGATATTTCGGCCTAAATGGGACATATTTAACAAACAAACGTTGGTCGGACACCGGTTATGATGACAGAATATGTCCAGATGTGTGGTTAAAGTACTTTTTGATGCGATAGTAGCAATATTAAAAGTAATTTACCACCGTTCAGCAGAAATTTCGGCCTAAATGAGATATATTTAACGAACAAACTTTGGACGAACACAGGATATGATGACAGAATATGTCCAGATGTGTGGTTAAAGTACTTTTTCAAGGGCACTTACGTCATGACACTAATTTACAAGTGGACTTTGCTGGTCTGAGATATGGTTAAATATATTTAGTCACGATTTTCCCCTCATGGAATAATGTTAAGAAAGTTGCAACATCTCAAAAATATTTGAATATCCACAATCATGGCCCGAGCACTACTGATTTTAATCTTTGGAAACTCTAAGTTAACACGTGTTGTCACGTTTCCTTTTAAACCGAATTATCTGCCCTAATGATGGTAATTTTTTTTTATATTAATACAATGGTAGCAACATCAAAAGTTATTTGCCATCATTAAGGCAGATATTTCGGCCTAGATTTAAAATATAGTGAACATTTACCACTTAACCACAACTATATATTGACGTGAATAAAACACTTAACTTTCATTCCAAATTAATTTTAGCGCTTTCTGCAAAGGTATGTCGCATTGGTAATCTTAATCATTTTAACGCAAAAATGCCCTTTTTCTCTCATTTCACTTTTTTTCAAACTGGCACAAATCAGGTGTTAAAAGAGGAGTAGGGTAATGGTGTTTCAGGTCCCAGTCAAGATTCTTTAGCTTAGATGTATACCGAGGTAGTCGGTTCAAGGTTGGTAGAGAACACCGAAGTACCCGAAAAAATACCGTTGACCGTCTGTCCCTGGAAAAACATTGACCTTCGGCAAGAGAACTGACAAACTTTCCCGGACTATGATCTGTGTACCAGTTTGAGACTTACAGTATCCCAGTCGCTAATCGGTCTCCGTCCTATTTAAGGGAAGATTTGTTAGCCACTTCCAGCGCCTAAAAGCAGGATAAACATTGTCCGGGAAGGCTCTTGGGCTTGGACTAGACTTTCTTTTTAAAACTTTAAGTTTATAGTTTTATATAAACGACCAGCTAATTAAGGCACCTCGGCATAGATTTGGAATGGAATATTGGAATGTTCCAGTCTGAGACGACCCTAAGACTTGGACTTACAGTACCCCTGTCGCTCATCGGTCCCCATCTCATCTAAGGGAAGACTTGTACTGCAGTCGCTTCCAATACACCTTGCGAGCAGGATAAACACATGTCTAAGAAGACTCTTAGGCTTAGACCGGTCTTTGATTTAAACTTTAGTGTACGTGAGTACCATCACCTAATTAAGCGAGCTCGATATTCTGAATGTAATATTTCTTTTATTCTACCAGTTTAAGACGACCCTAAGACTTGGACTTACAGTACCCCCGGTCGCTCATCGGTCCCCGTCTCATGTACTCCATTCGCTTCCAGCAACTGAAAGCGGACTAAGCACAGATCTGAGAAGATTTTGATTAGGATATGGTGCCGTTCCGATGAAGCTTTTAGGCTTGGACCACACAGCACCCCAGTCGTTCATTGGCACATGTCCCATCTAAGGGAAGACTATACTCGAGTCGCTTCAAGCACCTGAAAGCGGATTATGCACAGAACTTTGAATAGGATGTTTGTTATATTGTATCCATCTGAGATGGTCCTTAGGCTTGGACCACACAGTACCCCAGTCGCTCAATGTCCCCTGTGCCATCTAAGGAAAGGTGCGTACTTCAGTCGCTTCAAGCTCCTTGAGAGCGGGATTAGCATCGCTAACTTGATTAGCATCGCTCTGAGAAGGCTCTTAAGGTTTGGCCAGACTTAGTGTACATAAGAGGGTATGAAAAGTTAATTAAGGCAACTCGATATAGATACGGAATGGAATACATGTGTCATGTGCTACTTTTGAATTTTATGAAATAATACATTCAAAAGTAGCACATGACACATGTATTTATTATATTTATATTGTACCGGTCTGAGATGGCTCCTAGGATTGGACTGCATAGTATCCGTGTCGTTCGTCGGTTCCTGTCCCATCTGAAAAGAGACTTATATCTGAAAACGAGTTAAGCACCTGTCTGAGGAGGCCCATAGGCTTGGACCAGTCTATAATTTAAACTGATTTTATAAAAAGAAAAAGTGGTCTGACAGGGGTCTTGGGATTGGACAAGTCTTAAATTTAACTTTATAGTGTACGCGAGAACGAGCAGCTAATATTTAAGGCACCTTGGTATAGATTTAGAGTGGAATATTTGTCATATAAAATGCTTCTATTCAAGACTAGCTAGGGCGTATTAAAGGTGTCTATAAATTTATTGTACCGGTCTGAAGAGGCTCTTAGGCCTAGGGTTGGACCAGATGTTTATGGTGTACGTGAGGGCAAACAGCTAATTAAGGCAACTCGGTATAGATTTGGAGTGGAATATTTGTTATATAAAACGCTTCTTTTCAAGACTAGCTAGGGCGTATTAAAAATGTACCGGTCTTGGGAGGTTCATAGGCCTTTGGTTGGACCAGATATTTATGGTGTACGCGAAGGCGAATAGCTAACTAAGGCAACATGGAATAGATTTGGAGTGGAAAATTTGTTATATAAATTGCCACTATACAAGTACGTGAGTACGACCAGTTGATTAAGGCACCTCGGTATGGGCTTTGAATGGATGGAATATGTGTTCTGAGAAGGTCCTTTGAAAACCTTGAACTGGTCTTTTAATAAAGTAAAGTAATGTATTGGTCTGAGACGGCTCTTAGGGTTGGACCAGATCTAGACTTATAGTCGCACGTGATGACGACCAGCTCATTAAGGCAACTCGATATAGATTTTGAATGGAATATTTGTTATGTTGTACCCGACTTATATTTCTCGATAAGGAACTGATACAAAGAGGCACATTATTTATTTACTAAGTGTATACAATACAGGGCTGTCGAAAATTTAACACTTAGATAACAAATTAGTCCCAAATCGGTAGCTCATCTCGCCCCCTCGTTAGTGATATTGACAGCTTTTCGGCAGCTCCTATCTATCTCTCGATAGCTTTTTTGGCCACTAGTTCCTATGCCACTCGGTAACCACGCTTAGACTCACTTTAGTTATCTCAGTGTTAAACTTTTGACAGGTCTGTACCGAACATAGTGCGTCAAGTTTGACCTTTAATTTGAATATTAAATTGGGCTTATATACTGTGTGATTTAGGTAAGACAGCATTTTTCATTACCATAAACACCTGTTACCCAGTATTGCTGTCACCTATCCTTATTTAAAAGCTCTATATAACCCTAAATTACATAATTGATATGTCTGTTTGAATATTCAAAGTAAAGGTGAAACTGCCAGGTCAAACTTGACGCACTATATAAGTATCTCACTTATAAACACCCATGGCGTGACTACACAGTATTTTAATATTTGTCAACAGTAGCTTCATTTTATATGACGTTTGTTTGTTCATTTATACGAGGTATGAATAAGTACTTTTTAATATTTCATTCATTTCAGTGTATTGAAAATTTAAAACCCTGATAAATAAAGTACAGACATGTCGAAAGTTTAACACTGAGCTAACGAATTAGTACAAATCGGCAGCTCATCTCTCGGTCCCTCAGTAACTACACCTGGGCAGCTTTAAGGCAGTTGTTATCTATCTTTGGCAGTTTTTGGGCCCGTGACGAGTTAGCCGTATACTGGTTTCGACCACTCGACACTTTTTCGTTAGCCAAGTGTTAAACTTTCGACAGCCTTGTACTATAGAACATGTGTTTGACGTTTTATATTAAGGTCAACTGACTATCAGTATATATATATATTCCAATGTAATATCAATACATGTATACAAGGTCTTTATGAAAAGGAACGTCTCGAATTCCTGAAGTTTTAACGTACACATGTGTATGAGAATAAAGAAATTCTGTGTCTGTGAGATTGTCCAACTGTCAAATGGTGTCTCAGAGAGAGAGAGAGAGAGAGAGAGAGAGAGAGAGATGAATAATACATTTTAGTTATCTGAGAAATTATCTGAAAAGAAAATTTAATGTACAAGAAATCGTTTTAGCATATGAAAAGGAAGATTAGACTTTTGAGAGAGAGAGAGAGAGAGAGAGAGAGAGAGAGAGAGATTTGTTTATCTGAAATTTAGTGTATTGAAATGTTTTATATTAGAGGTGGGATAGTATTGGAGAGAGAGAGAGAGAGAGAGAGAGAGAGAGAGAGAGAGAGAGAGAGAGAGAGATTTACCTATCTGAAATTTAGTGTATTGAAAGACTTTATATTAGAGGTGAGATGATATTGTAGAGAGAGAGAGAGAGATTTACTTATCTGAAATTTAGTGTATATTAGAAGTAAGATGATATTGGAGAGAGAGAGAGAGCGACTCACCTCATCTTCTTCCCAGTCGTCTGGATTTCTGTACATAGTTTTCTGTCGTAATAATTCTGTAGTATATTGTTGTCTCATATTTTTCTGTGCATAAGACTCGGGGTACTGTTCTTTTTTCGCTTTTTCTAGTCGTTCTAATTCCATATCCCGTTTTCTATTAAACTCATTCAATCTCATTTCTTCTTCCAGATCACTATTTGTTCTTTCTACTGTCCTGCTGGTTTCTATAACATTTGTTGTGTTTTTACTTACCCAGGCATTGTCTAAATCTAAATCGTCATCATTCCAAGTGTCTTTATTTTTGTCATTATTTTGTTTTTTCGTCTGATTATTCCCTCGGTTGTCATCGGGATTCTCTTTTCTGTCCGTCACGTGACCATTCACTCTTGACTCGTTCCTTGTATTTGAGTCATTTTTATTATTATTCTCATTTGAATTAGATTTTGTTATAATTTTTTCCTGGTTTTGTTTTTCCGGTAATTTTTGTTTTGTTGTCCGTACTGGCTCGTTGCTTGCCGGTTTTTCTTTACTTTTTCCCGATCCCATTTCGAATTTTGAAAAATAATTTTTAAAATAAAATAACCCCTTTTCACTAACACAGTATTAAAATTAACACCACTGAATTATAAATCTTGATTTTTTTTTTAAATAATAATTTTTAAAAATCAATGACATCCATTGAAAAAATCCGACTGAATGAGTTTAACTTAATAGATCCATTCCATTTTGAAAAAAACAACGTTATTTCACTTTATACACCAAGTACACTATTGAGTGATTGAACGATTTCTTCGCTGGAATGTGTATTGGCCAATATTAATTGGACGATTCCATTTTTATTCTACGACAGGTATAAAAAGTAAACAACATTGACCTGTCTGCTTGACCTTTCGTAAGGATGATCCACTCAATACATGGGTATTGTTAGGATTCGTAATTTATACATTAAACAATGACTGTTTCTAATGATGTAGATGAAATTAACACTTGTCTCCCCTATGTATAATTGTACTCGTCCGTTATGGCGATTTAAATCAAAGGTCAAGTTGACAGGTCAAAGTTGTTTGGCTATAAATCCATAGAGCACGTAGGGAAAATAAATAATACTTTTTATAAACAGAGTTATTTAATATCAATTATTTTCTAGAAGTTTGGTTATTAACAACTACCTTATAAATACCTTGGAACAATATTATATAAATACATAATACGGATTAAATTACAAACTCTTAACCTTATACGTGATTAAACAGGTAAAAAAAAAATCAATACACACAAGGGAGATAACTCGTTGATTTTTTTTATAACTGTTTATAAGACCAACATTGTAATACTGTCGGAGTTATCCGATGGTGTGTTAGTTATCGTAAAATTTTAGGCCGAATTATCTGCTATTAACGATCATATATGTTCTACTTTCTGTCGGAGTTATTCTGGGCCGAATTTTACAAAATATATACATCATTATAAACAGGTGTTTTATGACATTTAAAAGTACCCTTGAGATTGATTGATTGATTGATAGATTGATTGATTGATTGAATGGAGTTTCACATCCCAGTCAAGAATATTTCACTTATATCGAGACGTCTCCAGTTATAGGTGAAGTGGCAGAAATTTTTACTTTTGCAGTGCGTTCAGGAATGGTTCTTTGAAGTGCAACGCCTGTCGTGACACGGGACCTCGGATTTTAAATGCTGAGTTCTTGGCGAAAGAACAGTCAATAAATATTTTCAAGTCTTGGTCCGGCCGGGTTCAAATCCACAACCTTCCACATATGGAGCAAGCACTCTACCACTGAGCTACCGTAGTGGTTGATCCGTGAGTGGCTTTTTTTATAACATTTTATGATTTATTTAAAACCGACAATATAAGCCTAATTCTTAATAAGTTTCAGCAGCTTTCTAGTACAAGTTTTAGTGAAATAGCCGTTTGTTAAAAGTGCCGTGTCTCTAACGGTTAAATTGGCTGGGAGTGATTTTTCTTATAGCAATTCTATAGTGACATATAATACACACATGTATCTAATAGGCTTGGGTCAGGAAACTATATTAAATGTATTTTTTTTAAATCCTAAAATAATGTTTAAATGTTTTTATGCATTTGGTTCCATATACATGCCTTTATCGTGAAAGCATTTGATGAAACGTGTTAAAAATAATTCTGGTCCCAATCAAAAACAAACATACTAATCATATCCGAATCACAATCGGAAGCAAAGTAAAAACTTTGGAACTGACAAGTTAGGCCGTTATACACGTAGACTTACACCAGGGAAGTGAGGCCGGGTGATCCGGAAGGATAAGCACCTCCTGTTTAGCTAGCTACACCCGCCACGTGTGTAATCAAAATTGTGTAAAAGGAACATGGAACTATGAGACGTCAAATATATCCAGGGAAATCCTGGACACAGAGACATCAAACTTGTCAACAATACTGTGATAACGGCCATAAAACTTTTTCAGGAGGGCCTTGATAAGCCTAGGCTTGCAATATCCCTGAGTCATCATTTTATTTGCAAGCAGCCTACTTCGTTGTACAAGGTCAAAGTCCCCGTAGTGGGAACAAGCTCTACCATAGCGTATTAATTGGGAAACAAATACACCATAAGCAGGTATATTGCTGCATAAAAAAGGAAAGTTGACAATAGAAAAATTGAAGTCATCGCGTTTGTCATACAGTTTCAAATGTAGCCTTTCGTGTGCGTCATAATTCAGGTATAAGTCTAAATATGAAGCAGAACTTGAGGAGTCAGTCGTGTCTTTTATTTTAACTTGCTCACTAGGATAGATGACATTTACATAGTATTCAAATTTAGGATTGTTAAGAGACAGAACGTCATCTATATATCTGTATGTTGAGTTGAATGATTTGGCGACAGTCTTCTCTCCAGATTTAACAATTAAGGTTCTGCATAAATTCTTCTTCATAAGAATAAAGAAACAAATCAGCAGGCAATGGTGCACAGTTTGTACCCATTGGTATACCGATTGTTTGCTCCGACATAAACTACCAAACACAACAAATATGTTATCTATCAAAAACTCCAACATTTTGTTGATTGTATCTTCAGTATATTTTTGTTTGGAATCCGCATGATGCTTGACAAAATAACCAGAATCCCTGTTCAGCACCAAATATTTGTACCAAGTGACTTATGCCTCTTGATTCCCTGTGGAACAAAGGGCCGCCTGTTGATGTAGTAACTTTGCGGTTTCTGTAACGAGCTTTTTCACGGGATGGGGATGTTAACCCTCTGCCCAAACCTTCTTTATCCGGGCTTTACTTTAATTTTTTAAATTATTATTATTATAATTTTTTTTTTTATATTGTAAATACATTTTCAAAATCTATGACGGGACCATCAAACTACTCTACTCCATCCCTTATCAGTAGAGATGAATTATCTGCCCTTATTTTCTCGTAAGGTGTCGCTTCAACAATCACGTGTTCTTCCTCTTCAACGAAAGCATTTTCCGGCGAGGTTGTGAATTTTTTCAGAATAGATTTTCCTTTAATAAACCTTTAAATACCGACTTCTTTATCCCTTAATTTACAATAAACTTTCCTTCTAATCTCTTTTATTCATTTATAACAGTTTTATCTGAAGTTTTTGAAACATAAAAGCCCTGGAAAAGAAATAGACAGACCACGTGTTGGAAGTGTGTGTGTCTATGGGAGGGGGGGTCAAGTACCTAGCGAATCTACTTTAATATTGTAAGATTCTGAATAAATTTAAAAGCCGTGAGACGTCAAATTCATTCGTTGGGTTATTTTACAAGATTCGATATCGCCAGAAATGAAACTGAAACGTCTAACCTTTTTTGGAAGAGGAGGAAGGGGGGGGGTAACAAAATAGTGACCTAATTTTCATAATTTGAAGCAAATGTAAACTAAAAGGAGGGAGAAAAAACAGGGTAGTACCGAATTCTTTACCAAATGACCTACTTGGACTGCTGCAAAGTAAAAGGATGTCTTCAGAAAATATAAGGAAATGACCCATAGGAAAATTTCATGCATGTCAAAATTTATATGAATAAAATATTGGTTAAAATAACTTTTTATCTATCTAGACTAAAGTATGTTCTAAACTGATATCTCTGGTAACTTATTACTTTTTTACATGAAAACTGTGATTCAGAGCAAAAAATTGTTATTCCCATTATCCATACATATTGTGACTTAATTCATAACGATGGCAGGCCTGCCCGTGAACAAAACTGACTGAGATGAGCTGCAGATTTCACATTAATTTGTTATCTTAGCATTAAACTTACCTCATGTTTGCACTGTTTTGGTTAATAATGTTTTGTTTTTTTCAGGGTCTTTAGCTTTAAACTGCTTGGGTAATAATTGGTTAATAATGTGTTTTTGTTTATTTTTTTAGGGTTTATCTTTAAATTGCTTTGGTAGCTATCCCTGAACCACTATCAAGATGGTCAAGGAAGATAAATCCACATGGAAGTCCAACTACTTCCTCAAGATAGCTGTAAGTAGTTCATAACTAACTAGTAAAATGTCTCGTGAATCACCATGCCTCTCGATCTGAAATCTGAAAAAAAAGATGAATGGTTTAGGTATTACAGCACAAACTTTATAACAACATGGTATATTGAGAAAATCCATTTGTTGTTAAAAATTTCTGGATGTTCAGATGGGCCTTGGTGGCATGATGCACCTCCGACTGCCTAGTTTGAAACTTCACTTGATGACAGATCCTAATGAGAAAATTTGTCAGTTGTCGCATTTAGTGTAAGTAGTGAAAATAACTAACTAGTAAATATCATTCTTGTATTCTATCAGAAATGTAGTTGTTGGGGTCATCCTGGCCAAGGCCTTAAGATAATGGGGGTCATGTTTTCAAAAAATAGAGTCGCCTTTATGACAAAATTTGATGCATTTCATCTGAAAAGACCAGTATGAAGACAATATACAAATGAAGAAGAGGCAGAACTGAATTTATTCACAAACTCGACCAAAACTGAGAAATGTGGGCAGAGATTGACCCTAGGACAGTATTTTTGTGAGACAAAATTATTATTTTTGGGGCCAATGAGATATCTGAAATTTTGTAGGTAAGGACAACTTGTTTAATTTGCTAATGTATCACTGTTGTTTTGGGAATTTTAGGTTTAAAATTGGAAATTTTTGAGTCATTTTCCCCAGTTTAAACTACCTATATTTGGTAGTAAATCGTAAACAAGGACAACTTGTTTAATTTGCTAATGTATCGCTTTTATTTTGGGAATTTTAGGTTAAATTTGGATTTTTTTAGTCATTTTCCCCAGGGGAAACTACCTATACAGGGATTTTTCTGGGTATCCACAGGGTCCGGGAAAGGACCCATTCCCAATGCAAAAAAACATACATTTTTCCCAATTCTGCAGTAAAAAAATTCCCAATTAGCTATGTTTATCAATTTTTTGAGAGAAAAAATTTCACAAGATCATCAACATCATATCTCGTTGTGATAACGATTTCAATCTACATTAACCCACATTTTGCTGGATGATTTATATAGAGACAGAAGAGACAGCGCTATTTTGCTGTGAACACCAGTATATCAATTACCAGTATTCTAGTGGTCTAGAATTTCTAATATGTTGTTGTGATTTTTCCCAAAATTACATTTTTGTTGAGCATTTTCCCAATTTCATCCCAAGGTCCTTTTCCAAAAAAGATCAGAAAAATCCCTGCTATATTGGTGAGTACCGTAATCCTTCTATGTATTCGGACGAATTTTGATAATTTCATTTTCAAGTGTCCGGGAATTTAGAGGAAATATGAAAATTATACACTTGGAAAAATGGGGGTGTCCGAATATTTAGAGTTGTCAGATATTTAGGAGCCGATGCCCTCCCGGTAATGCAAGACACTATCAACGACGATACGTACATGAATATCATCTATAGTATCAATTTTCAAATAAAGTTCATGTTGAAATTACCTTTTGTGTTGTTTATTTCACAAAAAAGTCGTTTTTTGAAGTGTTTGTTGACCAATAATCATGATCCAATGTGTAATACACATCGAAGGACGCCATTTTTTGTAAGCAAATCGCGTGATTTTTGTCAGTAGTTCCCACCGTTTGAGGTTCACCGTTACCCCACTTCGTCTTCTGTCACTGTCTACAGTCAAATTTTTTATAATTAATAATGGTCAAGAATATTTTTTTAGTCAAGAAATTCCACATTTTGTACGATTAAGAACCAGGACATGTATGAATGGGGTTCGCCGTGATCAATATAGCTTTTTGTATAAAAATCGATGTTATCACTCAAAGAACACAATAGTTTACAAATACATTGTTTTAACTCACGTTTCAAACAATTTTAATCTTAGGAAAAACAATAAATACATCGTAATGTCCATCTTCCCGTTTTTAGACAAATGAAAGTATCAGAGGATCGGGAATTCCCATAGTTGACATGCACTGAATCAGAAGGGATTCCACAAGTTTCTCATCCAATGAAATTCATTGATAACGTCACTTCCTGAAAAAATGTCTTTGATGTTGGATTTGTGTGCCGACACAACTTCTGGTCTCGTATGATGTTTCTTACCCACGATTTTTAATTTCAATCAACTTTCACTTTTAAAGAATATTAAAAACACTTAATACAGGTATGGCTATATTCAGCTTACATTAAAAAGGTAAATACATCGTAAAATACTTGTCCTCAAAGTTACAATCATGACTCCATCACGCAAATACACAACGCAACAAACACATAAAATAACAAATTCTAATGTAAATTAACAACAAAACAACAACATTTCTTCTTGTTTTTATTCAATATTAATTATTAGCAATATGTATTGCTTGTTACGGGTGAATTCCAACAAAATCGCGTCCAGATTTAGAGGCAAAAAAATGCCGTCCGAAATTAGAGGAAATTTGAAAATTATTGAAATTTCAAAATTAGGGTGTCCGAAAACATAGAGGGTCCGAATATATAGAAGGATTACGGTAAATCATGGTGTTGTAACTCTTCACTGCTATATGTTTCTGTTCTTTATATTTTGTAGCAAATGCTTGACGAATATCCAAAATGTTTTATAGTAAACGCAGACAATGTTGGCTCTAAACAGATGCAGCAGATCCGTGGTAGTATGAGAGGCAAAGCAGGTATGTCTTAAGACTTAGGACTATACATGATGCTAAGGCATGAATTTCTAAGTTTTCAAGTGGCACAGTGGTTAGCACTAATGGGTATCAGTGATTCAACCCGAGTTTGATCCTGGGCATTATACATGCACTTGTATGTTGGAAGGTGTAAGTTTACCTGTTTGAACCAGGTTCTTTGGTATTCCTTCTGTGAAAATACCTTGTACAAACCAAGAAGTCAAAGAGCAAGATATCCAAGTTATATTGTTTCTTACTCCTAGTAAAACAAGTTTATTAGTGGATGAGAGGTATGAATCGCAGCGTCTCTCTCTGGCAGATCTTGATGCGAGAAAGTTTGTCAGCTAGAGGCTGTTAGTTTTCTCTGGGCACTTGCATGTCCTCTGCCATCCCACAAATAGACAGCTTTGATATATAAAGTGAAAGGTGTTGTTTGTTATCTGCCCGTAATAGTTTGTAAGGCTTACTCCATAAGGGTTGAAGATATTTTCACTTAGCATGGTATACATGTACATTATTACCAGTTTGCACAAGAATAGGGGCAATTATGTGCAAATTTCTCAAGTCAGAGAGTTTCTTTGCAATCTTTACCCACAGTTTAATGACAAAACTACTACTACAATAATTTTTTCAGAGGTATTGATGGGAAAAAACACCATGATGAGGAAAGCTATCAGAGGACATCTAGAAAAGAATCCAGCACTAGAAAGGTAAGTTTTTTGGTATGGTGTAGTCTCTTCTTAAAGGAACCTAGCTTATAGGTGAAGTGGCAGGAGTTTTGATCTGTGCGGTGTGCAAGGAGGGGTTTTTAATGTGCTGTGACACAGAGCATAGTAGTGCTCCAAGCAGGTTTTGAAAACTGGTAGCCACATGGCTAGTAATTCAAAAATTTCAGTAGCCATTTCAAGATTTTTGTCGCCAGGTAAAATTCTTCGTGGCCAAACCTTATAAATATTCTTTCTAATCACACCGCCCGTCGCTACTACCTATTGAATGGTTTAGTGAGATCCTTGGATTGGTCCCACCACGGGAGGCAACTTGTGAGGCGGAGCAATTGTCACAGTATTTATTTCTGGTAAAGAATAACAAATACTTCCTTGGGTTCTTTTATATATTATATTATATCACATTCACATTTGCATTTACATTCACATTTACCTTCACATTTACCTTCACATTCTACAAAATAAAAATACAAAACAATCCTTACAATACAGTTCAATATGATAAAACACAAAAATATCCCACGATGTACCCCATTACATTAATTTCATAAAGAGAGATAACTCTGTATGTCACTTGTTCAATTACAGTGGATATTATATTACCATTACTTATTACAATAAAAGTACGACCGGAACTAGAATTCTATTGAAATAATTTTACAATAACCTTACTTTTTGTGTATAAAACATAAATATATCTTGAAATATTGATAAAAAAACTATATTGTAACTAATGAAAATAACATATTATCAAGAAATAAAAATACTCCAGAAAACATAACGCCTAACTGAAAATTGTTGTAACTTTATAACAGTGTATATAGCACGTAAAAATTGTGCATTACCGTACCTAGATGTGGTCCAGAATGTCCCGACCTACATGGTAACTTCTGAGTTATAAAAACTTATGTACTGTAGCCTAATAAAAATATGAAAATATATTGTAAGTATGGATTTTACTTACAATGGAAAATAATGTAAAAATATGGGGGAAATAGACACCATAGCAACGGATTACATTGCTAGGCAACAATAAATAAATGGCAGGTGCGATTTACGCTATCCTAACTTTTTAACCAGTTATATTATTAAATATTTTTAATATTTTATATTTTACTTTAATCATTGTTAAATATATTTATACACTCTCTCACTTATTAAAATATTAGTATATACTTTAAAATAGCATTAATAGACTAGGCGTGGCAACTGGAAAATTACAGAAACTGAATGAACATGATCCAAGAAAATATAGCAACTAGAAATAGGGAAATATAAATGAATGAATAAGTAAATGAATGAACCAATAAGTAAATGAATGTAACATACCTTTGATGTTAAAGTAGCTGGAAATATTGATCTAATAAAAACACGTCAATCAATGACCATAAATGACTAAAGAGTGATAAAAATACTAAGAGCGCCAAAACAACTGACCAGTATGTAAGAGTAGCCAATGAGGTGAAAGTAAAGAACTGGACAAACCGGTTATGTGACATGACGTAAGTAAGTATATAGATTGACAGGTGAATGACAGTTAAAGTTTGGGTGCTCCTATAAAAGAAGAAGATAACAACACAAGACGAAAACAATACAAGATGGCTGACAATATTAAACAACATCACAGGACACCACAATTACAACATAATGTAAACAGTTAATTAAAATAGAACTTAATTAAATAAAACTTAACTAATTATTCCATATAATTAATACTACCACATACTTCCCCCCAGCAGAAAATGATGTCCTCATCATCAAGTCCTGTCTGTAATCAGCTGGATAAATGCCTTGGACATCTCGCTTGTCATCTTGTCAAAAATTCCAGACTCTACCATGGTCTTCAAATAATCTGCTTTCTTAATCCATTCTGGTTCAACAACATTCGCCGACTTCGATGCAGTTAAAGTCTTAGATAAGGTCTTGGCATCCGATAAATCATAGTCGGTTCTCAAGCGTTCAGGTAACCTGATGTTCTCCCTCCTAGGCCTAGTGGATGATAGTACTTCCTTTGGCTTAGTCTCTGCATCCTGTAATGTTTCCTTAGGTGTCGTTTCACCATGGTTCAACTGTGATGGATGTATCTCAGTAAAATTATCTTCACTGCCAACAACTTCAATATCTGGAATAGGCTGATCTCCAACTATGGAATCGTAGTCGTCACCACTAACAGCTAACTCCTGTAATTCCTCAGACGTAAATTGATCGTCACCAATACTACCATCTGGAGGACCAAATTCTTCAACAGATCCATCAATGCTGTCTTGTTGGACTGCTTCATCTGTTGAATCAAAATGTTGTGGCATATCATTACACTTAATTACAGCAATCACTGTAGAATCTGAATCTGAATCATTCGAATCTTCTAAACTTTGTGTCGAAATTGATGCAATGCTGGCTAATTTCTTTCTCGGCCTTGGCCTAGGAACTGGTTTAGGCTTGTCATCCATTAAAAGAGATCCAATAGGTAGCAAATGATTTCTATGTAAAGTCCTAGATTTTCCTTCTCCACTTTCCTTCTGGACTACAAATACTGGTATATCTGAATTTGGTTGTTTCAATACTAGATATGGATCGGACTCCCAACGATTGGCTAACTTGTGCTTCCCCTCATGTGCTAAGATTTTAACTAATACTCTATCACCAGGGTTGATAACTGCTCCTCGTATCTTTTGATCATAATGTTGCTTCTGCTTATCTCTAGCTATCTTTGCTGCTGATGTTGCTAATTCATATGATGTTTTAAGTCTCTCTTTTAATGATGTTATGTACTGGCTTAATGGTTGAGGCTTCTCATTAATATCAACACCAAAAGCTAAGTCAACCGGCAAACGTGGTTCTCTACCAAACATAAGAAGATATGGTGTTTGTCCTGTGCTTTCATGTCGAATACTGTTATAGGCATGAACCATAGCTGCAACATGACTTTTCCAATCTTGTTTCTTGTTTACATCCAAAGTTCCAAGCATGTTTATAAGAGTGCTATTAAACCGCTCCGTCATTCCGTTTCCCTGTGGATGGTAAGATGTTGTTCTTGATTTATTAATTCCTGTGAGTTGGCAAAGTTCTTTCATTAATTTTCCCTCAAAGTTTGCTCCTTGGTCTGTGTGAATTCTCTTGGGCAAGCCATAATGAACAACAAAATTATTAAAGAATGTTTCAGCTGTAGTCTTTGCTGTTTGATTTCTAGTTGGATAAGCTTGTGCATAGCGAGTAAAATGATCTGTAATGACGAGTATATTTTGAATTCCTCCTTTGGATGGTTCTAAAGATAAGTAATCTAAACATACAAGTTCTAAAGGTTGAGTAGTTTGAATATTGACCAAAGGTGCTCTGATATTAGTTGGTGTCTTCCTATAAATACAGTTTTGACATTGTTGAATATGATCCTCTACACTTTGCGACATAATTGGCCAGTAAAATCTGTCTCGCAGAAGAGAAAGAGTCCTGTCCCTGCCTGGATGTCCTACATCATTATGTAATTGATGTAAAATAGTTGATATAAATGCTGTTGGAACGACCAGTTGTTTACGACTTTCCCCATTAATAATCACTTCCCTTACTAATATCCCTCTAAATAACTTTAGCTGTTTGAAGTTTCGGATGAGAGCAGCATGGTTATAAGTTGGTGCAAGTTGGTCGACTTTTGGTTTTACACCATCCTTGACAGCTTTAATCCAAATGTTCAGTACTGGATCATCAGACTGAGCATTCCTCCAATCCTGATTGGTGTATGCTAGAGTATCCTCACCCGGTAAATCAAAATCCCCATTATGATCGAAAACTGATGTGCTATTACACAAACATTCCACAAATGGGTGAGCATCTACCACATGACAAATTGCTTTAATAGATTCTGGGGGAATCTCCTCTCTGTCATAAGTTGATGGTATTCCAGGTATCCTAGATAACGCATCTGCATCTGAGTTTTGCTTTCCAGGTCTGTAATGGATTGAAAAATTGAAATTGGATAAAGCTGCTAGCCAACGATGTCCTGTGGCATCTAGTTTCGCACTAGTCAACACATATGTTAAGGGATTGTTGTCCGTAATAACGATGAAATCATTTCCAGTAAGATAATCCTTAAATTTTTCTGTGACTGCCCATTTCAAAGCTAAAAATTTAATTTGAAGGCTGAATAGTTTCGCTCAGATTTACTCAATCCTCTACTGGCATAACTAACAACACGTTGGACACCATCTTGAGTCTGGTATAAAACAGCACCTAATCCAAGTGAGCTAGCATCAGTGTGAACCTCAAATGGCTTACTATAGTCTGGTAACAGAGAACTGGTGGGTTGGATAATAAATGCTTAAGTTGTTTAAAAGCAGCTTCCTGATGTGATCCCCAGTGCCATTTTGGATCAGGGCTGTGTTTACGACGTGTCTTGGTTTGCGGTGATGGCATCACATCTGTTAACGGTCTAGCTATTTAGCATAATCCTTGCAAAATTTCCTATAATATCCTGAAAATCCAAGGAATTGTCGAACTTCGTCAGAATTCTTAGGTGTTGGCCAGTTAACAACTTTGTCAATCTTTGATGGATCAGCTTCAATTCCTTCACTAGAAACAATATGGCCTACATACTTTACACGATCCTTAAAAAAATTGCACTTTTTGGGAGATAACTTTAGATTATATTCTCTAAGTCGGTTGAAGACTTGTTCCAATCGTTCCAGGTGTTCTTCAAATGTACGAGAAAAAATAATAATATCATCCAGAAAAATAAAACAAATCTTTAAATTGAGACCATAAAAACATTCCTCCATAAGACGCTGATAGCTAGCTGGCGCGTTACTAATCCAAAGGGCATCCTCTGGAACTCCCAGAATCCCAAGGACCTACGGTGAATGCAGTTCGTTCCTTATGTGGCTCATACACTTCCATCTGGTTATAACCCGACTTCATGTCAAGAACGGTAAAATATTTGTTTCCAGCGAGCGATTCAAGTATTTCCTCTATTCTGGGCAATGAATAACTGTCCTTGATTGTACGTTGGTTCAGTTGGCGATAGTCCACACACATACGTAAGCTGTTATCTTTTTTACGACAAAGTACTATGTTACTTGCCCATGGTGAATATGATCGACGGATAATTCCACTGGCAACTAGTTGTTCCAAATGCTGCCTAACTTCTTCAATCATTGAAGGTGGAATGCGACGATGTTTCTGTTTAAATGGTGTCGGATCATTGAGTTCAATTCTATGTTGAGTAACAGTTGAGTGACCAACATCTGTATCACCATGTGAAAACACATCCTCGTAATGTAAAATTAGCTTCTTCCCAGTTTCCAGCTCTTGTTCTGTCAAGTTTGCTGATGTAAAATGCATTTGATCTAAAATAGAGTTGTTGTGTTCCGGTGGACTACCACTTTGAACATCTAAGTTTTCAATATGCACTGGTTGTATCTCGCATAATATCCCTCTAGGTTGTATAGTTACAGTGTGTGTTGTTACATTGGATATTTCCACTGGACATATTCCATTTGCTGATAATGATAATGTATTATTGTTGGTGAAATATCCAAGTCCGATGGTATGCTTGACTTCTCAGTTGCCTGTAACATAGCGCTTGTTGTATGATAGTTTAATTCCTTATCAATAAATCCTGAGACAACAACTGAACTGTTGGGCAATATAGTAACTTTCTCTGCGTGAGCACTGCGAACTATTCCAAGACTGTTGTTATTTCTTGCCAAATCTTTGTCTCTAAATTTTAAACATCGGAAAGTCAAAAACCATGGTGTGTGTAAATCAGCATTCTGAAGATATCTTGATCCATATTGATGCTCCACTAACTTCAGATACTTGCTAAGTATGTTGGTGCCTAACAAAACTGGTACACTTTTGTTATACTGGCTATCTGGAACAATTAGAAATAGACAATGTTGTGGCTCCGAAACTGGTACTCCTTTCACAGCAATATATATTTCAATAAATCCAGAATATGGCAACATCTGTCCGTCAGCACATTCTATACTTAAGATGTTATTAAGTGGTTGAATAGCTACATCGGATAAATAAGTCTCATAAAATGATTGATTAATGGTGGAAACTGTACTCCCTGTATCTAATAAACCTCTGGTAAGTATTCCATTCATATAAACATCTATTTCATTACTATCCCCAACAAGTCCTTGTATATCATCATCTAACTTGGTGGAGCATTGCTGCTTACATAGACCTAACGACCGCCCCTTGTCGCTGGCCTTGGTCCATTTAAATTACTTCTAAGATGATCTGTCCTCACACGACATCCAATCTTAATATGTCCTATTTGACCACAATTCCAACAGGTTGGTAATGTGTCATCATCAGTTGTCTGTAACGTAGTTGGATTTCTTTCAAATGTGTTATTGGTGGCTTCCATTGTTGGTCGTTCATTCTTATAAGTAAAAGTTTGTCCATATCGATTTCCCTGGTATCCCCCTCTTTGATTTTGTCGATTATATGTGGCTCCAAAATTAGATGATTGAGGTGGTGGTGTACTAAATCTCTGTCGTTGTTTGTTGCATTCCATAGCGTTGTGATTGTGATTTTTGTGGTGGTGGTAAATTCCATGCAGGATAGTGCAATGGATTTTTAGACTGTTGAACATTCAAATGTGTCTTTATAGATGCTACTTCTGTTGTAAGTTGTTGTAAAGCTGATGCGAATTGACTGAAGTCCTGATGCGATTGATTTTCGGACTTAATAGCCATTTTTGAAGTTGTTAATTTCTTTCCTTGTTGTGTTTCCTCTTTCCTGTGTTTCTTATTTTGCTCTATCTCTCTTAGTTCTACTCGCAAATCGTCAAAATCCTTAATTGTATCAAATTTATGTCCTGAAGCATCCTTTAATTCTTGACGTAACCCCTCCCAAAACCGTGTTCTTAGTTTTCATAAGCAACTGCAGGATCTATCATACCTTTTTTTACAGCTTTATTCATCAAATCCTCCAACCTACAACCCCATGTCGATACATCCTCATCATCTCTCTGTAATGTTTTGTAAAATTCCCCCAAAATATGTTCTTCCTTCTCTAAATCTCCATATATACTATCAAACTTCCTTATGATATCACCAACTTTTGCATGTCCTCCTAATCCAACCACGACTCGTGCTGCTTCCCCAGTTAAACATTGTTGAACTGCCTGTGTTATTACACCTTCTGAATATAGATCCGAGTTGAGAAGTTGTATAACCCTAAATCTCCAAACATCATATGAAATGTCATTTTTCCCTACTAGATTTTCCTCCTGCAAATCTATCAATTTTTGGTAAGTGTAGCACCATAGTACTAGGGGTAGATTTTGATCCATATCCTGAAGTATGATGTGATGATGACGGTATTTCCATTTTCGGTTCCTTAGTTTGAGATTTAGCATATTCAATCATCCATTGTTTCAAATTCTCTGGTGAGCTAAAATCTGGACAAATTCCCAAGTCCTGAAAAGTATTCAAAAATTCCCCTTGTTGATCTGATGTGAGTTTATCCATACTATAAATTTGTCGATAAACGGAGTGTAGATTTAAAATCCAACGCTGTTTGATAAAACCCCAAACCAATTGACAAACCAACAACTATGTACCAACAACTAAACCAACTAAACTTCCAACTATCAACTGACTTCCCTTGTACACTTAACTACCAGGTACTTAATTACAACTTAATAATGTAACCAAATTACAAATATTTTGGTTTTGTGTAAATAGATTAAGTTACAATATTATGAATTTTGGATACCCTGAAACAAAATAAATACCTGAAAATAAATAGATATAAATTTATATAAAAAATTAGTGCAAAATAACTTAACTACACTAATACTGGCCTTAATTAAGCATGCACTAGTACTTATTTACACTAATTAACTTAATTAAACACTAAACACATAACATATAATAAATGTGGGAAACATATAACATAAACATGTAAGTATAGAACAAGAAAGAAATATTGGGCAATGTATAACAGTATAAAGATATCACCAGTAGTTATAGACAAAGTAACCACCAGTAAATAGAGGCAAAAAAATGAATGATGATAAATGTAAAATAAATAAATAGACAAATAGCAAAACCTGAAAATAAGATAGGACAAAACCAAGACACGATGTTATTAATAAAGTGTTAGTAAATCACACACACTTTAGGTTGATGTTTTTAAATTTAAATTATTTTAAATATTATTTAAAACAATTTAAGTGAACTGGTTTAGATTTACACAAATTTAAGTAACCTACCTAAATTAAATGAAATGTACAACAAAATAATTAGTACACCTCATATTCATTTTCCAATAATGAATTAAATAACGAGAAAAAAATATAAATAAAAGTGTAATCAAAGCCAACCAACAACTACAATAATATGGACAAAAATATTCTAAATAATTCCATGTGTAGAAACCCAGGCTTTGATATACCAATATGACCGGAAGTAACTTATATAGGGTCAAGGTCATATAGAAAATAATGAAAATAATAATTGAAAAATAATATAACTTGGTCGACCAATAAAAAAATGAAAAATCAGGGAACTAACATACCATATATAGGTCACACGGGTAAATGTAAATAAATGGTCACACGGGCTAGATCTAGTAAAGGCCTGTTATGAACTTTCAGAAATTATACATGTCAAAATTATTTCAAACAAAAATATTGTACCAAAGTGCACTTGAAAACCAAATGTCAATAAAAAAATTATGCGCATTGAATTCAATGAAGAAATTTAAATAAGTCTATGTAAATCTTCGTAGTAAAATGTCACACAAAAATAAATAAACAAATGATTCAAATATCACAAACGTCAGATAATAAAGTCAAACTCTGTTCTAAATATCTATGATAGACATCCTGATTATTGAAAGTTCACAGCACGTTGTTGAAAATAACAAAGTCAAAGTCAAATTTTATTCAAATTATCAGAAAGTTAAATGAATAAATGCACACGCGATATAAAATACCTGTATACAGTCGAATGTATAGGCGACATCCTTGAAAATTCAGTTCCTCCACGAATAATCCTTAAAAATAAATGTCAGTTTGAAACACATGTTCTGATTCCAAGAAGTTTCCGGTTCTGTTACACTTCCGGTTGAACTCTGTAGAGAGGCACCATGTAGGTCCCAACGTGGGCGCCAAATGTCACAGTATTTATTTCAGGTAAAGAATAACAAATACTTCCTTGGGTTCTTTTATATATTATATTATATCACATTCACATTTGCATTTACATTCACATTTACCTTCACATTTACCTTCACATTCTACAAAATAAAAATACAAAACATCCTTACAATACAGTTCAATATGAAAAACACAAAAATATCCCACGATGTACCCCATTACATTAATTTGCATAAAGAGAGATAACTCTGTATGTCACTTGTTCAATTACAGTGGATATTATATTACCATTACTTATTACAATAAAAGTACGACCGGAACTAGAATTCTTATTGAAACAATTTTACAATAACCTTACTTTTTGTGTATAAAACATAAATATATCTTGAAATATTGATAAAAAAACTATATTGTAACCAATGAAAATAACATATTATCAAGAAATAAAAATACTCCAGAAAACATAACGCCTAACTGAAAATTGTTGTAACTTTATAACAGTGTATATAGCACGTAAAAATTGTGCATTACCGTACCTAGATGTGGTCCAGAATGTCCCGACCTACATGGTAACTTCTGAGTTATAAAAACTTATGTACTGTAGCCTAATAAAAATATGAAAATATATTGTAAGTATGGATTTTACTTACAATGGAAAATAATGTAAAAATATGGGGGAAATAGACACCATAGCAACGGATTACATTGCTAGGCAACAATAAATAAATGGCAGGTGCGATTTACGCTATCCTAACTTTTTAACCAGTTATATTATTAAATATTTTTAATATTTTATATTTTACTTTAATTATTGTTAAATATATTTATACACTCTCTCACTTATTAAAATATTAGTATATACTTTAAAATAGCATTAATAACTAGGCGTGGCAACTGGAAAATTACAGAAACTGAATGAACATGATCCAAGAAAATATAGCAACTAGAAATAGGGAAATATAAATGAATGAATAAGTAAATGAATGAACCAATAAGTAAATGAATGTAACATACCTTTGATGTTAAAGTAGCTGGAAATATTGATCTAATAAAACACGTCAATCAATGACCATAAATGACTAAAGAGTGATAAAAATACTAAGAGCGCCAAAACAACTGACCAGTATGTAAGAGTAGCCAATGAGGTGAAAGTAAAGAACTGGACAAACCGGTTATGTGACATGACGTAAGTAAGTATATAGATTGACAGGTGAATGACAGTTAAAGTTTGGGTGCTCCTATAAAAGAAGAAGATAACAACACAAGACGAAAACAATACAAGATGGCTGACAATAATAAACAACATCACAGGACACCACAATTACAACATAATGTAAACAGTTAATTAAAATAGAACTTAATTAAATAAAACTTAACTAATTATTCCATATAATTAATACTACCACACAATGAGAAGACGATCAAACTTGATCATTTAGAGGAAGTAAAAGTTGTAACAAAACCCAAATCAAAAAGTGATTTTTGTCGTTTGGCTGCCATTATGCAAAACTAGATCACGGTCAGAAATGCGCTTTAAACTATAAAGTCACCTACTTTGATTCAAGCGCTTTTAAGATATTATTGATGGCGAGACTATTGTCAGGTTTGGTGATGGGTCATGAACAATATTTCCGGATTTACCGATTTTTAGTGGCCAATCTCAAAAAAATTGTTTAACATTATGACGATCGTCTGACAATTTGCAGTCGCAAAATCCGATTTTTGGTTGCAAATTTCGAGTATTTACTAGGTTACTTGGAGCACTGTATAGGTTTTTAAGGTCACTATAAAGGAACCCTGTGACTTTCATTTCTAAATGTTGATTAACCACTGCGGTAGCTCAGTTGGCAGAGTGCTCACTCCGTAAGTCGGAGGACGTAGGTTCGATCTCTGGCCGGGTCCGACTCGAGACTTGACAGTGGGTAGTGACTGTTCTTTCGCCAGGCACTCAGCATTACAAACGAAAGTCACGGTTCTTTTGGATGGGAACTTAAAATAAACGAGGTCCTGTGTCGCAGTGGGTTTGGCATGCTAAAGAACCCTGCTGTATAATGCCATCAGCACAACACACAGGCAAAAATTCTACACCTTCTCCTACAGCTGACGTCTCGATATAAGTGAAATATTCTTGACTGGGATGTTAAACACCATTACTCAACTCAACTTTATCTTGAGTGCAATGCAAAAGAACAGTCATATGGATGTAATCCTGTCCTCCCACATGCGTTTTATAAAAGAAATGTCTTGGATTATTGCTATGATGAATTATCATTATAATCTGTCAATCCCATGAATGTTATATGATTATAGAAATGATTCTGAGCAAAATAAACAAAAACTACAAAAATGAGAACTTTGTCCATTTTATATCCATTTTAAATTCTTTAATCAAGTAGTCTTCAATTTTCATTTTCGTCCATCAGAAATTCAGGATAAGCTTATACCACCTAGGTTTGAATCCCACTCGGGACAGATTCTAGGTCACCTTGCCTCCCACCGTCTCTGGATCGAATCCCAATTGGGATATATTCTAGTAAGAAAATTTTTCAGTTTGCTGGCCAGAAGTCTGCGTTTTTCTCTGGGCACTCTGTTTTTTTCCCCATCATTCCTGAACAGACCATCTTGATATAAGTCATAGAATCTTGACATGGGCGTAAAACTCCATTACTCCACTCAAGCAAACCCTTCCCACCTCCCCTGGGAGGTTTTGGGTACACTCACATAAACTGAAACAGATGTTGAAGAGTGCTCAAGGGGAGGTAAACCTTTTTTGTTAGAGCAGTGAGCCTAGGGGCCTCTTAGAACATTGCAAATACATGTTGTTGATTCGGCTTATAAACGGGGGTTTTTGCATAAAAAAAATCCTCATTTGTTTGCAATGATGAATATACTACATAATCTGTCAATCCCATGAATACAATATGATTAGTGTATAATCTGAGCAAATTATTGTACATTACCATTCATAGATAACAAATACACAAATTCATTTTTATACCCCCGCTTAAAAAGTGGGGGGTATATAGTGATAAGGGTGTCCGTCCTTCTGTTACACCTTGGGGTACCTATCTCTTATCCGCAACTTCTCCTAAACCCTTCAATGGATTTTCATGAAACTTTCACACAATCTTTGTGATATAATGTAGATGTGCACCTCCTATTTAAAAATTTGATCCGATGGATTTTTTTTATGCGGGGGGGGGGGGGGGGTATTTTTGTGAGCTTGTGGCTCACAGTTTTTCTAGTTACCATAGGTGTATGTTATAATCATTTCAAATTATTGGAAGTTTTTACAGTATTTAGAAGGTGATATCAATTCACAACTCAATGATTAAATTTTCTTGAAAAAACAATTTTCTTTGAACATTATGAAAATTTGGAGAAAAACCAGCCCTTAATTTTATCTACTAAAATGATGGCCAAATCGACCTGGAATAGTGTCTGGTGACCTAAAATTTGTAAATGGTGGCCAGCTTGTCCACTTTGAATCAGAACTTTTGTGACCAGAGAACAGATATTACTTCTGTGTTACAGAATATTCATGATAATGTTGCCATTTCAGGCAATATAATGGACACTTTACATCATCATAATTGTTATTAATAACACTGATGTATGTAAGTGATTGTAAGTCAGTTTAAAAATTAGATTTTAATTTTCCTTCATTTGGAAGAAAAGGTTGCCTGGCCACTTGGAATTTCCATTGGCCACTTGAAAATTTAAATTGGTGGCCAATTGGCCACTTGGTTTTGAAACCCACTTTGAGGGCTGAAAATGTGTGAAACACGTATTTTTCAAGAAAAACACTTGGCTTCAGCAATATATTTTGAACAACTTAATTTTGTGAAGATGTTTAGTCTAATACTTTAGTGTATTTATGTTTTTAGGCTCTTGCCTCATATCAGATTCAATGTTGGTATGGTATTCCTGAAGGGTGATCTCGTAGAAGTTAGAGATCTACTTCTTGACAATAAGGTACGTATGTATGGATGACTTGACATGGATCAGATAATTCAGGGATTTATCAGGGTCTTTTGGGAAAAGGCCCTAAACTAAAAATTGGGAAAAACTATCAACTTTTTGCTCATTTTGGAAAAACTTAAACATCATGTCAGAAGTTGGTTTACTCGCGAACCTCAGAAGCCTTTGAAGTAGAAGTGGTATTTTCATCTTGCTTTACAGATGTTGTTTTTAGATAATCTAGAATGGTTTACTTGGTTTTGCTGGGGGGCTTTCACAAAATTACTTTCGTTTTCGTTTAAAAACAACACAATTTTTTAATTGGAAATTTTCTCAGCCGATTTTGGGAAAAAATCAAGGTTTTTTCCATTGGGAATTGGGCCGAATTTCGGCCCTAAATAGGCCCTTGATGAATCCCTGTAATTGTAATTTGTTGTTCGAAGAATGTAGTGGTTAGGGATCTTGACTATTCTCCAGTGTTCAAATGGTCCCATGGTAGGATCTCAACTAGACATTAACATTGTAACTATTAAACTGATATCTGGTATGCGAGTCTACAGTGAATTACAGGTTGTTATGTTTTGTTCTGCTCTGTTTTATTTATAAAAATGACATTCTTTAAACTTTGAAAATTTCAAAGAAATAACTGAAGAACTTTGTGAGTGTGTGTTTTATGCGAGATTGCATACTAGGGTTCTCCTTTCAAAGAAATAGGGAAAATTAAATTTTGAGTGTCTGTAAGTCCATCCTAAATTCTTGTCTGTGCAAATTCTCCAAAACTATGAAGCACTATGAAACTATGAAATTTGGTGCAAAGCATCAACATACATAGGAGATGTGCGTATTGTTAACCAGAATTGGTTTGCTCATTTTCTTGGGAGTTATTGCCCTTTGAACATAAGTGCAATAATAAAAGAAGAACCTGCTAGCGGGGAATCCTAATTCACTGAATTTACTTATTTATGTCGGTGTAGATGTATGTCACGAAGTCACAAAGTGCTATGATGAATACCTTACGCGTTGTGAGTGATCCGTGTCTCCAGTATTGGAACCAGAAATGGTAGAACCCACCGATACTGACGGAGAACTTAGACCAACGATCTGCCAGTAATGGCTGTCTGAGCACTATAAAGTGAGACAAGGCATACTGATTCTGCACTATATGTAATAAGTAAATCGATGTCAGTTGGGAATGTAAAAAGACAGAAATAAATGTATTTAATTGATATTTCCCCAAAATGTGCAAAAGACGGTGAATTTTCCTCAATTCAGAAGCTAGGGGTAGTAGGAGGTAAATAACTTAAATAATAAATAAAATTCTATTTTTTCTTTATTACAATGTCATCCATTACATACACATACACATGGGTACTGTGAAATTATCCTTGTGTTCAATTTTCATGGTTCTAAGGGAAAAATCCATTTTATAAGGCAATAAATACATTGTTTGTGATCATTGTTAAATGTGCGTCTGCAGTAGACATGTATTTGGGGAAAAGTGTTCAATTTTCGATATTTCTATGTTTCCATTCCTTGTAGCCAAAATCGCCATCGGCTACTAATTTCTGAGGAATTCTATCAAAAAGTAACCTATTTTAGCAAATTTGTGGAAAAATACTTTAAAAAGGACTTTATTTTGACTAATTTTGGAAATTTGGCTACTAATTATTTTAAATTTGTGGAAACCTAGTACATGTATTTGAACCATAAGAAGTATTTGAGATTATTTTGAAAGGATGGTAAATTTGAACTTTAAAAATTGATTTAATATTTCCAGAATCGAAATTTATAATGCTATGATGAATCCCTTACGTGTTGAGAGTAATCCGTGTCACCAGTATTGGAACCAGAAATGGTAGAACCCACTGATACTGACGGAGAACTTCGACCAACGATCTGCCAGTAATGGCTGTCTGAGCATTGTAATAATACCCCCACTTCAAGAAAGATTACTGGTTTACCTCTGTACTTCTGTCCATCCGGAAAAAAAATTTTGTACCAGTTTTCTCGGCAACTATAATCGCAGCAACTTGAAATTTTGTATGCGGTTTTAGTATGTACCAATTTTAAGTCTGTCGGACAGCTTCTTCCAGTTTACCAACCTATTGCTTCAACTAATGTTCACATTACATTGTTATATGTAACACTTTCATTACAGGTAAAAGCACCTGCCAGAGCTGGAGCTGTTGCTCCACTAGATGTCAAGGTTCCAGCACAAGCTACCCAGCTTGGACCTGAGAAGACATCTTTCTTCCAGGCTTTGCAGATCCCTACCAAAATTACCAGAGGATGTATTGAAATCTTGGTAAGTATACATGTAAATACCATAACAAACTATAAAAGTATACATGTTTATTAGAACCTTATCCCCCCTTTCTTTCCCTTCCCTAATCCAACATGCACACACACACACGAAAAAAAATGGATTACCGATTATCTGGTCAATGGTTCGTTTATAATGTCCATTTAAGTTTCTGTTATTGGTTGCGGATAGCACCCTCTGTATCATGTGATGAGACCTAGGTGACTGATTTATCATGCTGAACACATCACCTTCACTCGCCGGTCTGATGATACATGAATTTTGTGACACATACTAATAAAAAAAAAAATAGACATCACTCTAATGCTTAAAAGATATACCATCAAATCTTTTCGCAAAAGGTAGAAGAATCTGGTACAATGCACACTGCAATAGTAAACATTTCTGGCACTTCACCTGTAGCTGGTGACATCTTGTTATCAGTGAATTTTTATTGACTGGGACATAAATCCACCACCATCAATCAATCTCTATAATTATAAAACATTGCTTCTTCCCCAGCAACAAATAAAAAACCACTGCAGTAGCTCAGTTGGTAGAGTGCTCGCTCCATAAGTTGGAGGTTGTGGGTTCAAACCCCGGCCGGGTCTGACCCAAGACTTGAAAGTGGGTAGTGACTGTTCTTTCGCCAAGCACTCTGCATTATGAAATGAAAGTCACAGTTCTTTGGATGGGAACTTAAAATATACGAGTCATGGTAGGTTTAACATGCTAAAGAACCCTGCTGTATAATGCAACGCACAGGCAAAATTTCTGCACTTTCGCCTATAGCTGGTGATGTCTCAATATAAGTGAAATATTCTTGACTGGGACGTTAAACACCATTACTCAACTCAACTCCCCAGCAACAAATAGTATTATGAAACTGTTCATATTAATTTTCATATACACTAAACTCCCTTTTACCTCGAGAAATTCCAAACTTGTGATAACTTGTTGTTTGACAGTTTCCTTTATGAGTCATTTGAGAGACACATGAAATGGCATCCAAATTCAGTTAAAACTTGTTCAGTGATTTTATTACATTTTTAAAAAACTTCCTTCTGCCTTTTAAGTTGAGAAAATTTGAAAGATCTGAAATACTGCATACGTTTTTATGACATGCTCACAATAGCTTACGATTCTCATTGCGATAAATTGTTACAACATCTATCCTAATATTTTGTGGAAAATGACAACTAGATTAAATTTGCTAGTATATCACTGTTGTTTGGGAATTTTAATGCTGAAATTGGGAAATTTTAGTTATTTTTTTCAAAGGGAAACTACCTTTATTCAGTAGTAATTTTAGGCAAACAAAATCACTGTTGTTCAACTTCAATTTATTTCATATGATTATTTTGTTTTCCTTCACAGAATGAAGTACATTTGATCAAGGTAGGAGACAAAGTAGGACAATCAGAATCCACTCTTCTGAACATGTTGAACATTTCTCCATTCTCATATGGTTTGGTTATTGAGCAAGGTAATTCAACTTTTACATCCGTATTTCTCTAGCAATTTCTCAGTCAAGCTTAAAAATTTACATTGGTATGCTAATCGAGGCTGTCGTCAGAATCCACTCTTCTGAACATGTTGAACATCTCGCCATTCTCATATGGTGTGGTCATTGAGCAAGGTAATTCAAGTTTTACATTCGTATTTATCTAGTATTTTCCCGGGTCATGCTTAAAATTTTACACTGTCTGGCCCCGGTTTCACAATCATTACTTAGCTAAGATTTTCCTTAACTTAAATTTAGCAAATTTTGGTAATCTCTTTTGGAATAACTGATGAAGATTTTTGTCAAAACAAAATGCAAATGTTTTATTCTAGAAGTGTCCTTACAATGATACCTTAAATTTCTAAATATTTTGAAAATATTATAAAGATTTGAAATTTTGCTATATTTAAGTTAAGGAAAATCTTAGCTAAGGAATGATTGTGAAATCGGGGCCTGGTATGCAAGCCTAAGGATAAACCCTTAGACCACTTGTCCAGATCAATTTGAACCAGCCCAGTGACTTGTTGAATTTTATTTACTCCTCTCAAAATTTTAGTCATTCCAAATTGAATTCCTTTTTGGATGTCAGATTATACCTAAAAACCTAGCCCGAGATTCCTCTGGCCCGAAATTTTTTTTTTTTTTTTTTTTTATCAATTTCGGGCCAGAGATCGGGCTTCATTATTTTACATAACGTGATGCCGTTGAAATCCTACGGCAAGGTAAGATTTAATTTGGCGGATATGTTCACTTTATTTTCACGGGCATTGGGTAATGAACCAGTCAGATCGCTTACCTGAACCTTTATTCACAAGAATCCATCGAAAAAACTAGTGGCAACCCGTTTTATATCCATTCCAGCCATATAAATCCACACTTGTGTAAAATCCTTCATCATCTCGCCATTTTTTATGTTATGATATTCAAATAACGCGAGATCTCGCGGGTTAAAGTCTCCCTTTTCTGATACACAAGTGTTGGATTTATATGGCTGGAATGGATATAAAACGGAGTTGCCACGTAGTTTTTTTCGATGGATTCTTGTGAATAAAGGTTCAGGTAAGCGATCTGACTGGTTCATTACCCAATGCCCGTGAAAATAAAGTGAACATATCCGCCAAATTAAATCTTACCCTGCCGTAGGATTTCAACGGCATCACGTTATGTAAAATAATGAAGCCCGATCTCTGGCCCGAAATTGATAAAAAAAAAAAAAAACATTTCGGGCCAGAGGAATCTCGGGCTACTAAAAACCTGACCAGTCAAGAGTGGTATTGATCTGTAAAACAGTCCTCTGGGCTTGAACAGACAGAAAAAACACAACAACCAACAAACTCGAATGGAGGTTCTAAATGTTCTTGTTTTTGTTTTCCTGAATGTCATATTAACCTTTGCATTTTGAAAACATGCTGATCTTGTTACGTATCACGTGATGAGACCTAGGTGACTGATTTGTCGTGCTGAACACATCACCTTCACTCGCCGGTCTGATGATACAGTTAGGATGTATACATGTACCTTACTTGATAGTTAAAATTCTTCTTTGCCCGTTATTATCCCTCACCTTTCAAAGAAAGGGGGGAGATATTAAATTCAAGTTTCCATCCTTTTAAAATTCTTGTCTGCGCAAATTCTCCAAAACTGAAGCACTATTTTATGAAACTTGTGCAAAGCATCGACATTGATAGGAGATGCCATATCTTCAGCTGGAGTTGGTTTGCTCATTTTTCCTGGGAGTTTTTGTCCTTTAAACAAAAGTGCAATTCACGAAGAAGAAAAAACCTGCTGGCAAGGATCTTAATACACTGATTT